>JAUCMS010000062.1:13466198-13482494 GCA_032357445.1 Enteromius radiatus | reverse complement strand
CTGAAGACTGGAGTAATGATGCTTTGTATCACAGGAATAAATTACATTTTAAAATATATTCACACAGAAAACAGTTTGTTTTAAATTTAAATGATATTTCACAATAGTACAGTTCTTGCTGGATTTTTAATCTAATAAATGCAGCCTTGATGAGCGGAAGAAACATCTTTAAAAACCCTTAAATATCTTACTGACCCCCATTTTTGAATGGTAGTGTATATTAATTACAAAGCTTACAAAATAAAATCACCCTACTTCACACCAAATAGTTTGTTGACCATTTGTTTCTCTGTCTTATACAATGCATAAAAATAAAATGGGCATTTTTGGTCATTTTGTTGGTTGCTGCATGTTCACAGAGACAGCGTTACAGTCATCTTTCTTTATGTGCAAAACTGGAACATTACAGAATGCAACCATTATAAACAAAAACACTATGCAAATGACGCAAAACAATCAAAGCGAGAGACGTACCGAAGGGGGGCTTTGGCGATGGTTGCAGTGGGTTAAAATCTCATAGAGGGTCACAGCAAAGGACCAAACATCAGACGCAAAGGAAAACTTGCTCTCCTTCAGGCACTCTATGGCATACCTAAAAAGCAAAAAAGAATGTGTTTTGGAATAACTGTTGTTTGTTTTAAACCCAGAAATAAATAAAAGTCCAAAGATAAAATGTAAAGACTGCCAAAATCTTACTAAATTATTTTATTCTCTGCGGAAGTATTCAATAATTGTCTAGAACGATATCAAACGTACTTATGCTTTCACTGAGTTACATCACATTGTGTCTAATGACGTCCATAAATCCATTAACAGATCATGTTGTTTTGATAAAAGCACTCTCCAGGATGTTATCAACATTAGAGAACATTACCCATCTCCGCAAGCCTCAGGCTATTACAGCTTACCAGAACACAGGGCTGTCTCCGTCCTCACGAACACGATAGTAGATCTCCCCTTCGGGAATGTACTTTGTCAAGCCGAAGTCACCGATCTTAACCACACCTTCATTCTCCACCAAAACATTCCGTGCAGCCAAATCCCGGTGGACGTAGCGTTTGGAGTGCAGATAGTCCATCCCCTATGAGTGCAGCAGTACAGACGGGACAGCAGAGTAAGGACTAGTAGTTTTACTTTAGTAGCTGCAGTATGACTTTGAAGAGTCTGTGTTGCTCACCATACAGATCTGCTGCGCAAACAAGAGAATTTGTGCGATTCCCAGCCGATGTTTGGGCAGGTACTCTCTGAGGCTTCCCAGCGGGAGATACTCCATGATTAACTGAACTACCTGGCCTCCTGGAACAAAATAACTCATCATGAGTGTGGCCATCACTGCCTCAGACCAGAGCTGTTTGTTTATTAATTATTTTCTTTATGCTTTATTCAGTTTCAAATTTCTATTTTAAATTAGTTTAAATGGGTTTTTTTTTTCAAATACAGGTGTCTTTTAGCCATTCACTAGAATGCAGTAATCTAATGAACTTGAGCTAAAATGACCAAACTGTGTTTAATGTGGGCTATAAACTAATGTCTCTGCTCACCCAGTTCAGTACAGCACCCCTTGTATTTGACAATATTGCTGTGGTAAAGTGATTTGAGTATCTCGATCTCCTTCATCCAGGAATCTTGGAGGTTACTTCCACTCTCTTGTTTCAAGGCCTTCACCGCCACATATTCTCCCGTTCCATCATTGCCAGGGTCATAGACGTACAGCATCACCTTTCCAAAATGTCCCTGAAAGCAAGCCACAGAGTATCATGTGAAACTGAAATATGACGATAAGACCTGAACAAATTATTGAGAAGAAACCGTGAACTGACCTCTCCCAGATCCCTGATCTTCTTCAGGTAACGTTTGTAAAAAACACTGGGGTCTCTGTCTGGGAGTGACCCACATTCGGATGAAATGTCTGGATCTTATTGAAGAAGACAATAATGTATCAATTTCTGAATTTACAAACTATTTGTTTTTGGTATTAACACTGTAATTAATACTTTGGTATTCAAGTAACTTGGATTGCCATTCTAATACTAATGAAATGTAATTCAAAAACATGGTTGTACCTAAGTGTGTGTCAACATTTAATTTTGGTCAATGTCAATAAATAGTAAAAAATGTGTCAAATAATCTGTATCAGTTTCAGCAGGCAGACTGAAAATGGCCAATAATAATAATAACAACAATGAAATATAATTCTTGGCTGAAAACAAAAATAGTGTGAACATCAGAAATGTCTATTTTAAGTGATGTAAGAAGATATTGCTTAGTGCATTATTGACTTTAAAGAAATTCTGTTGCAAACAAATATGTTAATTTTACAAGTTACAAGTTAAAGGTTTATCAGAGATCTTAAAACTAATCCCATTTCTTGCTTATTAGAAGCACTTATTGTGCCTTTTAACACCAAAAATGGGTGTTCTGCATTTGTGAAAGAATGACAACATGTTCTTTATTAGCAGCAGCAGTAGCCTCTCTATCTTCTCACATTAGATGGTTTCTAATCACATTAAATAGCTTCGCAGCTTCTGTGCAAGAACAGGGAAATGCTTGTAATTGCTTACTGGGGTGCTAATAAGACAGCAATCACAAATTCATCTTCAATTTTGCTTTTATATGCCTTAGGAGAGTTGGATAGATATTGTACATCCTGAGGCCCTAGTATTAAAGAAATAGTTCCCTAAATTTCATGATAAAACCTATATGACTTGCTACTATAAAACACAAAAATATATATTTTGTACAATATTAAGCCCCATTAAATTTCATTATATGAACAAAAGAAGACATCGTCTCTTCTTTTGAGGTTAGGAACAACATGAGGACGAGTAAATGATTTTTACTTTAACATGACTTTAAAATCCGACATGTACCATAGTACTGATAAAGCAATAAATCAATAAAAAAAAAAACCCAGATTGCACTCACTTTTAATCTGAATCTCTGTCAGCTCTCTTAGAATGGTTCGGAAGGAGGGCCTTGCAGCAGGGTCGTAGGTCAGACACATGCTGATAAAGCTTGCCAGCTCCTGAGAAGAAGGCACGGCCAGGCGACTCTGCGTCTCATAGAATCGCTCTTTCTGTAGATGGAGGAGAGCTCATGAGAAGCAGTGCGAGTGTGTGTTGTCAGTAAACAGCTGGAGGAAGCCGTACCTCAGGCAGTGTGCTGCCGCTGATAGGAAGATCTCCGTTGTTGCAGATTTCCAGCAGAGTCGCTCCGAAGCTCCACTGGTCCGCCATGCTTCCTATACGGGCCCCGTCGGCGATACACTCCGGAGCGATCCACGGGATGCGCTCCACACGCTCTTCATGGAAAACACAAACATATGAAACAAAGACCTTGTCATTTTCTGACATGAAATATTGATATGCAGATCCTCAGTCGTTGATTTATCACTAGAGCCGGTGTCATGACCATTCAAGATTTTGGGGCAAAGTGAATTTTAAAAGCAGCTTCCAGAAGACAAAAAAATAGCGTTTCATATTTTCTATATTAAATATATATATAGAATCATGTGATTAAATTGTCATATCATCAGCTGCTAAATTCAAATGTGCGTTCGCTGGCTGGCACAGAGACAAATGCGTTTTCACTTTAATTTCAAAAGGAGCCTAACCAGTTGGAAATGAAACGCCACCCCCCCTCCAAATTCACTCCCAAGACTCCGCCCCCACCCATTTCCAGCCCTGTATATAACTAAGTGCTGTTGTGGCTACTGTATGTCACATGACACCCCTCCTTAATCGCTAATCAGGTACATTTATTTTATGAAAAGTAATGCAACACCTCTCCTCAAAAACAAAGTGATCTGAGGTATCTGTGTGACAAACAATGTACTGAAAATTATTAATATAATATAGTTATTATAATTATGGTTCTGTCACTGCTTATTCTGGACAGCTGCTTCACTGCTGTAAATATGATCATCCTGACATTAATAGATGTGCTTGACTAAAGGAAGTATGCATCACCATAAGGAAGTGGTTGGTTCGCAGCTTCCTGTTCTGTGAACCATGAGAGAATCTGATGAAGTAAACAGTAGTGACAAGCGGACTGAGGTAACTAGAGAAATGACACAGATAGAGGGGTACAGGATGTACTCTTCTCTGCAGTACATGTATAACAACACCATTCTCGGTTACCTGCACGAGACAGAGCCAACAGAGAAATGCCAGGGTCACTGAGCTTCACAAATGGGGAGGTGCCCTCCTCCAAACCCTTCCTGACCACCAGAATATTCTTGCCACAGACATTTCCATGGACCAAACGCTTTGTCTCCTGTGAAGAACAAGGTTATGGATGGGTCAAACTTCAAGTTTCAAAGGAAATTAAACAAAAAACAAAAAAATCATATATTGCATTATGATGTTGTAAAATTTCATGACATTTAATTATTACTTTATCTCATTCCTGTAACGCAGTATGACAGCCATTCTGTCCTTAATCAAATACATTTTAAATAAGCATTACTCTAATATTCATAATTGTATGAATGTTGTTTGTCTCTGTTAAATTTTTTCACATTAGAGTAATAATAATTGGCTTTGTTGATAATGTTACAATGGAAAATATGTGACTAATTATACGTTTGAATTGATTTAATGCAAACTATTATTTTAACAGTAGTTGTTATTTTGAGGCGATATATCACAAACATTTCTTACAGTATACTTAAATGTATTTAATTCAAGAAAATACATTTTTCAGATTACAGTAATGAGAACAAGATGTAACTGTCAATCATACTAAAATCCTGTTAAAAAATAGGGTTTATTTATGCAAAAACTATTTATTTGAATAATTCTGAATATTTTTTGTTATATAATATTCCCATGCAAAACAAAAAAAACAAACATTACAGTATGATGTAATATCACTTGAATTAAATTACTTTAAACATTTAAATATCAAATATGTTTTTTTTGTTATATAATGTTCCCATTTAAAAGCAAACAAAAAAAGGGACAGATTTTGGGGCGAAATATGACTGCTTTTGTATGATTCACTCAAACGGAGACTAATTACACAGAATGATCCGAGTGAATGATCTTGGGCCATTACTGATGTAAGCTGTTCTTTTTTAAAAATCCCATACTGAATTAATAACTCACAAGATAGCAAAGAGCGCTGGCAAGCTGTTTAGCCACAGTAAACTTCCATTGAGGAGTGACATGCGCCTTCTCTCTGTGCAGCAATACGTCTAATGGGCCGAACTCCACAAACTCCTCCACCATGATGTCTGCTCACAGTCAACAGACACACAACATGTTTGGCGGATGATAAAAAGCACAGTTTGCACAAAAAAAAGACAACAAAAACAAAACAGCTCTGACGACACCTGCGGCCTTTAGAGAGGAAGTTAAAAGGGCACAGCACTCACTCTCAGATCCCTTGACAGAAACTCCATGCACAAAGACCAGGTGACAGTGCGACACCTGATTCATCAGACTAGCCGTCTCAAAGAATGCCTAGACATGAACACAATCAATAAGATATCATCCCTTCTTTCACCGTTGCTTAAAAAATATCAGATGACTCTTACTAGTGCTATATCTTTGTGGCTCTGGTCCAAAATCTTAAGGACAACTCGGATGCCTTTCACGTTGCGGTGATTGTTATTAGACTCGTCATCTTCATCCTCTAGTGAGCCGTGAACCTTTAGCCAGCCTGAATAAATATTAGTCCTGGTTCCTCGTCCCAAGTGCTGCTCCTGCATCCATCAAAAATGTCAAAATTGTTTCTTCAATTACAAATACTTCATGATCCAGGGGTTAACTTTTTTCCTATTTGCTATGTGAAGTTCTCATCCTTTCGAATTTCTTTTTTCAAATGATGTATTAAAAAAGCAACCTCATTTCTATCACTTGAAGACAATGTCAGTCAAGGCCAGAAAATATGAATAATAGTGCTATCATCCAAAATATTATGTTTAAGTGTGTGTGTGTGTGTGTGTATATATATTTATATAATGTGTGTGTATATACATCATACAGTATATATTTTGAAAAAATTTACATGTATATACATTTAGATATTCAGTTTTATATTTTTTCTAAATATATATATCTAACATATTTTTCTTAAATATATACATGCATGCATGCATGTGTTTATATACACATAATACACACAGTATACACACATATATGACATAAACAAACACTTATTTTGGATGCGATTAATCACAATTAATCATTTAATCATACAAACAAAAATTATACACCATTTTAACGTTTTTTGTTTGGCGATCCTCAGGGTCAAACTTAAAGATACACTCCAAATATAAAAAACTACAAGTTTGACATATAAGAAGTATTGTCTGCTTCCATTTTATCAGTACAACTAATCTACCAAAGTGGAACGCATGAAAAGACCCTTATCAATGGTTTTGTACTGTAGTGCTAAGCTCATGAATAATTGCGTAAGATCACATACCTTTGTAATATCCTTGTCCTTAATTTGATGAAAGCGCAGCTGGCTGAGGTTTAGGGCTTCAGAGACTGTTTTAATGCTACTGTTAGCACCCTTTTTCATTATGAGAAGGTTTGATAGCTCTGCAAGACAACCATAAAAACAGAATGACTAACTAAATGATAAGAATCATGCACTTCTGTGGAATTTCTCCTAATCAGAGATGCACTCCAGGATGACTCATAGGTTTGACTGTAAAGTCTGTCAAGCAAAAATACACACTCGCCTCCTAGCCTGGGCAGGCAGCACTTCTTCAAAGTGAAGCTGTCTTCTCCAGACTTCAGCACGAAGGCCTTTAAGCTACTGGTGAGCTCTTTTATGCTGGAGAACTCTTGATCCCAGCCTTCTAGTTTGAACATGGAGCCCTTCTGTGTAATCCTGAACTGCTTGTATGTTGGATTTTCTCCATCCTGTCAGAATCAAAGTCAATCAGAATTTCATATTGTTCATGAATGTAGCACAAAAGATTTTACACAACAGGCGACAACCATTTATCTCGCTGCTTCTTGTGTTTTTTGAGCACATAACGTGTAAACATCATGTGATTGATTGAAAATAATCATCCTTTGATGCAAAATGATATGCGGCAACCATTCACACCATGTGCCGCTAGCAATTGTTCACAAAAAAATCCCACGATCCTCACAAAAACCAGCTTGTCTCTTCCACTTAAGATTAATTGTGAACACACAGTTTCCACCTAATTCAGTCAAGTCAAAGCGAGTTTGCTTGTTTATCAAGTAAATTCTTTCACATGAATAAGCTTAATTATTAAGCACCACTAATAATACTTTACCAGTCTAACTAGTTAAATGTATTATATAATTTAATTACAAACTTGTACACCAAATCAGAAAGTTTCACACGTTAAAAAATAAATACCTCACCTCACGTTGTCAATCATGTTTACACACTGCCTCCGAAACATTCATCTGCCATTTAAAGGCTGTTTAGTAAACGGATGCTGTTCTTCATTTTAAATAGGGTAACTTGCAATCTATTCCATTTCCAAAGTAACCTTTCCAACACTTCCACATTAACGTCACAGTTCTCAAATTTCACCAAACTGTCAGAGTTAACAATAAAACCCGTAACTAGAGCGTTACCTTTGCCCGACTCAGAGATGCTAGTATTATGCGATGGTAATCCAAAACACTCCAGCGCACAATAAACGTTCCCTCCTCTGATTCCTTCTTTAGTTTGTGGAACACAAACTCATCCCTAAGAGCCAGAAAAAGAGTGAATGCATCAATAAAAATGGTGGAAGACCACACATCTGCATGTGGAAATGCGAATGACGTACAGTATGGGGCCGTGCAGGTCATTGGTCTCGCTGAGAACCACTCTGGGAGGTGCCACTTCGTGACAAAGATAATGATGCGCGTCGGTTGTGAGGCGGAAATATCCATCCAGCAGTGAAACCAGAGAGCGAGCCTGAAGACTGGAGCCCAAACGCATGTCCTGGAGTGCAAATATATGTAGTTGGGTCACGTACCATACAAACACAAAAGATGGAAACCAAAGCTTTATCAGACTGTTTACCATTGACATGTTGTCTTGGCGACTGATGCAGACGTTTATGCCCTGGATGGCAATAAGAGAGATCTCAGGGAAGTCGCAGAAGGTGGTCCAGCTGTCCATTTCCTGTTCATCAGGAGGCTGTGCTTCTTTGTTCTGACTAGGAATATAGTCATTTTCCTGTAAAGGGGGGAGAATGTAAGTTTGATGATACACGTTTTGGGTCACTTTTTGAGACACAGAGCCCACAGTTGATCCAAAAAGAAATTTGTCACTCATTCTCAGTAGTGTGAGTGGGCGGATGAGAGGAGGGGCGCAGGACTGGACAGGTCTGGTGGCGTGTGATGAGGCGCACCTGAAACGAATGGTGCCTCATCACTGCCACCGTTAAGGACCAAGTGCGCCTCTCCTCGGGAAAACGGTCACACTGGTGTCCTCGTGGGTCCAAGAAAGGTGCGGTGGAGAAGCGCTACGCTGCCCGAGACACGAGCCGCAAGCCGGCAGAGACGTGAGCTGCGAGAGACGCGATCCGTCAAGAAGGCCAGCGGCCAGAGACGCAACCCACCAAGGACACGAGCAAGCCAGAGCAGAGCCGCACCCGAGAACCGGCCGCCAGACTCCGCCCCTTGCCTGGACCCTTGCCCCTTTATGTTCCCAGTGGCATTTCGAGGACACCAGTTCCCCCTTTTATTTTGGACACTTTTTTTCCCCCATGGACACTTTGTTTCATTTATTTTTGTAAGACCTGATGCCACTCCCACTGTGTCTGTCGTTGGCTCCTTCCATGACAGTAGGAAAATGCCCAAGCAACATTGTTAAAAAGTTGCCCCGTGTATCATCAGCCTAAGAGTACAATTCTATTACTGAACGCGAAGGTTAAAGGGGTCATATGATGCCATTTTAAGGATCATTATTTGGTGTAAAAGAATAGGTTAACATGTTCAAAAACACATAATTTTTTTTTTAAATACTGTGCATCATTGTAGCTCCTCGATGGCTGCATTCAAGTCCTCCTCAAACGTTCATACTTACAAGTTGACAAGTCGTTATTATGCCGTCAGGCGCATTCAAGTCACTTTGGTCGGAAAAAGATTGAACTTTTCTACATAAAATTCAAAGATTTTTTAAAACTCTACATTATTATTATTATTAAAATATTGAATGAATAATGTGCATCGTGATTTTAATTTTTTCATGTAAAATGAATAATTATATCATCTAATATAATTATACAATAATAAAATATTTTGTATGTGTAACTTATATAGTTTTATTGTCCACTGCAAAAAAAATCTATCATTTTATTAATTTCAACAACTTTACAGACGCTGTACATCTTTCACATTGCATCTTTCACTGACACACCCCCAACTCAGAAACTCTGGGCTTTGAAGACAATTTAGAGTTTCCCACTTGTAACAACGACTTTGTGGATACGATGTATCCGACATGACTTGAACACCTCGCCTCTCTCAAATGAGTTGTTTTCTTTAAAGACCCTCCTTTTAACAAACGCTCTGATTGGCCAGCCGACACTGCATTGTGTTTGGACAGACCCCACAAATATGTGTCAGAAATGTAACATCCCTTACCATAGTTGCGATTGTTAACAGTAAAACCTATAACTGGAGTCTTAACTTTTATAAACAATGTCTCTTTCGTTTTGAGACTTTAGTCTTTACAACTTCAGGGATCTTATCTATACATTAATAGCTTGTACTTACCCTTTGGGCTGATGTCTTCCTCCACCATATGCCAGTTGAGCCAGACACTCTGATCTCATAAGTAGGTTGACCGTTCATAGTTTCCTCAGAGGGAGCTTGTGTTCGGGAGGCATTGAGGTACGAGCCACTGCCATCTCCATCACCTCTCAGTTCAAGATTGAACACAGGGAAGGTCTCGACGCCAAAATTTGGTGCCAGGCGTTCCAGTGTGGATATATACTTGTACATGACCTCTTGCGGTCCAAGTTTTCCCGTGCCCACTGTGTGCTGCTGGAAAGTTTTAACGAAGTTTGTGAACACGCGTCGAATACGGAAACTC
The DNA here is from genome assembly GCA_032357445.1 of Enteromius radiatus. Taxonomy (NCBI): domain Eukaryota; kingdom Metazoa; phylum Chordata; class Actinopteri; order Cypriniformes; family Cyprinidae; genus Enteromius; species Enteromius radiatus. The sequence continues at coordinate 13,472,465 of JAUCMS010000062.1, read as the reverse complement.
GTCACAACATTGTCCCGGGAAATTTGTTGGGAAAAGGATTGAGGGATGCAATGGAGAAAGCTGAAGAATAGAGCACAGACACGTTAATATGCATGAGGTAACCATTATCAATACTGCAATGGCTTCAAAACGTTGCATTATAATATGTACTTATATAGAGGTTTAGATAAAGCTACCTAACTGAACTAGGTATGCGCAATATTATCGGATTGATATCGGAATGGCCGATATGGGCTTTAAATTTAAATATTAAATTAAATATTTGAATACCCTTCACAAATAACATTTAGGCTGTGTTTCTTATTAAATAAAGCAGTAATTGAAGTCATAAAATATGTATGTTTTGATTTAATGGTCAGAAGCTATTAATGTATAATATGTTTGAATTTTTTAAACAAAGTTTTTACAACTCTTTTGCTTACATCTACAAATGTTAAACCTTAAAATAAAATGCTAGGGTTAATCTTTCTGGTTGAAAATGTGGCGATTGATTTATAGTTTATTTATAGTTAAAGTACTGTTAAAAAAAACTTTATTTTTCTTTATTTCATTCTAACAAATAAGTTATTGTTCAAAACTAACCAAATGTAAAAAAATGCTTATAATTACTGCATAGGAGAGACTTGTTGCTGTTTCCAAATAAAAGTAAATATATCGGTATCGACCAGAATGAGTTAAGAAATATCAGCATATCAGATATGGGAAAAAATCCAATATTGTGCATCCCTAAACCTAACTCTTTTATAATCTGGACAACATATTTAAAGAGGTTCACACTGGAATACATTATTCCATTTAAGATAAAAGACCTTAATGTAGTATGAAAGCATATTGTAACTTCCTCCTTTGTGAATTAAAAAAAAAAAGAATATTTATTGAAACTATGCTAGAAAATTCCTCATTATATAATATTGCAGCTTACTGACATCTGTTGAATTATATTTGGATACATAACCACTCACTTTTACACATCAGCAATGGCTATTTAACATCTATACACCTATACATGTAGTTTTGCCTTTCAAATGTCAAATTTCTCCTTGCTATTTATGGCTGGTTTTGCCATCAAGGGTAATATTTAAAGGCTGACAGAGTTAAAAACTGAATCTGAAACAGCAAATCTTCAGCTAGCTTAGTGACTGCAGGAAAAGCGCTGTAATTCAATTTCCATTGTATTTCATATATAACGAGAGTAATCACTTAGAATTCAACAACACAGTAGACAAATGAGAGATGGTGGAAAAAGTTGCTGACTAAAGTGTGACCGCGTTCACGAAAAAAAAAAAAAAACATTGCTAAAATTATGTTAATCATTTTGTAAGGTACGACTCTTTTAAAAGACAGCTTTATAAATTATAACATCATAACAAATTACACCATTCATTAATAACATATCTTTTAATTAACTCCCTATTTAAACAGCTTTGTTTCAAATCTTTCTCTGAACGGTAAAAAAGCTGAAGGCCGCACCTGGTCTGCTTGGCCACATCCTGTAGAGAAGAGCCATTCTGCAGTGCTGTGTAAGAGAGGTGAAGCACAGCCATGCCTAGACATTCATTCTTAAAGCGACTGATCTCTTCCTCTCCCCTTACTGCATCCAAACATGTCAAGTCATTCACAAAATCATATTTCGCCTGGTAAGAGAACAAAAAAAAGAACATTAAAAGACTTTTAAAAGACAATTTGAAGAATTATTTGGACTGTACATAAATACAGCAAAATACTATTTAGTCACAGAAAACCACATCATTTAGTTTTTCTGTTATTGCTATGCTTTTTTCCCAAAACTTCATGGTGCGCTTGTATTGAACATGAATAACTGCTATTATATTTCCTCAACCTAAATGCAAGCTCAGTCACTTAGCAGTCACTCAAATTTTTGTCTGGCAACTCATCTATTTTTCACAAGCAACCAATCTTGATTCACATGCTAAAAAAATTTATTGAAGCCACAAACAGTTGAGTCTGCACACAAATATACATGTAAACAATTATTAGGTGCAAAGATTCATATAAAAAGTAAAAAATAAAATAAAATAAAGATTAACCAAAAGATCCAATATCCAGTCTAAAAGTGTTTCTGTCTTACACTGTGGCACACACACAAAAGGTTTCGGACCCAATAGATTATTTTTCGGGGCTTATTTCCCACTTACAGTAAAGTAATGTTAATTCTCAGCATCAGAAGAAGATAAAACATCACTAAAGATAAAATTAAAAAGAGGGTGAGTCTGTCAAACACTGTGCTGACATTTTGAGTAAGCATCACAAGTTTACCCTGGAGCTCCAACCCTGATAAAACTCACCTACCTGTGATTTCTAATGATCCTGAAGACATTGATTAGCATGCTCAGGTGAGTTTGATTAGGGTTACAGCTAAAATGAGTTACAGCTACCCAGAAGCATTTCAATAAAATCTGTTTTAGATATTTTTAGAGATTGTATCACCTGAGCAAAGAGGTATTCCAGGGAGGTCATCTCCAGCAAAGGAGACGTCACCGACTCTGCTCCTGTTCCAGTCCGTAATGAGTAACGTGTCACTACTGGTTCCTTTTCACCTAATCCATGCCAGTTACGGAAGTAAAATCTATGAAGCAATAAAGTTTATCGATGTTTAACACCATTCAAGCACGATGCATAATCACAGTACAGATGTGCACACAATCTCATATTTACCTCATACGGAAGTGCAACAAAAGGCCAGATTCATCTTCTGTATTAAATTTGTGATTTGGACTGTACCAACATGAAGATGCCAGGTCATACAGTGCAAACAAGGCATGACAGACTGGAGTGATCCCTAAGGAAGGCAGAAAGCATTTTAGATGGCTGAGAGAAAAAAAAAAGTAAGCTTTTACTGGCACCCACACCCAAACCTACCCACAGCCTTTGCTGCACAGATGGTGAGATCTTCAGCAGTCATCTCACCCTCCTTGTAAGTCAGGCAGCGCTCTCCCTCTTTGGTCCAGAAGAGAAACACATGGACCCCAGGACCCTCGCACTGTCCTGTGAACGTGTGAGCTTTGGATTTTTTTGAACGTCCGCGTCGAAACATTATACATCGAGTTCAGCACCTGGGTCAACAACATATAAGAACGTTCAAAACAGTGAAAAACGTCTGGCTTAAAACACTTGTGTCAAAATTTTACAAATGTACTCGTTGTTTTACTTTCATATCATTTTGACCGATTTGCATCATTTATAAAAACGTAACATTTAATCACACTAACGTAATATGTTGTAACCGTCAAGTGATGCACCGATCGTGATTTTTCTGTCTGAAATCAACAGCAGCAATTGTGCAGTAAGTACACATATGGTGCTGACATCAGCATTTAGCTTTGGTTTTTAAATTGTGTTGAAACTATACGTAACTGTTCTTAAATGAAAACATGAACTGTAACCTTGTGAAATTAAGGGTAACAACCACATAGATATAATCAAAACAACTCAACACACACTCAATCAGCATTTGTTTTTGTTTTTAAATTACATTTTAAAGTCAATGTAATTTTAAAGTAAAATAAAATAAAATCATCCTGGACAGAACTGACGTTTACTTATAGCTTTTCAAAAGTGCATGCACAACCTTACCTTACATAGCAGGTTAAGCAACTTGGGTAAATGACCCAGGTACACATAAAAAGATCATTTCAACTTTCGATTCGAAGATAATGAGATATTCCGCAGGTATGCAAGTAGCCATAGCAACATGCTTTCTAAATGGGATTTGCTCAAGAGGTATTCAGCACATGCATGCCGATTTGATGAGTCTCTAGCGGGTGTGACAACTCATATAGTGCATAATATTATACAGGTCTAGTTATATTTCTTAATTACAAAGCACTTTTATGACACGAAGCAATGTTTATTTTATTTTACCCTCACAATTCTTAATTATTAATTTTTATCTCAACCATCATGGATCTGCATTTAAAAGTACGTATTTATCAGATTATTTGGCAATCAGACATTTTAGAGCAATATTGTTTGCATGACAAAAACTTTAATCGACATTTCTTCCATATTGTGATATTTGTCTGATTGAAAGGCCTTCTTAAGGGAGAAAAAAAATGTAGGGTTTTTGATTTTGATACTCCTATTAGAGCTGCACGATTTGTCGTTTAAAGATCTCGATCTTGATTCAAACACCCAAATCATTTCAAACTTTCAACGATTCCTGTGTCCATTAAACCTTTGAAAAGGTCTTACCGGTCCGGAGCGAATTCAAATCTGCATTCGCACTGGCGTTGACACACAAATGTTTAATAACTCATTCAAATTAAATAAACACTTTTAAATAGACTGCAGATATTTCATATTTTGTCACACAAATTATTTTGTTCATAATCGTGAATCGTGATCTGTATTTGAGAGACAAAAATTGTGATTTTCAAATTATCCAGAATCGTGCAGCTCTAACTCTTATTGCAATTTAAAAAAATTAACATTTTGATTTCATGTTGACTTTAAAGTGAAATAACTGCGCAATTGTAGCAGTAGGTGGCGATATGCCATGGTCAGAGATTGTAACGTCAATTTGGTTCACGTATGCCTTGATAATCAATCATATTACAGCCTTGACAACATTGAATTTCGAGATGTACGACAGTCAATCACTGTTTACAAATACCATAGAAATGAATGAGAAGTCTTAAAATTGCCTGTGACTTCTCTCATAATTTTTTTGTGTGTGTAAATAGATAAATCTAATATTTAATGGCAAACGTGTTGAAGAAATGTTTTTTTGTATTGCTGAGTCTTCTCTATTGACGTGCATAATAAAAAGGCCTCTGTTCTCCTTCCTAATTGCAGCATTGCATTTTTTTTCTAACCTTGGAAGCTTGCCTTAAAACGAGTTTGCTATGGCACGCCTCTTCTAAATGTCTGTTTCCATGGTGACGGTCAGATTCAGCATTCTGTCTGTGTGTTTTCATAGTGAACTCTGAGTTGACTAAATTAACTCTTGAAATTAATAATTTTTTATAACTGAGACAAAGATTGGGTCAATCAACTGCTGGGGTTATTTTAGTCACAGAAAGATGAGTATCATCACTTGTGATTACTGAGCCAAATACAACATTAATTTCTTCTTCCATGTAAAAACGAGGTACAAACAGACACACATACACCTATACAACAAATACAGGGATGCAAAAAAAACCAAAAAAAAACAAAAACATTTTGCCGGTAGATTGGTTGGTTTAGGCCTATCTGATTCCTGAAGATTAGAATATGAGTCAAACACGTTAAGATGTCCGCATCAAAAGAAATTTACAAATGTCTTATATCCATAGAAAGAGCACATTAAATGTAAGTAAAGTATCTACTAGACTAGATAAGTTTCTGAAAAAAAAAAGAAATAAATACAATAATGTTACATTGTCATTCAGTGTAACACTATATTTAACATGTTTATTCTGACTTGTACATATTACAATATATAAAAGAATAAGGGAGCATATTCAATGTTACTGTTTTAAATTACTGACAAATGGGCAAAACCTACAATGGTCACACATTTTTAAAATGTAAAATTACAGCTCATTAATATTTGAGGTAAAAGTAATTAGTCTTTTAATATAATAAATAATAATAATCAATAAAAAATAGATTTTTGTTGAAAATATGGGGGAAAAACAATAACAATTCAAAGCAGCATTGCACTTATTGTATTTATGCTTAAACCCTTTTACGTCTTTGACCCATATTGAATATATTCTATACGCCAGTCACTAGAAACAAACCTTTCCATATTTAAAAAAATACTGCTAAAAACATGTTACACTCAAAATATGACATAAAAAAGTTTTAATGAGAGAGCCATTCAACCAAACCGATTTGTTCTAGCAGTTGATTCAATTAGGAACAAAGCAAATTAAAGTCTTGACAAATGTGTCGTTGAATCACTGACTCACCTAATTTATAAAAAAATACAGATTAATTCAGTAACAAATTAAGGCCTGTTCACACCGGGACAAATATTGCACGCTAATATCGCTGACGATTAACGCCTTGTAGCTAAACAAAGGCGCAAATTGAAAGTGTGCACACCGAAGCATGACGCATCAAAGAGTCATTTGGTTTGATACGTCCGACCAATGAGATCGCCGCTTTTGCTCACTTGTCTGGAGCTGCTGAACCTACAGTACACGGCTCAAGCCTCGTTCACACTAGCAGCGACTTCTGTCTAGTTTCTTACTAACGTCATTGTTGACAGCGAATCAGGTTTCTTGCCGCTAAATACAAACATTTTGGAGGCAAATG
>JAUCMS010000062.1:13398079-13426886 GCA_032357445.1 Enteromius radiatus | reverse complement strand
CCTGCCGTTCTCCCGGCTCGCTCCCCGGACAGCTCGCCAAATTCGCTTATACCTTCAGCATCCTTACTATTATAATCCTTACTATTATAATTAATGAGAAAGCTCGAACTAGTGAAATTCTAACCGGAGCAAGTCTCTTCACAGCTATCGTGGTTGTTCAGTCTGCTACGGTTCTGGATCTCAAGAAAGCCATTCGCAGATATATGGAGCTGAAACAACAGCGAGAGGGAGGTGTCAAGCACATTAGCTGGTGAGACATGAAAAAAAAAAAAGATAGGATGTAATTTTGCAAAGGCCTATGATTTTTTTTTTAACCCCCAAATTTTCTTTCCCTGTCAAGGAAATACGTGTGGAGGACATTCAATCTGATCTTCAATGGAGAAAAATTAGAAGATGACAAAAGTAAACTGAAGGAGTGAGTGCAAATAATCGGTTGCTTTTGTAAAAATGTGTTAGCTTGTATTCATTTGTTGTGAAGTGTTTGCTATGCTTTAAATTATGATATGTCTTGATTGTGTTTCCTCTATCCTCAGCTACGGGATAAGGAACAGAGATGAAGTGACTTTTCTGAAGAAACTGAGAAGGAAATGAACAAATGGGTGAAATTTGTAAATAATGAATAGACATTTAAATGAAGTGTTCACCCAAAACTCGTCTTCATGGAGTGTCCTGCCAAATATCGTTCACATACTGTTTTTGGGGGGGAAAAGAAAATTACAGATAGTTTTTTGTGAGAGTAAGTAAATGATGGCTTTTCAAGGTAAGTTTAAGATATCACTTGTTGAAGCAATTATTCTAATGAGTAACTTAAAAAGCTAATCTTGGAGTACGTTTTTATAAAGGCTCTTTGTTGTCTTTGTGAGACAGAAAGCCAAACTGTTTTGCAAATATGCAAATGTGTGATAGTCCTCCTTGTCTAATATGCCTAGTTATTAAAATGTATAGATGGTATATCCACAAAACATCTATTGACTAGAAGTAAATATCTTGCATAAAGTGCATATTTGTGTATTTTATGTTGCTTTTATATTGATTAAAACAATTAAACCTGAACATTGTTGTTTTCAAAAGTGCAGTCCCATTAATGTTGTTTTTGCTTTTTATTAAATGCATATTAATATTAAAGTCTCACCAGATTTGCTGCCAAACTGTAGACATTTGTAGTTTAAGACCCTTAATTTAAGTTAATAGTAAAATACAAGTAAGCCACACACTTTAAATATTACGACACCTGTTCCTCATACTGTTATATACTGCTGCAGTATGACCAGCCTCATATTTCCTTATTACTGCAATGTGAAGAGCAACTAAAGAGAAACTACAGCACACATGGGTAATTATTAAGTTATATTACTTTATTGTAATTTTGTAATCGCGCTTGAACAGTATTTTCCATATCATGAGTAAACATTGTTTTTTTTTTTAAACAGATACGTCCTTGACTGGACACTACAGTTTATAAAACTGTCATATCCATTTCAGACTGGATGCTGCATGAAGCTTTGAGGCTCTTGGAGGTTTAAGCGAACGATCATCTCAACCCTCAACATGCCTGATGAAAACCTGACAAACATTTTTGAGGAGCTGAACCGGCTGTCCTTGCGCAGACAGCAGCTGATTGACAAACGCAATATGCTGACAATGCTCATCCATTTCAAGCAAAACAATGGGCAAAACGAGCAACGTGAGTCCCATTGACTAGATAACAGAAGCCAAATGAACAGTGAAAGAATTGGGTTATTTATGAGTATATTTCTCATTGTATAGTGTTGCAATGTGTAAGGAAGAAACGAATGTTGCTCACACAAGATCTTGTACCCAACAGAGTATTCCAGAGAGACTGAAGAACTTACAGAGATTGATGAACAGCTCAAAGCTCTCACTCAAGAGAAGCTCGATCTGGAGCATTTGCAGGAAAGATTGGGAGGCAATCATTTAGTAGGTATGGCAATTTGATATCTTGAACAGTTTTTGGTAATATACTTAAACATTTGGAATTTGATTTCTGTGTTTGCAGTTCTTTTTTTCATGTGTCCTTTCAATTATTTCAGACACAACTGTTTCATCTACATATAGTCCACCGCCTTATCCGGGTTAGTATGTTTTTACACTAGTTTCAGTGATCTACTAGGCAAATACAAAATCCAGCAGCTTCCTGAAAGCGGCTCATGTTTGCTTCTCTTAGCTCCGCAGGTGATTCTGGATGTTGAGCACCTTCCTCGACACTCAGCCCAGACGCAGTGTCCATTCTGTCACCAGTTTATCACCACAGACATCACAACCAAAGCCGGCAGCGCGACTTATATTGTGTGTCTTATTTCCATTCTTTTTTGGTAAGTTGAACTGCCGTCTGATATTGTACTTTATACTACTTTACCTCCACTATGGCACTGTTTGATTACCAATATGTCTCTGTGTTCAGGGTTAAACATGACACATTTGTTTCTTGTGTAGTTGTATAGCTGGCTGCTGTGCCATCCCTTTCTGCTTGAATGGATGCAAAGACGTCGTTCACAGGTGTCCAAAATGTCGGAGTCACATAAAAACCTGCAAAAAGCTCTGAGGAATTGACTGTTTGAATCCCGTAATGTGCACTGAACTGGAGGTTGATAGAATTGTTTCTGCCGGTGTCATCCTGAACGTTTCACAGGGACAGTCCCCATGGAAAAATCCGAGAGAGTCTCTTTTTAAGGATATAATCGTTTACATTTTGGGGACTACTCCAACTTTTCAGGTTGCCGTCAAACTTTCCTCAAGAACCATCCATAACGAAAGGAGAATGTAAGATGTCTGAAACTTTTGAGAGATTTCAGTCTTCTGGTTTGAACTTAAAAACCATTCTGTGGCAAATTTTGGATTGGGTATTTGCTAAAGCACTGAACATTTTTAGTTGGTGCAGGATTATTAAAAATGGAATCAAGATGCAATTAGGGTTTCTGAGCTTTTAAGAGTCCTTTTCCAAAATAAGGCCTCAAAATGGTCTTAGATCAGAGTAGAAAGTCAAGATACATTTACTTGAAATGCAAGTTCATTTTACAAAAGAAAACTCAGATTCCTTGGCTGAAGATGATTTGACTGCACCCTCATGGAATATTTTTAGAGTTTAGAAACATTATCTGAAACTAATTGCTTTGAATAACAGGCAAATGAATTAAACAAAAGCTAAATTTACACTAAACTACATTTTGACTAAACCTGGTATGACAACCATGACCTGAGGATACCTGCACAGTTAGCGCCACCTAGTTGTCATGTGTATTTTTGCTCAAAAGGTTTGAGGACAACCTCACCTTGTGGTAAAAAAGATTGCTAATTGCATTTTTGTCATGAGACAAATTTCTTGATACGTTTCCTTAGATCATACTGAGAACTTTGATACTAATACCACCACAGAAGTCCTGTCTCATTTTTTCTTTGAAAACCTCTGGCCTGATTTTCAATATTTGATTTATAATCATCTTCAGACTTGCTTGCCAAGTAAATGTGTCTTAATTTAAGGATGTTTAGACATTTCCAAAGAGCATCACATTTTTGTGGGTTGATCAGAGAGCTATTCAAAGCTGCATGTATGTATTTATTTATTTATTTAAAAGTAACGGAGGTTCGTTGAAAGCTGTACTTTCAAATTTTGAAGTATTACTAATACAAGCCATTCTTTGCTACTTACACATTTTACATTTTTGAACTTCAATTTATTCCGTAAATGTTCCTTCAGTTGGTCTTAAAAGTGTATATTTAGCTTTATAAAATCAGCAGAAACCTTTAACAAATGCACGATTCTGTTTGCATGTATGAGCTCTAAAAATGATTTTATCTTGTTTTGTACATTGCATTAGGTTAAAATATTATCTTTTGTAAGTTGTCAAATGTTCAGTCTGTTTATTGTATTGTTATGTGGGGCCAGAACATGGTTTTGTCCTTTGGAAAAGGGAAAACAAGTCATTTCAATGGCTTCAATTACAGAAACATTTTAATGATAAAAGGCTGTATATACAATAAAGATATGTACAAAGATAACCTCGAAACATTATTTACATTGGCACAAATACATTTGTATAAAATGTATATTGTAAAAATATATACACTGTGCAAAATAGGGAGGCATACAATCTACATCGCACTTCAAAGGGTCAGTAAGAATTTATATATTTCTCTTTTTTTCCTCTTCATAACAGAGCAAATGCTCCAATGAACATAGTAAAAACAAAAAAAAGGTACACAAACCTTAATAGTCTTTACAGGTTCATTTAAGGTCTTGTGATAGGATTTTATTCCACCGCGGGTCTTTTATCACACTAAAAATAAAATGTAGAGCCATAATAAAATATACGCGAGAACTGCATAAATGCAGTAAAATGGTGCGTTTACAAAATTGAAAGCTTTGGGTCTCTGCTAGAGACAGAACTACGGTATCCCTTTAGAAATTACATTTCTAAATATAGAAATACATTCTTTCATTTTGACAACATGTTTGGATAAGGAACTGATTGTCAATGAGTTCAGTCCAAGGTCAAGTAAGTGCACTATTTGGCATGTTTGGCATATTTTCACAGAGTGTTTAAATAGAAATCTGCTATTACATCTGCCAGACACAGAAGAAAAACATTTCATAGTGATCCATCTGAAGGAAGTGGTGATAAGAAAATAATTCAGCCCGTTTCAAACTGTTCCAGCAGATGGCGCTACATTGTCACATTCACAGAAGAAGAATCTAAAACCGAAAACGAAGATGAGGTTTAGGTACATTAACAAAGGCAGATTATCTACCAGCTACCTATATTTCAGTGGTTATGAAGTAAGAAGCTCAAATTCTGTGAAATACAGTGAACTTCAGTTCATCTACACCCAAACAAACATCTACTGTACTGCAGTAAGTCTGACCAATCAAAAAGGCAGCTGCTTTCTGACGTTATTCTGATCTGAATATGAAAATTTCAATGGTCCTGTTTAGCGTTGTTTTCCTGGTCAAGACACGCAACAGTGTTAGTCCAGAGCTGAACCCTGTCCACTCCATCTCTACTCTTTTGATAGGGATAATAATGGCCCCTAGTCAGGCGTTTGTGTGCCTCTCTCCCTCCCTCTCTTTGGCCCCATGCTGGGTTTGGTAAACAACCTCGCTCTGACCTTTCCCAGTCTATGCACTGGATGCTTTCGAATGTTTAGAAATTGAATGTTATTATTTAGCTGCCACAACTCTTGAGTACCCTAATGCAACAGATAACAGCTCATTGACCATGGCAGTTGAATGTAAATGAGCCACTAAACATGTTCCTTCAATGAAGGTGACATCACATTTGTAACAATCACCATGGCACAATGTTTCCATTGCAAAAGTCTGACGTTTGCTAACTCCGTAGTTAAAAGGACAGTTAACCCCAAAATGATAAATGATCCTCAAATGGCTTTTTTCTTCAACAAAACACAAAAGATGATATTTAGTTTTTCTTAAAACCATCAAGTCAATGGGGTCCAAAACTTTCAAGCTCCAAAACGGACATAATGGAATCATGAAATTAATCCATATGAATCATTTGACTGTCTGCTAAAATTTCTAATGATAAAACATTTAAAACAGAAAGCTTTGAACATAGCAGTCAAGCCATATGGATTATATTTATGCTACCTTTATGTCCTTTCTGAAGCTTAAAAAGTTTGTATCCCAATGACTTTTTATGGGAACCAAAAAAAAACAAAACAGCTGAAAAAGATTAAAAATATTTTCTTTTGAGTTGAGAAAGAAATAGCAAAGGCACTATGATTGTACTTGTAATCCTTACTTTCCCCAAAATATATACTACATTTAAAATATGTTGTCTTAGGTAAGAAATTAAACTTATCACAACCTAAAAAACAACATTTTAACATTCTATATAATATAGACCAGCAGTTTGAAACTGCTTCAAAATATGAAAAGCAGAAGCTCAGTCTAAATATACAAGCAAATAAAGGCGTCTCTACATTCTTCTTTTGCTTCGAAAGAGGTGCTGTTGACATTAACAGCACACGATCCTGCACGACTGAGAAAAGCTGATGCCACACTACCAGTGGTTTGAACGTAGATCCTCTGAAACAACCACTGACATTTTAAATCTCCATGGTTTTGTAAGCTCAGTCCCAGTGTAACTGTAAATCAGTGGAGTCCAAGAAATCAGATGAAAAGACTGCATTTGGTGAGGAGATTCCAGCAGGACCTGGAATCGTAAGGTCCAGCCACTCCATGTTGTCGAGGCATGCGTCTTGCAGAGGGAGGGCAGGAGGTGGCGTGTCGGTGAAGGTCAGATCCGAAGTGTCCATCGGGGAGTGGGGCCGCTCCAGCAGCTGGTTTTTAAGCTCCTCCATCAGTCTCAGGGTCCGTGGCTCAGCATCCTCCAGCAGAGCCTCCAACTGGTTATCGGAGGCCAGGGCGACCATGTTGGGTGGAGGAGCATGGGTTTGGTTGGGCGTGCGGGCAACGTGTATCTGCGGGGGAGGACGTGACAGCACTGTGTTGATGGGCAGAGTGGTGATGTTTGCTGTCACTGGAAGTAGTTTGTCCAGAGAAGGATCCTGTCTGGACAGAGGGGGTATTTCTGGGAAAGCACAGGAAACAGTTTAGTCTGGCAAACCTATTGTGGATGAAATCAAAAAGCTGCTTTGTTTTTTTTTTTTCTCACCTCCACTCTCGATCAAAATGTCAAACAAATCGTCCATGTGCTGACTGGTAGCAGTAGGTACCTTTATGTTAGAATACAAGATATTAAGACAACAGAAAGTGTTCAAAATAGATTACCAAGTGTGTTTCTAATGGAGGTGGAAATATTTGAATCCTGAGCGCATGAATGAGTCATATTTTTAAGTGGGAGAGTCTGTTAACCTTAATCCCTGAGCTTTCTTCAGATTTTATGCATATATTATACTACATGACAAATTTCATCATATTCATCGCATTTTTTTTATCAGATGTAACTTCTGGAGAGAAATGTACAAAGATTAATCAAAAGTTTTTGTGTTGCCACACATTATCAAGTGGTGCATACTTAGAAAGGCTACGTGTATGACCGTCAAAACTGAAGTATACATTGGCCTTAACTTTAAATTACCTGCATTGTGGCTTGTAGACCCCTGGTCTGTTTGATGGCCACCTCGTAACAGGGTGGGTCTTTGCTCTTTGGGCTGTGTTGATTGGGGAACGTCGATGACTGAAGGATATAATTGAGCTGACAGGGTGAGGGAGGCTGAACAAAACATATATGTTTTAAACAGTGTAATAGGGGTTACTAGATAGAGCACACAAGAGCACCTTGGCCTAAAACAAATATATGCATTACACAAATATAAATGCTTATGCAAAATTACCACAAGTTACCAAAATTCAATCAATGTTAAATTACCAAAAGTGTTCTGATTTTATGATAGACTTCTACAACTTCAGCTCAGCTTGCTAGTTTACTCTCCCATTGTGCTGATAATTTAAACTCGCTGAACCAAAATATGAACCTTTCATGACCCATAATAGGGGCACTCAATGTGGTAAAACTGTGCAAAATTGCATCACAAGTTCTAAACCATTTTTTTAAAACAATTTTGCTTCAACACTTGAAACAAAGCTTGTGCTAGCTACGAGAATTTGTGTTTCTGTATTTGCATATGCCGAGTATGTTCCAGGACATAACAGAGTGGTCAGTTTGTCTTACTTTGTTAACAGGTCCATTTGTGTGTCTGGGCGAGTTGCTGAGGAAGCACTGGGGCATGTCTGGCATGGTCTGGCTCTGATTCTGCCTGTACTCAAACCCAGAAGATGAGCTTCCACACAGGGGTAAAGCCTGTAAACACATACAGCAGGAGGCAGTTTTAGGGCCATTGCACTATGTGAGTAAGAAAATCTGTGTATATCAGTGTGTAAACAGAGGCCTCTTGTTCTCGAACCAACTCTCTGTCTTGGAGATAAGTGCTCTTTATCATTTTCTCTGTACTTTCTACTTCTGTCACCTATTTAGTCAGGTCTGTGGTTTGATGTTGTTGAGAAGGTAATGTATCACCTGAACTCAAATGCTATTGCCAAGGCAACATCAGAGATAAGCACAGAACATGTTGCAGGCCTCAGAAAGGTTTTCCAATTTCAACCTACGTGCCAAATCAGAGAGAAATGCGTCTGGGCCTTGTCATCACAATAGTGAGAAGAACTGGATTTATGAAGTGCGGGAACATTAAAAGCAAGAGGAAAGGTTAAGATCTACAAGCATCCTAAAGTATACATGCATAACACAACAACTCGGATCATACGGTGTATTATGTTGTATTAATGTTACTGCAACATCATTTAAGCACATATAACGTATAAATTGCCCTGTTTCTTGGATATGTTTTGAGTCTGCTAGAGAGGAAATTACTCTCCATACCAGTAGATGGCAGTAATCTGTATTACTCATTCCAAAAGGGAAACTGCAAGAGCTAGTATTGTGTACTGTGTACAAAGCCTCCTGTTTGCTTGTTGTCATCACTTTTGTTTTTCCTCGTTTGCTAATGCATGATTTTCAGTGTCGTCAGATCGCTACTGACCACTCACGAATGTCTGGAGTACCATATAGTTGCTCTGCACACTACATGACAGATTAGGCAACACTAATTATCAATAGGAATAGTCAGGACTGACAACTCTGGTAGAGAAACGTTGTCTGTAGACAAGGCAAACACATGAGACTTGATACAGGAAGTGATGTCGTAAGTATGTGAGGAGTTTGTGGCACGCTCTTTGTTAGGGTGTCAGTTATTAAGGTATTCAGGGTGGTTGCAAAGATGTTTCTATAGGACTGCTAAAGTGTATTTTGAGTGTTTGATAGTGCAGTGGGTAGTGTTCTGCATTTGTGTTGCGAATGGAACAGTTAAGCACTGAGAACGGTTCAACCCAATGGTGGAATAGCAGATTATGATAACTCTAGACATGGATCACGACCAGTCTTCAATGTCTACAAGAAATTTTTTTCACCTGTTTGATCATCTGCTTGACGTAAATTTGCTTACTTGAGGTGGAGATGGTGTCTGGTTTGAATGCTGTAACATTGTGTTGTTGGACTTCTGTGTTTGCAGAAGTGGTGTTTGTAAAATGCTCTGTGCCAAACTGGGCATTGTTGGTTGGAGAACGGTCTGCGCCTGCTAAAAATATAGAGAAAAACTCCAAATAAGATACTGTAATTTCATACATTTTCCTTACTGTAAAAAGAAACTGGTATTTCATGAATGTTCAGAGACCTGTGTGCTGATGGGATTGTTGGGAAGGCTGATGGGAAGCAGGATTTGTGCGGCAGGCTGAGTGTTGATCACTGTCTGCTGATGCAGCACTTGAGGGACATGCTGGGCGTTAATATAGAACTGCTGGACTGGGGTGTGGTGCCGCTGGGCGTGCGGCTCTTCCTGTTTCACACCTGTAGTTTGCGGCAGGGGACTCTGCTTGGAGTTGCAGCTCGGGAAGGCTCCGTTCTCCTCTTTGACCTGGACTGATGGATTGGGTTCAGGCTGCTGCCCTACACCCTGCTGACTCCTCTTCTCCACCTCCAGCTGCATCTTCAGCTCCTCCACCAGCCGCTGCTCCTGCTCCAGCTTACGCATGAGCTCCTCAATCTGGCGCTCTTTCTCGTGAAGGCGTTGGTCTTTTTCAGACACCTTGATGTCCATGGTCATGTCGTCAGGTGCGAGTTTGAGGGGTGAGGTGCCTGATGGTGGACGGGCTGGAGATAGAGTGCATAGAGCTTTGGTGGGACTGTCTCTGCTGTCCTCCATACTGATGTTGGAGGCCTCAGGAGAAACGGGTGGAGTTGTGTTCATGCTGTCAGGCTGCAGAGAAGCTTTGGAGATGTTTGCATCCATGGTCTTGGCAGATTGAGAGCTCTCCTGGTGGGCCTTAAGCCTTTCTATGAGATCTGTTTTGGTGCCTGATACAGGAAGTCCTCGTAATTTCAACTCCACCTTAAGCTCAGCCACCTAGAGGTTCAAAGAACAGCTGTACTTCTGCATACTTATATATTGTAGGAGCGGGTAATAGATCAGCATGTCACCCACCTTCATCTCATCTAGGTTGGTAGGCAGAGACCCAGTTTTACGACCAATCACAGTGTTGTTGGGATGAGAAGGAGCCGCATTGGGCAGAGATACCACAATGGGAGTGTGAAGATTTGGGCTGGTGCTTAAGGTGATATTGGAGCAGCTGTTCTGACTCTCGGCTACTGGCCTGTAGAGGAAAAAGGATTTTAAAGTCAATGGGAACTTCCTGTTCCCTCATCATTCACAATAAACGGACTTTCTACACAATAGAAACAAAAGGTATATCTTGCAGCAACAGAAGCCAAAATGAAAAATAATTCGAGGAACTGCCGTACAGCTGGGGTGATGACAGGCCTGTTAGACATGATCTGTCACTGAAACATTTAAAGTCTATCACTCATAGCACACAACCCCCACATTCTTTTCTGAGTTACATACTAACCCTAACCCAGAATCATATGCAACTGCACTGGTCCGTAATCAATGAGTCAACTGAACTGACATTACGTTTTTATGCCATGTGCTCAAAGTCTGCACTCTATGAAGTGAAGTGCCAAGTTGATGCACAGCACTTTTTTTATGGACAATTTGCACAATGTACATATAAAAAGGCCAAATTTAATTTTTGTATATACTGGAAAAATATACAGTGTTCCATCCTCTGTTCAATATTCTCCTCCAAAATAATGTGCAAACTGAAGACTATAAAAAAAAACATAAAAGTATAATTGTAGGCTATGCTATACATTAATGCACACAAAAAAACTATCAGAAAAAAGAGAGAACAAATCACTAAATAAATAATAATGATAATAATAATACAATAGGTATCATGTTTTGCAAGAACAAATGTTCTATACTTCTGAAGACATTACTGTTATTTTTATTCTTGTTTCTCATAAAGTGTTAAATGTTTCAAATTACAAACTATTTAAAGCTAATTTATGTCCTATTTTGTCAAAATTAGTATTTTAGACACAATTATATTATCAAGTCTGCTCAATGTGTATGCAAGTCTTTTTGCAAAATGCAAATACTCTTGTGCTTCAGAAAGCTTGTGCTGTCCACATTTCTTGCAGCAAGGCTTTTTTGTTTTCATAAATGTGTTTTTCATCAATGTAAAATTACATCACTGACAGAGTTTACCAAATAATCAGTAATTAAATTTGTTCCTGTTTATCCAGATTCAAACAAGTATACTCATGTTGTATCATTCTGTTATGTAACATGTAAATTATTAAACAAATGTGCTTATGCTAAGGGCTGCAAGTGTGACATACTTGAGTGGTGCTGGTAATATGGCCTGGTAATTGTAATGTTGTTGCTGTTGATTGAGGATCTGGAGCTGCAGGAACTGCTGCTGTTGCTGAAGCAGCCTGGCATATGCCGAGTCCATCGGGGCTTCATTGGGTTCCTGCTTCTGGTCGGGTGGGATGTACTGGTGATACTTGAGCTTTTTAATTCGCGGTTTGGGTTCTTTACTCTTCTTGCTTCGGATCTTGTCACTGGAGTGTTTGGGCTGGCTTTGCTGCATGGAAACAAGGGCAGAAGAACTGAACAAAAGGTGTCACCTCAAATCCCAGAATCAACACCTTTGCACTTTGGCTTGACATCACAACGCAAGTCTCTCTGCTTTGTGATTTTAGGTGATCCCCATAATGCTTCAACCAGCTCAGTTCATTTGCTAACAGAGATGTCAGCGCTATGAGAATATGAAACAGAGAGATTTGTGGGCAAAACTGCAAGTTTGCAACTGCTGTGACTAGGTGGGACTTGTATGAACATCTACCTAAAATCACAGGAAGAGGAAACAGGATGCATGGAGGGGACATGACCCTCATTGTTCCTAAATATTGAGTCACAGGATACACATAAAAATGGTTTGGCTTCTGGGGAAGGGAGTTGAGAGTCATCAGGATGTAATAACACACCATTTCAAGCCGGCTTATGTGTGAGCAGGTTCCCGAAGCTCCACTGGGTCAGCAGTGACCCTCTGTCATGGAGTAAATATGCAGAGTATGCTTTGAAGACATGGATTATGATAAATGCGCAAGTTATTGCCTGACTCCTGTTTCTATGTCCTCAGCTTCAGTTTGTTCTTCTCCGCATAATGAGTGCAAATGTTTTATTTAACCTCCAATTGAAGACAGAAGCCGGCTGCTAGCACTTCTAGCTCTGCATCTGCTGCTCTTCTGAAAATTATTTGGCATGAGGTACCTTTGACAAGTTATGTAAACAAGGTTTTTAGATTGACAAGCAACAGCTCTAAAGCTAAGCATCATATTATATTGGTTCCTGAAGGTTTATGTGATGCTGAAGACTGGAGTAATGATGCTGATCATTAAGCTTTGCCATAAATTACATTCTAACAGAGTTATTAAAAACCGTAATAATATTTCACAATGTCTTTTTATTAACTGTATTTTGGATCACATACATGTAACCTTGCATGTTCTTTTAAAAACCTGTTAAAAATCTTGGCCGACCTCAAACTTTTGAATGCTAGTGCATATACAACTCTATACAAAATGTTTTATCATCACTATTTGAATCTATCTTTGACTCATTTTTCAGTTAATGTCTGACTATGATAACAGCCTTATCAATTTTATTACCTCTTACTCTTTCAGTTTCAGTGAGGTATATTTCATTACTTAGCTGGACTTGCTATTGTGAAATTAGCAAGTAATGTGGTGAGTCACTGACCCTTATCTAAAAAATAAACATAGGCAGGAAATTACATCATGGTGGTTAGGACTTATGGTTTACCTTCACAAGGGTGGGTGCAGGCTTTGTGGGAGCAGCAGTAATGACTGTCTGAGGGGACGTCATTACTCGACCATCTTCTACTGATGTTCTGTTCAGGAAGTCTGAACTCTGGGTTGTAGGTGGACAAAGTTGATAAATAAGATTAAAAGCCATATGGCCATAAGAAGAGATAGAGATGTATAAATACAACCAGCAACACAGTGCTGATGACTGCATAATTTGTAGAGAAAACAGACACTACTTAGCTCCTCTGGAGAGCGTCATACTTTAATGAAAGCATTCTCTATCAGATTTAGTTTTTTATCATAAGCTAACTGTAAATATTAGAACTGAATATAACTGGTTATCAGTCTGGATGTGGATCTGGGAACCGTTAAGACACTGACCTGGAGTTTGGAGCCAGTTGGAGGCGAAACAGAGGATGGATCAGGCAGTCTGGCTTCTACAGGAGAAGATGCAGACCCTTGAGACTCATGACTAGCTGGCTGCTCTGGAGACAGAGCTTCACTGCTGTCCTCATTGAAGTTATAAACATCCAGTTCTCCAACTGCAGTGTCAGACAAACAAAACAAAACAAAACAAAACAAAAAATTTAGTAACTGACATTTCCTTTCCTTAACAATTTGATTAAGCATGATTTTTTTTTTTTTACCAACGTCAACAGGCAGAATGTTCTTCTGCACCAGTTCCATTGGTCCGGGCCTCTGTGCAATCTTCTCATTGAGGTCATCTGCTAGACGTGCCCTTTTTAGTTTCATCTGAGTGGCTTGCAAAGAAGGCTCTGCGTGGGTTTCTGAAATACAATAAACATCATTCTATACTGTACTAAAGCTGTGTGATAAACTTAGCATCCAGGAAGTGAAACAAAAGATTCTGACAATGGTCTTAAGAGCTAAAAATCACATCTGTTCGATCTGGTGCTTGCCTTGTAAAATGTGCATACGGACAAGTTCAGCGCGGTCGGGTCTGCTGCGGATTTTATGCTTCAGGAAATTCTCAGTCTGTATGATGAAAATGCAATACGAATAAATGAATTAAGAATTTCCACGAAATACATCTGAGGGGGTGTTCCAGAAAGCAAGGTCAGTTTACCTTATCTTTTAAACCCTGAACTCTCAGTTAATCAACCCAAACCTTACTTATTCGAGGTATGCTGGTGCCAAAATTAAATCCGGGAATAAGTTTATTCAACACAGAGTATGTTCCTGGTTAACACGCAAGACATTCTCAACAGAGCAACGAATCTATATGGAAACCAACGCTAAGAAAAAGCATGCCATGCTGTTTCTTTCTTCTTCTTCTGTTCAAAGGTCATTTACATACTTTGTGCATACTTATCACCACCTAACAATAAATAATAAGTTGTGCAATAAATATACTGTAGTATATTATATACTAACCCTGAAACATAACCTACACCAGAGCAGGTTATCTTTAGAGAGCAAGTTGGTATGGCTGCTTGCATACCCTGAAATGAATAAGTTGAGGTTATCTGCTTACTTACTCTTAAACATATCCGGGTATGTCACATAACCTGCTTTCTGGAACAGCACCCTGGTATTGTTCTTATAGCACTATAGTAGCTGTCAAATATATAATGCAAAGTGTAGGAATATTTCTTAGTGTTTGAATCTTACCCTTGCCCTCTCCAGACTTCTGACCTGCCCGTGAAATGCTGGAGGTGTCTTCAGCGCTGGGAAGAAAAATATATTCATTTCAAAACAAGAAGTCAATTGGCATTATTTAATATCCTGTTATATAACACACTGTGTCATCATGGCACAAAGCTTTTTTTAAACATTTAGCCGTTTAACTGGTGTGACTTCTGCCTAAAGCAAGGTTCATGCAGTTATATAAGGAAACTCTAAGGAAAATATGTTGTACACACAACTTTTGCTTTACTGAAAGACCAATATATATAAGTTATATGTTTTCTTAAGTAAATATTGAGGAAACATTTCATTGAAACTGATTATTTCATTACATTCAAGGTAAACAGGAAATTAGACAAAGACATTAGTTGCTCACCCAGATTAGTTGTATATCGCTAACCAAGTACGGCCTCTTAAATAGTCTGCTGCACTTACAACAACACTTTCAGGAAAGGTATAAGCCTGACATTAATATGATTAAAGAATGCAAGAACTGATCTTTGTGGGAGAATCTGAGCCATTAAGCACTGACTAAAGCCCGGGAGGTAACCGCAGATCTTGCTGAGCAAAAGTGCAGGCCTAGTCGCTGACTCACTCTTGTTACTCTTGGAGCTTGGACCATGACGGTAGGGGCCCTATAGAGATGGCAAGCACTGAGAGAGCAGGACAGCTCCCGCTGTTCCAGACAGACATCAGTCACACTACTGTTCTATTTCTCCTTCCTTATCAGTTTGTATCCTCAACAGACGCTTTCTTTTATTAGAACCGCTCTCCTTACCGACATGCATAACTTACTCCATCCCCCAAAAACCAAAAACTGTGTCTGGAGGTAAATATGTTCCACTTCATGAAGAATAAATACAGTGTGTGTGTGTGTGTAGAGCTTAGGTGATAATGTGAGCGGCACTTTGTTAATAATGCTGGATTAGGAGTTAAAATAACAAGGAAGTAGATCATTTGTCTAACAGATTTTTTCAGTCACAACAGATTTTTTCTTGAATGTCTACTGCATGTAGGCTGAATTTATCTAAACATTAATAGTTGACATAGCGGTATGTTTCCGTGAAGCATGCATACTCACGTGGCATGATGCCCTGGTCTGCGAGCTGCTCGCGTGTACGCCTCTGCTGTAGTCTTAACTGAAGCACTGTGGAGTGAAAACAGTAAAATATAACTTAGATGATTGTCTACTTTTAAAGGGATAGTTCAGCCAAGGATTAAAATTCTGTCATTAGACACTCGCCCTCATGTCGTTCCAAACCTGTAAGACCTTCATTAATCTTTGGTCCACAAATTAAGATATTTTTGATGAAATCCGAGAACTTTCTGACTCTGTATAGACAGCGACGCAACTGACATGTTCAAAGCCCAGAAAGATAGTAATGACATTGTTAAAATAGTCCATGTGACATCAGTAGTTCAACCTTCATTTTACAAAGTTATTTTTTCAGTTATTCAGTTAAGTCATTTTTTAAACAAATTTTGGGAGAAGCACGTACACATTTTTAACCATTTATAACCATCTCCCTATTACTTAATTACCCTATAAGAGCTAAAGCTTCCCCTTTAAATACCTCCAACCTCCCCTCCCTCATATCTTCGTTCTTTGCCTCGTTCCGCTGCCCCATACACCACTTAAACTGGGAAGCGGGTGTCCGCCCTCGCTAAGCCAGGTTCCTCCCAAGGTTTTTTTTCTCCCACACGGAGTTTTGGTTCCTTGCCACAGTCGCCTTCGGATTGCTAAGTTGGGGACACCTGGTTTCCAGCTTCCTCAGTTAAGGCTCAAGCCACTAACAACTATAGTCCTTTGCCCTCCTAGCTATTCAGCCATCCCACCCTCCTCCTGGTGGGCACGCGGTGACCAGGCCGGGCTCCGAGCTCTACCCAGCCCTTGCCTCCAAGGGGTTGATCCCCTAGCACTCGGGGTCTGCTGGGCTCTCTGCCTGCTCCCCGGACAGCACCCCAAACATGCTTACTATTGGTTATTTAATGAGGAAGGGGGAAGTTGTGAAATATACACACACACACACACAGATACTGAATTTGGGGTTTTCATTAAGTTGTCAGTTTTAATCATCAGAATTAAAAGAAATAAACCCTTGAAATATATCAGTCTCTGGGGAATGAATGTATCCATTAAACAAGTTTCACTTCTTGAATGAAATTAGTGAAATAAATCAACTTTTTGAAGATATTCTAATTATATGACCAACACACACACACACACACACACACACACACACACATATATATATATATATATATATATATATATATATATATATATACACACATATACATATATACACACAGGCATTAAAAAAATTAATAATTAAAAAATTCAGTCTAATTTCAATTATACTAAAGAATAGCGCTAAAAAAAAATTATTGATCTTAAATCATCTCAAACACCCTTGTAGTCAAAGAGGAAATATAAATTTGAAGGTATGCATAATTTGAATAGCGAATAGTTAATAGTGGTTGTACTGCATAGTTTGTGGTAATAAATCATATTAGAACTTAACCCTTCACAAATAATGAACAGCATTTAATCTTTTATCCAAAATGTTTCATGGATGAAGGTTAACCCAAGATTTGTACTTCAAATGAAATGCATTAAAAGTATTGAGCTTTAAAAAAAAAAAAAACCTCAACAGTTTTGACCTCAAAAGCACACAACAGAATGCTGTTTATTAGAGAGATCAACAACAGGACAAAGCACAAAATAATAAACACTGCAATGGTCCTATCAATTTCTGGAGGTGATGTCATCTGAACTCTTGGCTTGGGATTTGCTGACCTTAAAAAGCAGTAATGGATGAGGAGGCATTGGTGCACTAACAAACAAAAACAACAAAAAAAACAACCAAAAAAGGTGAAATTCAGGTCGTTATGCACAGCCTACTGCATACACCGTGAATGCAATTTAACCAACCTAACAAGACGGCTCGGTTATAAATTTCAAAACACACAAGTGTAGGCATGTTGGTTGGAGAGAATAACACCACTCCTCTGTAAAACATTTAAAAGAGGAGGATGGCAGTCGATCGTGACAAATGGGACAGCAGACCCCTGCTTGCACCCGTCATCGGCACTGGGAGCACAGAACCCAGCCGATTGGCTGCAGAATGAGGCCTAGCACACCCAGTTCTGCCGAAATCCCAGGAGAGAGACTGCTCTGTCTGACTCACTCCTTCTAAAATAAACCCAGCCGTTGTGAGAACAAGGCCTGGGAAACAGAAGAGTTTGGAAATGGCACTGGGGGGGATATGTTGAACACATACATTCTGCATCACAGCTGAATAAAGAGTGGACAAACTGAAGGAGGGGACCTCTACTAAAAAAAAACCCCAACAGCTTGAAACACTCTGTCCCGAATTATCTGCGCCAGGAGGTTCTCTGGTGGGTTTCAATATTAAAGTGGTTATCCATTACAAATCAAGATCTGTGCCACCACCAAGCGGCTTTCGCAGAACAATGTGCCCAAAGAAGCTTGATGGAAGAGTAATACCATAATCATCTTCACTTTATTACGCCGGTACATGACATGCCTGCAGTCATCCCAGTGTTTGTTGAGCTGATGTCATTCCTGATGTTCTCTGCTGAACCCTGACCGACCTTTATCTGGCTCCAGGCCTCTCTCGAACTGTACAATAAACAAAATGCAGCTTAGATCCTCGTACGTCTCACTTCTTCAAAACCCTCTCGAGAATCAGTTTGAATCCAAAACCAAGCCTAAAGTAGTCACATTTATCACTGTTTGGCTTTTTTGGGAGGTCATTTCAATAGTACATTGAATAGTACACATTGACTAACAGAAAGCCGCTTGGTTTAAAAGTAACTTCTGTGTTTTTTAATTGACAACAAACAATGCATCTATTTTGCCCTCAAAATTGCGCTAATATGACCGCACCTTAACGCAACCAGACGCTATCGTAAATTTAATGAATGGGCTGTGTTATGGCTACCAAGCCTGTTAATGTTGACTAAACTGAAGCTGTTTAAGAAACACTCTGACACTAACCTGGACTGTGTTGACATTACCAGTGCAAAAAAATACTTCTGCTTGCAGAGCCCCAGAGGACTGAAGAGAATGCATGATAAATGAATATACCATTTGGGTTACGGTTCACTGATGGGAACCATCCCAACGACCAATAACTCTCGCAAGTGAAGCCGTATATTAATAACAGTGAAGGCTGTAGAGATATCTGCATGCACTTGAAAGTCATATTGTTAAGAAACCTGTGAAGAGGTATTACTCCCATAAGGCATTAAAAGCAGATAAACTTCCTGAACAGGCATGGTTAGCCAGCTAAATTATTAACTGAATGATGAGGTAATGTTTGGGTGTGAGTTTGAATGAAAACCTAGATATTAATGCAAAAGATATAAAATCAAACCAACATCAGACAGCTAAAAACAACAACAACAACCATACAACTAGTCACATCTTCATGACATTTGATTACATATTTTATTTGATATGACAACATTTCTAATCACATCTTCGCAACATGTGTTCCAGTAATAATTACCAGATGCCTCATTCGTTGTCCTTCACTTGTGTTTAGCATCAACTTCCCCATTTTAATTCATGCAGACATGGAATTTGAAAAAATAAATAAATAAAAAGATTTCAAACTATTTGCATTTACCCCTGCAGACACTCAAGGTCTCCACTTCAAGGCAGGCCATGGAGCTGAGAGACGGATCTGAGAGCAGCCGTGTCTGGAGTCCCATGGATTGCTGTGGGAAATGAGGACCGAGGTAAAACGGCGAGACCTGGCAGGAAAGTCCCGAGCGTGTTGTTCGACCGAAGACCGTTCCGACAAGTTCCTTCACTCGTTCTGCCTCTAGACGGCTTGTGTGAGTGTTTGTGGGTGTGTAGTTCTCAGCGAGAGCCGGCGCTCTCTGCAGTGCTTCAGCTCCGGCTCCGTCACTGACTGACAGGAGAGGCGGGACTAGAGAGCTGCAGCAGTTAACCCTCAACAGCACTGAACACTGCTTAAAAACAATAGTCCAAAAGCTAACTTATAATTAGTCAATGAAGAGGAAGCCAACGCAAAAATATACATATACAACCACAACTTCTCATCCTTCTATTATATGCTACTTCAGCTTTAGAAATTAAATTAACTTTGTACCTTTTTTCCTCTCTTGGAAACATGTTGTCATGGAACAAAAATGACAAAAACAACCAAGCAGTACCCCAGGGATATCTCAGTTTGTCTCCATCACTGTCAGCGTGGACATCAACAACTCATATTCAACGTTTACCGATTAAGAGTCAACACTTTGTATTTATATTTCAGCAATCTGCCTTTCTAATAATGCACTATGTTTATCATGGGGATTCAACACCATACATTTTTTTTTTTTATCTACATCCAGGGATGTTTCTTTCATAGTCACTGGAGAATACTATTGGAGAGAGGGAAAGAAAATGTTTAAACAAAGCCTATCTGAATCAGCCAACGTGATTAAACACAATGGAACAGGAACATCCCAGGGGAAAGGAATAGGGAAAGTGGTCCCAGGCCCACAGAGGTCCCGTATGGTGTAGTCTATTAAGGGAACTACATATTTAGTGAGTGTGCTGTGTCAACAAATAATTGATCCTAAACAATGTTGGGAAGGTTACCTTGGAGATGTAATGGTTGCAGACTACGAGTTAATCTATTCAAAATCAGATACGCAGTGTAACTATTTCAATTACTTCTAGAGTAATGCAACTGATTACTAGTTCTAGTTAACATGCTATGCATTCCTATTATCAAATACAGAGTGGATCAGAACACAAGGGTCTTTAGACACTTTTAGCCTCCTTAAAAAAAAAATGTATTTACTTAATCGCTTATTATATTTTGATATGTTTGGACTGTGCGACCCTAAAGAGAGTTATATTTTTATTCAATTGGCATGCTATCTGAAAAATAGAGCCCATAAGGGGACACTAAAAAATAAAATAAAAAAAAATGCAAAACAAAAGCCAGAAAGATCCATCTGCATGGGTATGGTCTATAGGGAATTAGTTTAAAAGCTCAACTCACTACAAAAAATTAATTAAAACTAAAAAACCATTAATTATTACATAATATATAAACAACCAAAACAATATAGACTTGTTTGTCATTGGATGATATTGTGACACATTGTGTTAAGACTATATTTTAGCAATAGCCCATCCAATAGAGTCTTATGTGAACTCACTGCACAAACAGATCCAACCAAAGATTAGTGAGAAAACAATCCATTTCCACTGAATTGTAATGAGACAATATGTCAGTATAACATAACGTGTATGTCTCCAGATAACTTGTGGAAACATAGTCATAAATGTTTCAGTAGGGGAATTCGTGAACAGCGGTGACGTTAAGTTTCATTACAACTAGGCGGGTGGGTTGAAAAGAGGAAGGATGGGTACGGTCCGTCCTCCAGCCAGAGCAGGAACAGATCATGTTGATTCAGGCCAGTGCATCAACTCTCTATGAGTTCATTATATCTTTAGGCAGCAGCGGGCAGGAATCAATTATGTGAAAATACAATGTTCCTTTAAAGGTATTTAATGGTGCAGTTATTCTGATAAATGACATTTACTCAAACTCATAACTTAGTATCTCAAAGCTGATAAAAAGCAGAAATGATGCCTTGTAACAGGATTTATTGCGAGCCTCTTTCAAGTTTATCATCTTATGCTGAATGTTATGAGGTGGTCTGTTGCACATTAGGTTCTCATGAAGTACACCTAGTTCCAGGGCTGTAACCACATGACACTGAGGGCGGTGCCCCCCAAAATTCATAACTGTGCTCGATCGGTTTGGGGTTTCAATGCCATCCATCCCTTATTCAAAGGTTTGTCAAAATGTCTGTCTAATGCATCAAAGTAAAACACCTTGGTCATATCCATAACTAAAAATCCTGGACACACAATAGATGAATATAATCAAACACAATAAACAAATATTATGAAAAAGTTTCCCTTTAGGTTTATAGATCTAAAAATAATCATCTGACAAAAACAAATACTAAACTATTTTCCAAGTAATATATATCTATAAACATAAAAATATACAACTACCTTTGTATTTTAGGAAAACATCATATTTTGTGATCTGTGGTATCCAACCCCCAGTATAATGATTTACAAACTAAATATATAAATTAAAATCCCCTAATAACCAAGAGATCCTTGGCATGAGAACTTTTACACACATCTAAGAAAACTGAAACACTAATAGTATTTGTGATGTTGTTTGCATTTTGGCAAAATATCTTGCAATCAGCAAATTAAATTGTAACATGCAGTACAAGCAGCACTTGGTTAAAATACTTCTAGACATTTGCAAAAGTCAGTAAATAAAACGTAATTTGGAGGTCATGGTAAATATAAAGAAGTGCTTAAATGAGTCACAGTTTCATATCTGTATCTATGCCACAATCCTGAGAAATGGCTGATTGACACAGAATCAGATGAGCAAAGTCATGTCATGTGGTTAGAAATACATGCATCCCTTGTGGGGTCTCTGTTTACTTCCCTTCTGTACTAAATTACCCAGCAGCCCGGGGACACACTGACATTTTCAAGGGCAATGATGTCCGTAGGGAGTGAGACATGAACATTTCTTGCGGCTGGGTAGATGTCAACGTGTCGTTCGGAAAGGTTCACTGCCATTCTGCCCACTGGGTCATCCCTTTAGTGCCTTCTTACTAGGGTCCATATACAACTAAAACATTTCCAGAGTAACATCAGAGTGAACTCAAGTTCAACATCACTTTTTAAAATGGCCAAATGAAAGGGAGAGAAGAGAAAAATACTCATCCTCAGTGTTTTGAGAGACTTTCTTCCTTGGAGCACAAAAAGAGAAATTTTGAATAATGCCTCTTTGCTGTTTTCTATAAAATAATTAATGGGGACTTGACTGAAACAAATCATTGGGTTTTGTATAATGATAAATGGATTCAATGAAAAGAACAATTTGTTTATAAAGCAAACACTGCTATTTTTCTCATGAAGGGTGAGAGAATGATTTTAGTTTTCAGTGTTTTTTTTAATATAAAAAAAGGTTTTTATAAAGTAGGTAATTGGGTAAATGTTTACACTATTCACACACATTTAAACTATTCAGAGTATCATGTTTTCAGGCAATACATTTAAGCTGTCATAGTAAAGTTCTTTAATAATCAGCTGACGTCACCTGAGAAGTGTTGATTACTGTAAATACCAGTTTTCCAGGCTAACAAAGCTGCCGAATCATTATTTATTTGTTTTGTGCTGTTTTGGATGAATATTTGATTGGAGAAGTTGCATCACTAGACAAAATAATAAAGAAGTCAAACAGCCATAGCATGAAAATAATTACCAGCTTATCGGTATAGTCCAGAATGTTACGTTACTGTATTTTTAAATAATTTTCATAACTTAACCCTAGAAATCCTACAAAAATCCACCTTTTGTGTTCCACAAAGCAAAGAAACTCATAGAGCTTTGGAACCTAATGAGGTTGTATAACAAATAAAATAATTTTTATTACTGAATGATGAAGTGTTCCTTTGAGCTTCAGTCAAACGAAAACCACAACATCACTGCAAGCCTAAGAATCCTCTATATCTGAGGATTTAGGCAATCATATGTGACGTGAAATCTATCACGTTAGCTTACCAGTCGTGCACCCTGAAATGAGCCAAGAACACTTTGGAAAAGAGTTAAAGGGAGCACTTAAGACATGATTACATGCTGGCATTCACATGTAATTCCTGTGTAATTCCCAACGTCTTACCGCAAACAAATTTCTCAATCTTTTGGCAAGACCTATTTTCTCAGTGTCAAATCGGGCGGTAGTTTAACGGATGAGGAGGAAATAGGAGCTTGGGAGCAGAGTTATAGCCTACGGGCCTGACCAAATGGGCTCACTCACCGTTCTTGCGCTCTTTAATGGGTGGAAGGCTCTGAGTGGGCTGCAGAGACAATTCCTCCAGGTCATGGGTCACCGCTTCGCTCCTTGGGCTCGGCACCAGCACCCCCAGCACGCCCGAGTCGCCCTCCACTCCCAGACTCCCCTGGGGCTCCATATCTCCTCAGGGGGAGAGGCGAGGGTCTCTCCCTGGAAACTACCACAGCGGTTCAGATGACCGGTGGGAATCTCGGACTACAATGTGCCAGAAAAACAAAGAGGAAAAAACAAAAGGCTTTTAAGTGTTTTGCAGCCCTTGTAAACATTAGAAAGTTGTTGTTATTGGGGTGTGGTGGTAAAACTAATTTACTAGTGTGTGGCTGATTGTTAATAAACTTTAAATGGGCCAGAAATGTGGCTCAAAGGTTAATGCATCCATTTGTATCACATTACCGAGCTCCAAAATACATTTTGTTGTAAACTGGTAAACTTTTCTTTTAAT
This sequence comes from Enteromius radiatus, assembly GCA_032357445.1. NCBI lineage: Eukaryota > Metazoa > Chordata > Actinopteri > Cypriniformes > Cyprinidae > Enteromius > Enteromius radiatus. The sequence continues at coordinate 13,403,052 of JAUCMS010000062.1, read as the reverse complement.
AGCTTGATCGAAATCTGACCAGCCAACCTCCCAAACTTGAACTATCCACTCGTATGCATTTAATCAAGTATGTTTGATGGTCCTCCCAGTTAACCTATGAAGAAAGCTCTTAAATCCTTATGATTGATGTTTAAAAGTGTAAGTTAAGTATAAGTCTCATTGTGGCTCCAATCCAAGACAAGTTATATGGGAGTATATCCAGGCAGCACGTCTGGCACAGCTGTTTAATGTGTTATTCTGACAGATGCTTTACATCTTAGTACACAGAAAGGCCACTTAGGACAATTTTGTCTGTAATATCTGCTACATCTAATTTTGCAATGTACTCCTCTTGAAAATATATGTAACCACATTTCACGGTTCAGGCATGGAGATTTATAAAGCTCATTTTTTAAATGACCACAGGGCTCCATAAAGTACAAGACATGTAAAATTCAACGTCACACTGCATTTTTACAATCAACATATCAGGAATACCTGTATATATACCCATAACTAAAATGTATATTCACCAAAGTCTATTAAAACTAAGAAAAAAACTGTTTAAAAAAAGTGCTTTAAAGAAACTTTATTGGCTGTAGTTCTGTTACTGGGATGTTGAACTGATATTTCTTAATTACATCATTTCTAGCATTTCCATGTCAACAATACGAGGTTATAAAATAATAATGGGGGGCAAACAGTTGATGTAACTCAGTGGCTCCAAAAATGATTGAAAATGACACTTAAATACACAAATATCCAAAATATGGTGTAAGGGTCATTGTCCTGAAATTCTTGCCTGTTAAAAAAATAAATATGACCTCACATTGTGTCAAACACGTTTACTGAAACTTTTATCCCTCATAAAAAAAAAATAAATAAATAAAAAATTGGATCAGTTTAAAAATGTTAAACTAGTTCATAATAAATGTTAATAAAATGTTACTAGTTCATAATAAATGTTAAACTAGTTCAAAATCATTATCTGGTTCCATATGCATTTTGGTTTGAAATTTTTAATGCAATGAAACCTAAAAGAAAAGGTTACAAATATACAAGTAGAAAGTTGAAATCTTTTGGTTTGTTTATGAAATTTATCTCCACATTGTACTGACTCTTCTATTGAAAGTACGCAGACAAGATGCGTTTCTTTGGAATGCTATAAAAAGAATTTGATATGCATTGTGCATGATGTCTGCTCAGAATGCACAGTCTGTTCTCTTTCCAGAAGGATGAGAACTAAAAGAGGCAGCATATGAGCAGACAGACTGACTGATGGGATGTGGAGCTATAGGTATCCAGCTACGAAAATGCTCCTGTCAAAAACTAATCCTGCACTTGACTGTTCTATCCATCCATGCCAAGCTGAAAACAAAGGGGAGTTTGGAATAAGCAACATCTGCTTATTCCACCCTGATTGAGTCTGTCTGGATTACTTCACAGCGAGTTTTTACAAGGATGGAGGTTTGCCTATGTGCAATGTGATGAACTGGACCAAAAAAAAAAAAAAACCCATAAGAAAGAGGGTTTGTTTTGTTGTGACTCTTGCGTCACTGAAACACCCACTACCTTCTCATGGCGGTGCTCTTCTCTCTGGAGACTTCAGCTCAGCAATGCTGAGAACGAGCACAGGCACATCCCTGCGGGTGCATGCGTTTGTTCTGAAGCTATGAGTCTCACGACAGCCAATGAGTGATTACGGGTTGGCGTTGACTTGGCACAAGTGTTCAAAACATCCTCCGCCCACTGTGCGGTTATCTAGAAAAATCTAGTTTCTATAACAGCCGCCATAAATAAAAAGATCTTGTGACATTATTACAATGCTAACGTGATAAGGAGCACTTGAGTGGTGCAGTGTACAAAAGATAACCTCAGTAAAATAACATTTGGCTTAGTTATTATTACCGTTTTTCCTACTATAAAACCTTGTCATCCAGTTTCTAGTTATATATATATATATATATATATATGTGTATATACACACACACACACACACACACACACACAAACACTACACACACATATATATAGGTAACAACATTTTCTGGTAATGAAAGTACAAATGTGCAACAGGACTAATAGCACTTTTTGGTGCTGTTACACTTTAAGAAAGAAAGTGTTACACTTTATATTAAGTACCATATACTGGTAAGTTATTGCCAGTAAGTTATGCTTTACATATAAATTGTGGTTGGTGTCCAAAATGTTACACTTTATATTAAGTGGACAGTTCCTGAGGAGTTACCACGCAAGTACACTGGTATTACAGAGGTGCACCAACTCCAGATCAAACTCCTCCCACTTTACATACACCTACACCTACCCATTTCCACCCCCTGGATCGCATTTCCACCCCTAAACCCACCCATTCCTGTTACATGAGTACTTGCCCTGTTACAAATTTGTTCTTACATGTACCATTCTGAGTCTTGTTACATGTGTGTATTACAGCTGTAGTACCAATGTGTACTTACACTGTGGTTACATACTGCAAACACATCTAGTTACTATGTAAGCGCACAGGTATTAGGGACACAACATGAAGAGAGACTAAAAACTGTATACACATGAATGCAAATAATTACATTTATACATTTTAAATATGAAAAATAAATAAATAAAAACAATGCGCCAGTATAATACAAAAAAAATCCCTATTTAATTTACAGCTGTAATTTTAATCCTAATTTCCCATCTTTTTTTATGAAATCTACAATGGGTTATAATAAAATCATTTGTAACTCTACATACTGTAACTATGTAACATTTGACAAAAACGCCACACAGTTTGTTATTAAAAAGGTCTACAACTTGCTCAGACAACTCTGGTATAATACCTTTAATTCTCTTTACCTGTCAAAAGAGAAGGATTTTTTGTGCCACAGCGCTCCTTGTGAAGATCACTAGGTCATGGTGCCTGTGAAACAGAAAAGGAATATTCTACCATTAGATCAAACAGAAAACAGTTTTCTACAGGTGAAAGCTGAAACACTGCACCTCATCTGGCTGCAAAACAGCATGTGAAGAAGAGGGCAAGGAAAGGGAAGGGTGGTTTGCATCTAATCAATGCAGTTGCTGTGGAAACGCTAATCTGCATGTGCGCTGATTAATAGCTAAACAATAGGAAAACAGATATTTATGGATGCGTGCCACTCCACAAGAGAGGCCATCAAGAGATATGGAAAACAAGCTTATGAGAGTCTGCACTCAAGCCTCAAACACAACCTCCGCAAACAAGGACATTAATATTCATTAAAGCACAAGACAAACATTCAGTGCTCCTCGCTGCGGCACATCTCAAATTCTGTGATTACTTTTTATCATTCCTCACTGTCTCATGATCCTATGATCCATGAAATCATTCTGATGTGATGATTATTATTATTATCATCATCAATGTTTTATGGGAACCGTTATACATTTTTTTAGGATTCCTTAATGAACAGAAAGTTCAAAATAACAGATTTGTTTGAAATAGAAATTGGAATTTTATGAACGTATTTGCTGTCAGTTTTGATCAGTTTAATGCATCCTTGCAGAAGAAATGCAATCATTTCTTTCAAAAATGGTGATTGACCCCCTTTGCAGAAATATACAGCAGTTTCATGTTCCACTTCTTATTTTTGATGGTTTTTTTTTTTGTTTTTTTTGATGAATGCGTTCAAAAAATATCCTAAATATGTGGACTTCATTCTTGTTGAGTTTTCAACCGCTTTCAATGAAAAGCAGAGAAAGCAGATTAAGTGACTCAGTGAACGCTGTGATCTTGTTATCTTGTGCAAATTAAAAACAACAGGTTGATGAATGTCTTAACTCTTCCAGACACACAAGCTCCGATGACTTGACTAAGCCTTGGCTGGCTATCTTGCCTACTCAGATTCCCTGCTTTCAATCTTATTCATCTGAGTTTAAAGACTTTTGGCTGTTTTCTCGCTAAGGATCAGCGGTAAGCCCCTCTCGGTGACACTATGACAATTCATCTTAGTCCAGCACAAAACCTCAAACAGAACTACACGTATGATTTTGAAGTGGAAACTTGGGCCAAATGGGGACATCACTGTACTGCTGTCTGCCAGTAAACTCAATGCTCGGTTCACTGGATTCTTTGCGTTGGGATGCATTTTCACTCCACCTAGAATAGGAAGTGCAGATGTGCATGACTGAGAACTCTGTGTAAACAACTTCTCTCTCCATACGGGGGGAGATCGTGGCTGAACTTTAACTAATAGAAATCCACGTAGTAATAGACTTAACAAAACATTCATTTTGCAAAAATGGGATTGCCGATGGGAGTGGAAAGTTCTGTTGGTGATCTACTGAAAATCAGCAAATTAAAGAACACAGATGCAACTAATAATGACTTTCCATAATGACCAATTCAATCTACCAAGAACGGCACAAATTAGCAACCATCACAGCCACATCAAGCCCAAAATGGGCTGACATGATTTAAATAATTAGGGCCCTATGAAAAAAACAGTTTATTTTTTCCCCTCATATTAAATTCTTTTGCCTTTTAATTCTTCTAGACTCTGTTTTAATGGTTATACACACACACACACACACACACATATATATATATATATATATATATATATACACACACACATATATATTATTAATCAAAAAACATGTCTGATTAACTGAAATCATAAATCTTACAAAAAACTTTAATTTATTGAATTTTTTACCATTTATTTTTCCCTTTTTCCCCCTCTTTTTTTTATTTATTTTTAATTTTTTTTAACAAAACTAAAATGTTTTCCATTAATTTTCTGGATTCCATTTTAATGGTTTCATTCAATAATAAAAATCTCACGAATTTGCACTTCTTCATTTCGTTAAACTATAATAGTATTAATAATAATAATAAGAAAATTTGGCGCGCTGTCCGGGACGTGCCGGGAGCCCTGCTGGTTGTAACCTTAGCGAGGGCAGAGCTCGGAGCGCGGCTCGGTCCCGATCGCCCCTTAGAAGGTGCGAAAAAAGAA
>JAUCMS010000062.1:13341910-13359768 GCA_032357445.1 Enteromius radiatus | reverse complement strand
TGTAACTCTATGGCGCTGCTGCAGTCGGCGCTAACTTCCGGGAACTATTGAACGCCCCCATGATCCGCCATTGCTGTTAAAAAATGGTCCATTGACAACTCTCTCTCTCTATGGCTCTGGCTGAGGATGATCTTACGAGGATGAGCCTGACTCGGTTCGTACTTGGCGACCATCTTTGGCCGAAGCTGCTGGATCTTGTGGAGGTGAAGCATTTTGTGATGAAGGGGACTGACAAGGCTGGATCCATTCGCAAGCTTTATTCAATGTCAAACAGGCAGGGTCAGAAAACCAAGCAAAGAGGAACAGAGGAGGCAAGGAAGAGTCATGGTCGAAATACAAAGGCAAAAGTTTAGGCTGGCAGCAAACAATCACAGGAACGGTGGCAAAGACAGAGGTGAAAAACAATGAAAACAAAACGGGAAGGAACGCTTAGGATTGATCACAAGGGAAAACAATGCTTTGCATCTGACTGGTGAATGTGGCAGTTAAATAGAAAGTGTGAGTGGGTGTGGTGATGGTCAACAGCTGTGGGTGATAATTACTGAATGTGAACAGGTGTGGGTGTGCAGTGATGGGATGTTGAGTCCATAATAGAATCTGAGTCCAGCGAAGGTGAAGTGATGCGAGTGCCCTATATATGATATAGTCCATTATAAATGAAGTAGATTTAATATGGCGTTCATTGTGTTTTATAAATAATCATTCTCTTAAGTTATAATCAAATACAAAACTATTATAATTTATTATAAATGTTTTTATTATTATTCATTATATGTTATAACACCAAAGGTTTTTTATAAAGTCATTATAATGCCTTAAGAATACCCTTATAATGTATTATAAATACAGGCTTTACAGAAAGTATTCTATTCACCCCATTCACTCTCAGCTATGGAAAACACTTCCCATGATCCAGCACACCAGTCTGCCCAATCCTCGGAGCACTGGTGACCAGCACCTGTCCCTCATCACCTCAATCAGCACCTCTACAGAAGCCACCTTCTCCATTTGCTCAGTGTCTGGTCTACAAATTGGTATCTACAGACTCACTTACCTGTTCCTTGTGATCTCTAACAATATTTTGACATCTTCCAAAGATACTCCAGTGAGCTTCTGTGGTCTCCAGTGTTGTGCCCTTACAAGTGTTATTCTTCATTTTGTGTCTGAGGATAGTTACTTGTGTAATTCTTAACTTTTGTGTTGTCTGCTTACCTACTGGACTGTATTCATCTGTTTATCATCAATAAACCTGCACCATTTTCAGAATTACAGAAATCTGCTAGTGTGTTGTGCATAATACTTGGCCCCCCTCTGTAAATTTTTGCCCCACTCTGGCTCCTGCCTTTAAAAAAATCCTAGATCTGCCACTTTACCTGCCCCAAATACATATTGCCATATCCCTTTACTGAAGTGGTCGCGTTTGAGACACCTGGAACTGTCACACTGTGAGTCTATTAGAGTATTTAGAAGTAATTGAAAAATATGAGAATTCTAAAGTGCATTGATTTAAATGTGCACTTACTGTAACCTACTTAGAATCCAAATGTATAACACACTCACAAAAAAAAAAAGAATTCACACAATGTATCCTAAAAAGGAAATATTTTATCAAATTAATATCTATAAAAATAATAAGATCAGTATATGAGTAACAATATTGAAGCAGAAAAATAATACCACAGAATATATATTCAAATTTATGTTGAAACGTACTTGATGTCCAATAATAAAAGTGGACAGAGTTACTACATAATAAAACTGAATTTGGGAAAAAAAAACAAAAAAAAAAAACAATAACATTTACAACAGATCATTACTTTCATTAGAATAGAGGTGACAAACATTCTAACAAACATTCTCCCTATAGATTTCTCAGATACGATGGGTACATGTGATACTTTCTATTTTCTGCAAAATGTTGCATCCTTTGGAAACCTTTTGATCATTTATTCATCATCATGGTTTTCATAATATTTATTATTCCTCTGTTTTCCACAATTCTGGCAAGAACGTTAAACAACAACATAACCTTAAGGTTCATACTGGAGCCATTTGAATGTGATTTCAGTGAGATGCTGGCATGAAGGAGATGTGGTAAAAGCAACAAACATTTAAAAATTCTGTTCATGCTTTTTGAATTCGAAACGATCCAGCAGTGATCATGAGTTCACAATCATGATGCTGATTGTCTGCGTTATAATGATGATCTATGCAGCTGACTAATAGAACTGTCACATCCCAAACTCAGGAAGAGAGCAGCTATCACAATCCCACAAAGAATGATCTTTCAGGAACAGTTTGACTTCAATGCTTACCAATAGATTGAGATACCTCACAACCAAGTTCTTTAATTCGAGGCATATAAGAATAATAAGTCGGATGAACGACACAGGGTGTTTAACCTGTGAACGGTGATGAGAGAACAGGAAACAAGTGTGCGTGTAGCTATGGAAACAAGTGTGATGAAGGAAACCTCTGGAGATGGGACTGGGAATTGGTGTGCAAGGATGTATCATATAGACAATAAGAAATGGGTCCATTTAAAAAAACCTGTATTTTTACAAAAAACAAAACAAAACAAAACAAAAAAATGGATGTCGGAGTAGCTCTGTGAAAATGCAAACATATTTAGAGAACAACCTGTCCATTTTACAGTTTAAAACTGTAATTTTCAAAATAACAAACAAACAAAAACCCACCACTGCTACTAAAATTGGTTTTGTAAGGTAAAGAAGCCACAAGACAAAACAAAGTTCATTACAAGTAGTTTTCCCACAAACTGAAGTAAATACTAATATATAGAAGGTGCACACAAATACAAAACACCATCTTGGTTATACATAAGAATTATACAACATTAAGTGTAAAATATATAACTCATATATAATATACCTAATTTTGAGACCTTGCACAGTTACATACACACACTTGTATGTGTCAAAATGACCGTCTTTGCAAGTATTCCCTAAAGTAAACAAAGTATAAGCGAAGTAATTTAGGTCTTAAGTGAAAGCAAACAGCTGCGAAAGAAAACATGTAGTATACTGGATCTGGGCAGCTCTTAAAGTGACAGCAGTCTAATATTCCAGTCTGTCATTCATGTTAATAATTGAACAACAAAAGAGAAAAAAATTCTCACTGCTCTTGACTAAATCACTTGTTTAACATACCAACGAGTACATACCACTGCAGTAACGAAAAGAGAGTTTGGATTAATAATGTATAATTTTTCCACTTGAAAAACATGATGTTATGACTCCAAAACAATATTATCATTATTATACTGGGATATTTGAAAACTGATGCTTTTGAATGTTAGCATCACACATATCCAGCTTCATATCTATGGGTTTTCATAAATAGTGGGTTTGTTCAGTAGCAGTAGTAGTGTGTGTAACTATGATTCGACGAGACAGCTTGAATCTGTGAAAAAGGAAGTTGAAATGGCACAGTTTTGCATATCAGTTTTGCATTTGTTAACACTATCAGGTAGGTTTAGTGTTGCATTTGGTATAGGGCATATTTCCAACATAATAGAGCATTAACTTTTAGCAACAGTCAGTTCTGAATTGCTGCAATATGTACCTATATCAACGTAAAATCACATATTCAACCGGTGTTTTAGCGCCACTCAGTGAACATTTCCAAAAACCAGAAATATGCTGTAGATGTTTGATTGTTTGTTTGTTTTTCCTATTGCAATGAGTTCACTAGTGATACTGTGACTGGGGACAAAAATTATTTTACTGTAAACGTTTAGTTTGCTTTGTACAATAAAACTTACTGTAGCATTTTTAGTCTTTTACGTATAAAATGAATATATATGTATATATTTACAGTGTAGAAGCAAAACCATTTGGCAAATATGGCTTCTCAAAAACGGTCAGTCAGCACTGTCAATGTAAAATGCGGTCTGTGGAGCATGTGTGGGCGTTCTGCCTGAGGCTGAGACCAAATACTAGTGGTTTAGATGGGTTTGGCTGTAGGTCTATTATTTATGAGTCGGGTATTAGCTCAGGGTAACTCACGGATACAAGTTTGGATAGTTACTGCAATAGGTGTGTAAAAGCTGGCCAGTCACCTGGTACAGTACAGACTTTACACTGCTCCATTAAACTGTTGAAGTCCAGCAATGACATGTTTTTTTTTTTTTAATATGTCCATTTGATGAAAAGGAAGCCTTGTAAAACAAGCAGGTCAGTAATAGAGCACTACAAAGTGAGACGGTGAGCCTTTAGAGATATATAGACATTGCCAGGATCCCTGGTTTGACATTTACTCAGGTTGACATGTCCTTGTCTGGTGATGACCACCAAAACTTCCTAACAAGGATGGGTGTTCTTTTAATAGCAAGAAGAATCGGGTTCAAGGACGCATTGTGTCCGATAAAATCAGAGTCGAAATAAGAACACATAGATCGCAGGTGGAGACACTGCGTGGGTTCAGCCAGTGACAGATGGATGTCTTCAATTATCTCTCAGTGGAGTGGGGTTGGGAGGATATGGGCTAACTGTACTCAGATAATATGGAGAGACTCTCACCTTTGATATTCACAGAGTCTGCTCAATAAGTTAGTGAAGACAAATCTGCTTTAATGGCTGAGAGCCTTTTGTTGTAAATGCCATAGTCTCATTTAGATAAGGCAATTTTTGTGAGACGAAAACACAAGGGAATCATTTGTCTGGACGATGGGGTCTTTGTGTTCCTGAATAAGTTTCAATGTCACTCTGTCGCAGACTGGATCATCCAGTTACATCCTCATGACTGCCCTAAAATCAAGCACTGATGGCTGCTCGGCTGAATAGAATTTACTGCAGAAATTGCTGAGGTGTGTAATGATTTATGTAGAAAAATAAATAAATTAATAAATAAAATATACTTTACTAACCTTTTTAAATGCTTTAGACTTTAACAATTAAAAATGTCATTAAAAAAAAACTATATTCTTTTGTATTATTTAAATGATTTAATATTTTTTCTTTTTTTTTAAACTGCATAAACACAACCATTGAAAGATTGAGGTCAGTATGTTTTATTTTAGTATCATCAATACATTTTTTTATAAATATATATACAGGTATATATACACAGTACAGGCCTATATGTTTTCCATTTCCAGCTTTAGAAGATTGGTCAATATATTGTGTGTTTTGTACTATGTCAATTCACCTTTTATTTATTTGTATTTCAGTTAGTTTTAGTTAATTTTTGTATCTTAAAAAGTTATTACTATGTTTATTTAAAATAATTTTTATGGGTTTTCAAATTTCAAATAAAATGTTTTAATTCATTTCATTTTTTTATTAATAATCTAGCATTGGATCAAAAATAATAGCAAATACATTTATAATACAAGATTTCTATTCTAAATTAATAATGTTCTTTTTAACTTTCTATTCACTAAAGGGTCATGTGACACTAAAGACTGAAGTTCTGAGTTATAATAAAGGGATAGGCTAGTTTACCTAAAAATTCTGTAATTAATTACTCATGTCCTTACAAACCTGTAAGACCTTCATTCATCTTTAGAAAGATATTTTTGGTGCATTCCAAGATCTCTCTGACTCTTCAGTGTAAATCTCCTCCAACTACCAGCAGGACATACAGTATTTTAGATGGCTTGGTTTCAATTTAAAACAATATATTAGCTAACCAACCAACCAACCAACCAATGTGTTCACTGTATTTTGCAGATATCATTCAGAAATTTTGCTCTGAAAGTGGGCTGGCAAATCGATTGTCACTGGAAACTTACTGTGTCATGCCTGGTTAAGACACGGTGTGATCTGGCAGTTGTTTATCCGACAGCAAAATCTTCCAATGCATTTCCATCGTTCTACCCCTTGGTTCGTTTTCCTTGAAAATAGTGAAACTCACATCGGCACAATCCCTCAGGTGAGGCAGTGGACTCATGCAGAGCAGGCTGCTCAATCACAGTCTGGTGGAGCAAAGGAGCAAAGGCAGCACGCCAGATGAAACACAATAATGACTTCTCAAATGTTCAGACTGCACCGAGGAAATGGAGAAAGAAATTCGGACAACTTGTTCTGTGTGTTTTTCCCCCATTTCCACTGAGAAAGAGAGATGCGAGGAAGAAGGGTGTAATAGGAAGTGAAGGACAGATGAAGACAGGAGAAAGAGAGCTGGCATGGAAATCTCGTACGGAACTAATTGAAGCATTGACACTGATATTGTATCTTTGACAGTTTACTCATTATAACCGAGATGTGCCCTGCAAGTATTATAGCACTGTCAGTCAGAACCACGGTAATCAGAAGAATAAAACATGTCTTTAATAAAACAATAGCTACTCTGCATTATGTTTTATGCCTGTGCCACACAGACCTATTATTTTGTTAGATAATGTGTTAAAGACAATCTTATTTGAACCCATTTTACTTCATAATGTGACATTGTTAACAGGATTTAATGAGAAAATCATGCCAAGACGGGAGTTAATTAGGTTATAAAATGTGGGTTTACCAGAATGGAGCCAGAATACAGTTGTGCTTGTAAGTTTACATAACCTGGCAGAATTTATGATTTCTTGGCCATTTTTCAGAGAGTATGAATGATAACACAAAAGCTACCCAAATGACCCTGATCAAAAGTTTACATACCCTTGAATTGTAATACCGTGTGTTGTTTTCTGGATGATCCACGACTGCCTTTATATCTTGTGATTTTAAATCAAAATATTTTTTGCACTGCACTGATAAATGGTAAATGACACTAAGACCAGAAACAAGCAAATAAATAGCCAATTTTGAAAAATGAAGTTGATAATACATGACAAATGAGACAAGAGTAATGAAATTCAGATATTCAACAGTGTTTTATGTTTACTCTTAGGAACATAAAATAAGACATCAAATAAAAACCACTGAGTGAAATAATATTGGCACTGTACACTGAAGGAAGGTTCAGTGGCTCAGGTGCAATATTTCAGATGAGAGATTTTATCTAAATGAATTCCAAACAATACGCTCAAGAGCTACAATGACAGTCCTAAGAAAGAAATAAGGTTCCATATATTCCTCTAATCCATATACAGACAAACAGAATTACTGTAAAGTCATCACTTTTCACTTTTTTTGTGCAACATATATTTATTGTGAATATTATGTGGTGAAATTCATACTATTCTAACAGCACTACTAATTCTATTTTTTTTTTTTATTTAAATTATTAGGCCAACATTGTAATAAAAAAAATATTGCATTAAAAACAAAACTGGAAATATTTTCTGTGATCTCAAACTTTTGGCCCCTGCTGTGTGCTTTATGTATGCGTTGGACAATTCCTTGCTCTACTCTGGGAGCACCGTATTCAGCCTATAGTATTGAAGTAACTCTTTCATGAGAGCTAAGCGTTTTGGCACGTCAAAAATCTTTGGTTTGTTTACTAGAGGGGCATTACAAGCTTTTTGAAACATACAAATACTGTTTGTTTTATCTTGAGAAGCCAGCTGCTATAGCAAGGCTGGATATGGGAATTGAAAACAAATGCAATTTGCAGATTTATTTTCTCCTCTGTCACACAATCCCCTTCAATGTCACTGTCATTTTGTGTGCTGCATGCCTGCTCACTACAGCTACGCTGTTTTTATAAACAACCAAAGAAATCCATTCTTCTCATGAGCTCATGCTATTGAAACCGGGTTATGTGCTTTGTCAAGTGCAAACCCTCAGAGAATTGTAATCAATATATATTTATAAGTTGAACAAACTAAATCCAAACTGGTCTGAACTATTATTCTTAAAGGTGAAGTGTGGAATTTGAATGCACAAAGGCAACAATTCAAGGATCAAATTCCATGAACATTGTAAATACTGTGGTGCTTTTAAAGGCTGTTTGTTTGAGCTTAACATTTCAATTTAAAACATTTATTTTGGACCCTTTGTAAATATTCCTCCCCCCGCCCCCCTCATTTTGCTCATCTTCGTTACGCTCTCACACCAAACATTAAAAATACATTGCGGAGCAATAAGGAAACGTTCGTGGTCAGCCCTGAGAATGCCTGCTGCTTATACTGACATCAGCGGTGGGTCCACAACCGGCATACCAGCTTCCAACGCTCTTTGATAGCCATGGTGTCCTCATATGCCACATCCACGATGCTCTGGATCAAAGAGGAGACATCTGTGATGGCTGAGGTTGGGCTTCCGTAAAGGCTGAAGGTTCTGGTGTGGCTACCATCTCATATAGTGTCTCAGAGTTGGTGGCCATCTTATCCAGTGGCTCTGCGTCGGATTTTGTGTGCTGACTCTGGCTGAAGCATGGCGGTCATCTTGCTTCCATACTGTAATCAAGCCCTATAGTAGCAGCCGCTTCAGGCACCGACAAAACGTCAGACTTGTACTGCTTCTGTTTTATGTGGATGAGCTGTTTGGCTGGGTCCATACCTGACGACTGTCCCTCGTCGAAGCTGCTGGACCCTGTATTGTCGAGGTCTTCTGTAATGAGACACGGAAACGTGCGGAAATCCAACAATAATCCATTTTGTGTCAAGCGGCACATGAACCAATAATCTCTTCCTACTTGTTATAGCTTGAAATAAACATGAACATGAGAAGGTGTCACGCCCCTGGACTGCTTGTTTGTGTCTCTGTGACCTAGTTTTAGTAATTGCGTGATTATGTTCAGGTGTGTCATGCTCGGTACCCATTGCCTTCCCTTTATGAGTTTGAGTTCATTTAATTTGAGATTGTCCAGTATTAACGTTACTTTGTGTGTGTGTACTGCTCTGCATGTCTGTTTGCTTCTCTGGATAATTAAAAGGATTGTTAATTGTGAATTGGAATCTCTGTTCATTCGTTCCTGCACCACACACCCATGACGTGTTGCACTGCATTTTGTTTTCTCGTTTTTACATTATTTTTATAGTAATTTTATCTAGTGTGTTGAACTGGTGTGCAAAGTTAATATATTTTAAATTTACTAAACTGCAACTTCATAATTTCATTTTATTTAAATACATAACATGCAAGTTGCACAACAAAGTACATTTTTGTTTACAAAAAGTGATTTCAGTACATTCAGCAGTGCATTTTAACCATTATTTAAAAAAGGAAAGAAATAGAATTATGAAAATACATGTAGTAGATGTAGTAGAATTATAAAGTCAAAAACGCACTAACTGCATTTAATCTAATTTAAACTACATTTTCAATTAATTGCAATAACATTCAATATTATATTCTTTTATTATTTCTGTAATAAGTACTGCTTTTAAAAGTAGGCTAAAGTGTACTCCTGCCAATTTAACTTGTCTTGTATTGAAAACAGAATATTCCTTTAAGGCCCCCAATTGTAGTTCAGGCATCCATATGACACGTGAAGACTAAAAATGCAAGCACTAAACAGATGTCTCCACCACACACTACAATAGTGATAATGATGTCACTGATGATGTAAAGAGACAATATCTACAATCTCTTTACACATCTTTTCACTTTAAATACCCCTCTGTGGGATGCTGTTACATATCTTGAAATCATATTATTAAACTGAGTCACTGTCTGGTTCCTTTTCACAAGAGAGAGAGTCACGCATAACGTGGTGTCCTTTTCTAGCGAGCAGCAAGTGATCAAGGGCTCACGTCACACTCCACATGGCCAAAGACAGAGATCAGCCAGGCCTGACAGAAGGTTGGGGGAGTGACGGCTGCATCGCTCCAGACTATGAGCTCATGGAGCGTCTCCAGGAAAAGTGGCCCACAAACTAAAAAATAAGTGTGGGATGTGTTTTCATGTATAGATTAGTTTTTTTTTTTTTGAGGGTATATAGTTAGCATGCTTAATGACATGTTTATTAGTGCTTAAACATAAATACCTTTCTAACTATTAATAAGCAGCAAATAATGAGTTATATATTTGCACATATGTGTGGCACTGGACCAAATAACTAGTTATAAGTGTCAATTTTTCAGAAATTTAGATTTATCCATCATCTGAAAGCAGAATAAACCAAATACTGACAAAATCACCTTTAAGTCCCACTGAAATTCTTAGCACTGCATATTACTAATAAAAAATGAAGTTTTAATATATTTATGGTAGGTAATTTACAAAATATCTTGGAACATGATCTTTACTTAATATCCTAATGATGTTTGGCATAAAAAAAATAAATAAAATAAAAACTCATTAACTTGACAATTGTGGTTGTGTACTGTTCTGTTTTGTTTATTTATTTATTTTTAAAAAAATATTATAAATATTATATTAAATAACATTACACACACACACACACACACACACACACACTTCTAATATACAGCAAATTTTATTACAGGAAAATGTGAACATATGAAAAAATTTCAGTTATTCTTTATATTATTTTCCAATTAATTTCTTTTTGACACTATATGGCTATGTATTTTTATAAAAAAAAAATTGTTTTCCTACAAACTTTTGTGCATACAGCTTTGTAACAATCACAAAATAGTTTCATTCCTTTTCCCTCATGCTTGCACAAAACTTTATAATGAATTTAACTAGGCAGAAAGGATACAAGAGACTCAGAAGGTTAAATGTTGTGTGGAATGATTAAAGGCTGTTCCAGTTTTGCAAACACAGAACAGTGATTCAAAACTTGTTTAAGATTTGGTTTTTATCTGTCAGGTGACCTTTACTCTAGACTGCACAGCTCTATTCTACTGAAGCCAGAATCCATAAATCCTACGGTGACTATTCATTCATGATATACAGTCGCCTCTAAAACAGTCTGGCCAAGAAACAAAATATTGACAGGTTAAATTGAGCGTGATGTTTCATTGCTCGCCAATTGCTATTCTTCCTACGTCAAAGTGAGCGCTTTTTCAATGTGATGGTCTGATGGGGAGTTGCCAGCTGTGCTCTCTGAGACGCTCGTGCAGAGTTTTGTCTCTCTAAACAAACTTTAGAAAAAATCCCAGAGGAACGACTGAACTATTTACAGCAGTCTTTAAAGATACAAACAGCAAAGAGCAACGATTCCCTTGACAGCCAATTGTGAATAAAGAAGCTTTCTGTGGCTCGGACTAACATCAAACGCAAATGAGCTAGATTTCTCAGGTGGCAGATGGTGCTTTCAAAACACTGTTAAAAATCCAGATTAACACCAGCTCCAAAAATAAATGATCTATGACAAACTTTGTGTAAGCTTCTGCATGATCAAGGCCTTTCATTGTGATGAGTTAAAAAATACAACAATAGACGAGGATGCTGTGGAGAATGATTATTATTTTATTGATTTTTTCCCCTGTAATACAACATTTGCCATTAGAAATTACATTCTCAATATGATTCACACAGCATCTCGTGCTTCCATGGAAAAAAAGTCACTGATACTGTATGTTACAGCTAAAAGAAATAGTTCTCAACCTTAGGCCATCGAAAATGTTAATGCATTTTTTTTTAAATTGGTCTGCAACCCAGGCTCATTGGAAATACATGCCTCTATATACATTTCTGCAACCCCATAATTGTGTACCTTACTGAATTGAAATGTCCAAAGAGTTGCTAAAACACACGTTTAACTGTGACACGTTTTTATTATGTTGGTACAGGTACGTATTGCAGTGTCTGTTCGTGGTATGTTTTGCAGCCGTTCAGAATTCAAATATCCAGTGAGTGTCGCTAAAGATTAACGCTCTATCATGTTGGAAATATTCCCTACACCAAACCCAAACCTAAACCTACCTGATCAACAGATGCAAAAGTTATTTAAAAAACAATATTCGCTGATGCAGTCACAGGGTTTACACTGGGTTCAAACCAGAACTCAAACTCATATGAAGCCGTATACAGTATGTAATGACAAAGATCAGTTTTCAAATCGTGCAGGATGATAAAAATATTTTGAAGTCATAACATAACATTCTGCAACTAATTGTGTGAAGATTAGTCTTTATTAATCAAAAAAGTACCTGCAAATCATAATTATGTGTAAAACGGAATACTGTAAAAAAAACGGTACAAAACTGTGAAAATGCTACGGTAAAAACCTGTTAAATGGTTAATTCCTGTTAAATATACAGGGAAACACCGTAAACTGCCATTCCAGCAGTTTTTCATGCCAGTATATTTCAAAGGTACAAAATAGATTAACGTTATATCAGTTATTACGGTTCATTATTAGAAATTACGGTATTTAACTGTAAATTTAACAAAAGATATTGGATTTTTCACGGTTTTATTCTGGCAACCAGCTGCCGGTTTTTTACTGTAAATTTTATGGATTTTTTTTACAGTGTGGGAGTTTTACTGCCTCTAGTGTTCATTTCAACTGGAAACTGCAGCAATTCGTATAGGTACATTTTTTGAGTTTTGCAGACATGTATGAAGAGGAACACATTTCCAATGAGCCTATAGGTCGATTTTGAGAAATGTATTACTTCACTTGTCCAAACAATGGATTGTCTGCAGTGAATGGGTGCTGTTACAGTCCAAACTGCTGATAAAAACCATCACAACAATCCACAAGTAACTAAAGTATTACACAAATCATTAAGATCTACTCAAAATATTGCTCAGGAAAGAAATATGCACAAATCAAGCAATTTTTAAAAGAGAAAACAGTTTTAAACAAATATGTCATTATATGCGAGAGGACGACATGGTATGGAGTTTTCTTTCCCTGAAGGAAATGTTATGAACTGGTATTTTCTCCAAGTGTGATGGTTTTAAGTTAAAAGCATCTGTTGTTGTTGAAAGATAGTTTTCTGTTTCACAGTTAATTAATTGAGTCATATGAATTAATTGTGAATTATTGTTATGTTTTTATTAGGTGTTTAAACTCTCATTCTGACAGCACCCATTCAATTGCAGAGCAAGTGGCATAATGCAGTTTCCCCAAATCTGATCCAAAGAGGAAACAAACTCATCAACATCTTGGATGCGTTTTCAGCATTTTAAGTGCTTACTTGATGACTGACCAAGAAACAGTGCAGATCATAAAATATTTCTGATTCATTTGCTATGCATTCACATTGTTGTTTTAAATATAGTATATTGGTTATTCCAGATATTCAAAGCGTTCTAAGACTTTCAAGACATCAAGATAAAAAAGCCATTATTTATTCATGAAAATAAAATAGAACTGGCAGAAAATAAAATCTATTTTAGTTTCTGAAAGACATACAGTATATGCACTCACTCCACAGAGAAAGAACCTTCTGAGATGCACAACAGAAAAAATGGGATAATTCACTATGTATTGACCTTTTTAACAATGGGGTGCATCTCTTGCACAAACTGTCATTCAGCTTCACTTGTCCTTTATACTTTCAACTTTAAGCATCAGGCTGTTGAAGAAAAAAAAAGCAGTTTTCCATGGCTTTCTGTATGTTTTGAAAATCACTCTACTAAGTCAATAGGACTTGGGAAATGAAATTAGGCCATTATGCACCTGGTTACCATGGAAATAACAAGACCAAGTGATCCCTTAGTGTCTCTCAAGTACTTTACGGATGGCCTCATTGACTCGTGCATTCTGATAACCCTCATTCCTGCAACAGTTCTACTGTTTTCATGACGTTTTATGAATTCGCTCAGAACATGAATAATCCAAAAGCCTGTTTTATATTTAGTTGCATTTCTGCTTCTTTTTCCTTTCACAGGTTACAAATTCTGCTACCTTAGGCAGGTCTATTTGTCCTCTCAAAGACAAACAATGCAGATTGCTCGTTCATCTGCATCAGTATGTAATTAGCTTATTCTGAGCGGAGGTCGTGTTTGCCGTGCCAAATGCCCTGAAGGACCGGTATAATTTTGTAAATACAGCCCATGCAAAACCAGGGATTAATCCAGAATGTAACACAATAAACTTGATTTATATTAACTCTCTTAAGATATGTAAGCCTATCTGGGGTTTGAATTTGAATTGTCTAATTAACTGTGTAACTGGCAACCAAATTGACTTTTGACCATATATTTGATTTAGTGACGTAGTAGCTTCGGTAAAGTTACATTATACATTTACTCACAATTCCCAGAATTACTCACTTAATGCCATATGTATGACAAATGGACAAACACACAAACCATTTTTTAAGGAAAAAAGGGCTGGCTTTCTCTATGCTGCATTACAGTGTTCAGAGAAAGAATACTCTTAATAAACATACTTAATCTAATCCATCATTTTGGGGTAAAAATTAATATGAGGTGGGTTATATTGGCACGTTTTTGCATATTATATAATCATATCAATGTGACAAAAGTCTGACCATAACCGACCATATGATAATATATTAAGGCTGTGTTCATGCAATTTTAATCCAGTTTAATATATTTCTTATATTTTAATTTATGATTTCTTATATATTTTGTTTGATTAATGACAATTTCATTGTTCAAGTATGTCAAATTTTTACATTTACATTTTAGGTTATTGAAATGCAACCAATCTCAGAAACATGTACACAGATGATTAGTTGAAAATAAATTCACCAGACACACTTTCACCTTATGAATAAGGCATTCTGCATTGATTTTATATGCCAACTTCCAAAAAGTAGGAATATTTTAAAATTTGAACACCAATATATCAATAAAGTGTGCAGGCCTATATGATGTGCCTGAGCTTACCTTTTATTTACTGCAGTTCTTTTTTGTTGTGCTGTTGCTTTCTGGTTGGCGTCATTACTCCTACTCTTGAGTCCAACTTTGAACTCCCATTGAAAGTTGCAACATCTGCTGATTTGCATAAAGTTGATTTTACTCAACTTTCATCTATGGTGTCTGTCACTCATGTCGCTATCACTAGGTACTATCATGTAGCTTCGTCCCAGCCGAATACAGTTCGAAAGCTCATTGAAGGTCATTCCGAATTTAAAATGAGTGAAATCGATTCATTGAACCCTCTCAAGAAACCCAAAACAAAAAGAGGGGGCGGGGTATTTTTTAAAGGTAACCATCATAGAAAACAAATAGAACAGTTTCAGTTTCAAACATTTCAGCATAGATCATTTAATCTATTTTCTTTTTTATTACATTTTACTAGTCGACTCAGTTAAAGACATTGCATAATTCCTATGATGCTACATTAGGCAATTACTGAACTTGATATTGATAGACACACATCCCTCTCTCTGTCCCCCTCTCTCTCCTTTCTCCCAATCCTTTTGTTACTTCCATGTGCCCATACTTGGGTCTCTCCCCTCCTCCTCTCTCATCATTACGCATTCAGTCTCACTCAGCGCTCTGTTCAAGCGCAGCTCATTGCGCTCCAGACGCTCCACGCACCAGAGTGCGCAAGACCGCTGCTGTTTAGGATAGGCTAAAATACTAGACGGAACACAGTAGTGTTTATTGCAATGCCACGCTTTGAACGATAGAAATCTACTTATACAATCAAACATTTTGCATACTTTAAAGCCTGCATAAACCAACAGTGGCGCTCAAGTATCTTCAAACATGAGCATCATCTCATGTGGCGGTGATGTTCTTAATGGAGATATTCGTGCTGACACTTCATGACAAAAGATACCCAACTCTATTTTTCAGCGTCCGATCAGCCGTAGCAAAGAAGAGGAGAGACGAGCGCAGGATGAAAAGCACTGGTTTACTACTGGGTTACTTTTTGATGAAAGTTCTTGTGTGCGACGCGGAAGGAGAACCGGGGAAAAACCTGGATGGTTTGGTGACGGCGTCGGGGTCCAACGACTCCAGAGATGGGGAGAATGGTTTGTCTGAGACCCCTCACACGGAGGACAGGTGTCGGGGCTATTATGATGTGATGGGTCAGTGGGATCCTCCGTTCGTGTGCCGGACTGGTAGCTACCTGTACTGTTGCGGGACCTGTGGCTTCAGGTTCTGCTGCGAGTTTAAAAACTCCAGATTAGATCAGACCACCTGCAAAAACTACGACACCCCGCCGTGGTCTATGACGGGCAGACCACCGCCGAAAATGATGGACCAACACGATCCGACGAAGGATAAAACCAATTTGATTGTGTATATCATATGCGGAGTAGTTGCTATCATGGCGCTGGTTGGGATATTCACCAAACTTGGCTTGGAGAAGGCGCATCGACCTCACAGAGAAAACATGTCGAGGTAAGTGACTTGTGTTTACAAGTTCAAGTTCAAACGATGATGTATATTGTCTGCGTTATAGTTGTGGAGCTGGTTTTATCCGATGGAGATGAAAGAAAATGGGGATTTAGAAAGATTCTAATTCTCTCATAATCAAATATGAATGTTATTTTTTTTCCGGCTAAAAACAAAACAATAGAATTACAGAAATTCTAATGGTTTCCATTAAAAGACCATGAACCATTAACTTTTTCCAGCAAAACCATTACAAAAATTCCTTTTTTTTTGGTAGTGTGTTTTGGGCACTTCTCCAATAGGATTTAATGTCCCACCAATAGAATCCATCACATACCTTTTGACACCATCATGCTTTCCATTAAAACCAATACAATTCCCATTATAACCATTAAATCCATTACATTTTCTATTGTATTTTGTGTTTTTTCATTCCAGGGGGAATAAAAAGATACAAATGAGATCTCCTTAATATTTCAATATCTTTTTCTTGTAACAAACAAACAAAAACGATGCGATTAAACAAAGAGCAAATGGAGATGTTTACATAATTTAAGTTGCTTGCTTGTTTTTACTCCATAGTTTCAGAAAAGAAATGTTTCTCCAAATGATTCATTATGGACTCACAACAGCCTTCCTGAAATATCCTGAAATTATAGCTCAATAGTCTCAACATAGGTCGACAATGACCTAATTTGTATCTATTTGATTCTGCCCTTTATGGGATTTGTTTGCTTTGTTTATTTACATTGATGTCAATATGAAACAGGACAGAGAATGCTTATGTCTTCTGAGCTATTAATGAGCAAGATCTAAACTTGACAGTTTTCCTCTGGGATGTCATTCAGCATAGCTCAAGGCTTTCAAGGATTACACTGACACAACTCTATCTATCACTATGACCTTGTGATAGTTTTTCCTAACTTCATTTTCTTGTCTATCTATTTATCACAACACAGACATGTACGAAAGTACAGAAAGTGCTCCTTTAGTTTCACAGACATGTATTTACTTGCGGTTCAAGGTTTAGTAGGCCTACGAAAGTGGTGGCATGGACAAAATAACTTACTTTACAATCAAGAAAAAGGGTTTTCTTTCTATCAATAACTTAAGACTAAAGACTAGACATGTTTTCCCTTGAAGACAAAGTGTGGATAATGCAGATGTACAAAAGATACTGACTAGCATTCAGGTCTAATTCATCTGTTGATCAGCAGTGTTTGAAACATTCATCAACATCTCTGTAAGTCTCTAATTATCTCCATGGTGAGGCACAGATTTTGTCAGTAAAAGCTTCTACTCCAAACAAGCACATACGCTCACTCATCTAAACATCAGTTGAGAGGTGTCCATGACATTAGTAGGATAATGGACAGTGATCTGTGTCTGACGACGCTAATATTTCAAGGACATTCTGTTTGTGCACTGCCCTTTCACTCTATTTAGGCTAACCCATGCAGATAATCAAAACTCATATGAGCCATAGTGTCCCACCCACTACCCACAACCAGCCATTTGCACCCTTTTAATCAAGTGCCTTTTGAATATTGCACCATGCTGACTTGCACCATTTTCATGATAGTTTAATGTATCTCTACAAAAAGGTCTTATTTACCATTTCAAAGCTTTGGTGTGAATGAGGCTCTCAGTTTTATTTGCACAAGTTTGGGTTGTGAAACTCAAATGGGAGTTTTGTAGCTTGTAGACCATGTCTCTTATACAGTCCCTGACAAAAGTCTTGTTGCTTTTTTGTAGAAACACCTGCTATTAACCTGACTTTAAATTAATCAATTGGTGTTAGAAATAGCTCATATGAAAAGCTAA
>JAUCMS010000062.1:13287751-13301848 GCA_032357445.1 Enteromius radiatus | reverse complement strand
ATCACTTCTCACTACTGTGTGTGTGCACTTGGATGGGTTAAATGCAGAGCACAAATTCTGAGTATGGGCCACCATACCTGGCTACATGTCACATCCTTTCCTTTCCTAACTGTAAAATAAAGTGTTACCAAAGTATTTATTAATATTAATTTGTCTATTTTAGTTTTTTTATTTGTATAGTGCAATATTTTTTTTAAAGCAGCTTTATAGAAATTCAAACTGTTGAATCAATAATGGCTTAGTGCAGTATTTTTAAATTGTTACCTGTTAATGTTGAACTGACCTAAAATATTAAAAATGCATTAGTGTATTTGTTGAAATTAACGTTCTTTTGTAAACGTTCATTGTTAGTTCCTGTTTTCTATTGCATTAACATATTTTAACATATTGCACCTTATTATAAAGTATTACCAAATAGTTTTTTTTTTTTTTTTATTTGATTACTGTAATCGGTTAGGCTGGTTAATCTGAACAAATTGTTTACTAATCAGACTGGATCAGTCTGCATCTCAGTGATTCACTGAACCAAGCTGTCTAATTCAAACATGTCCAATTCGCATTTAGAGTGAACAGATGTGATGAAAATGGAGTAGTGATGGATATGCAACAGATGAGTAGTTTAAAACATGACTATTTTAAAAAGTTGAATCATGGCTGTAAGGAACTGAACTGAGATGTGTGAAATTACTATAATTGTAATAAACAGCAACATGGACCTTCTTTTTGGAAAGTTTTAGAACAGGTAATATGCCGTGGAGGAATTCCAGGGAACATGTGATGACATGAACTGGTTAAATTGGTCCGAAATCGAAAGGACTGAAATATTATTCTCTCTTTCCTTGGTGTATCTTGGCAATGTGCCCGTGTTTTTGGGTTATTGGGCTCATGATGGGATGTGTGTATCCTTCACACAGCAGGCACAGGCTGACTGACTGAATAGATGGGCTGGTTATGGACATTTATGGGGGATGTAAATGGTGTTAACCTGGATCAAATCATTTTGGCACTACTGTTCTGCAAGTGCCCTTGAAAGAGAAGGAGCTTTGACCTAAAACTAAAACCAGCATGCTTCTTCTCTGAAAAGAGACTGATTTTCTGATTCCCTCTTGAGGCCCGGTTTTCCAGGACCATGAGAAAAGCAGGTTACCTACTTCAAAGTACCTGAATGTCAAAGAAAACATGTTATTCTGAGAAGGTTTTCAATTAACTTTCACTAGCTGTCTATTTTTGCTGGCATTCAAGTCATGCAAAACAGGTCAAATAAACTCACAATATAGACTCATTTGCAAAAACAGATAAAAAAAAAAAAAAAGTGTACGTAAATGTGGGTCATAGCCTGCTGTTTCACTTTGAGCTTCGCTTCAGTTATTCAGGGAATGTGGCATGAAACATGTGCAGAGCACCACTCAGGCATCTGTTGATTGTGGCCCCGTCTTGCCATCCTCTTCCTGCAGGGCCTCATTTCCCGCCATCAGACTTTGCCTTACGTGATTAAGTTTCCAATTACTGACGTCTGCCAAGTTCCATTGGCTCCATTGAATGGGTCTGGATCACTCTTCCTCTTCTGAGGCTGAAAACAGCGTGTTGGGAGTCTAAAATAGGAGGATGTTCTTGCAAAGAAAACGGAGCAGAAACTCGTTGAGGTTGATCGACAGGTATGCTATGAATGAAAACGTGAGCAAAGCGGATAGATGAGGTTTTTTTATGTCTAAACAAAACACTCACTGTAATTACTCATATTTATATTTATTAGTATGCAATTATTGTGTAAAACAAAAGTGTCTTGGGATGTATTCAGTAGTTTAGTCTAATAAAACGGATTAATACAAGATACGATTAAACTGAGAAATCCACTTGGATTTCAGGGAAGGATAGTTTACACAAAAAAGGACAAGTTACTGCTTTGGAACAGATTTATAGAAATTACATCACATGCTCACCATTGAATTCTCTGCTGTGAATGGGTGCCGTCAGAATGAGAGTGCATCATAGTATTTGTTTAAAACCTTTTTGGACTGTTTGGGCTTGTAAGTGTTTGATCTGTGTATATTTATCTCCTTAAAACTTTCTCTTACTGAAGAAAGCAATGTTATAGAATACTAATGTTTAGTAATCTTTATTACAAACATACGTTTACGCTTCACAAGATCTTAATTGATGAGCTGGAGTCATGTGGATTACTTCTGATGTTTTTATCAGCTGTTTGGAATCTCATTCTGATGGCACCCATTCACTACAGAGGATCCATTGGTGAGCTAAATTTGCTAAATGCAAAATTTCTACATCTGTTCCTTTAAAGATATAAACTCAACTACATCTTGCATGGCCTGAGTATGAATTCATTTTCAGTCAATTACACTTTTTGGGTGAACTATTGCTTTAAAGGTGCACTCTAAGAATAAGTATTGCGAAATTTATAAGTACTTTCTGACAAGGTGTTATAGTATGAAGTCCAAGAGAACTGTACCGCTGGACAGCTGAACTTAGACTGTACGAGAAAAAAACAGAGTGGATCTAATAAGTAAATTACAGGAATAGCAAACTAAATCTAAGTTGCTTCAGAACTAAGTAAAACCATGCCTTCTGTGAGTCTGCAACACTTCCAAACATATTAGTGCAGTGCTTCAGTGTCAGCAGTGTAGAACAGATTTTGGATGCGTGTCCTGTAAACTGCAACAGATTCTGAGAAGATAATCAAAAGGCAGATGGAAAAACAATGCAATTCCAGCTGGTGAAATACAAAGCCAGCTGAAGGCAACGTGACCAGCTGAGAATAAAGAATAAAGATATAATCAACACAGAGCCTAGAGTCATAATCCAAACATGCTCATTCAGTAGAAAGCTGTATTGACTTTAGTTCACTCATGAAGAAATATCTTTCCTCATGCTCATTTTAGTAAAGCCAGAAAGTTTTAATTGCATTGGTTTTGCTACTAACATGCAAGACCTGTTCATTTTTTTTTTTTAAATTAATAAACAATTCTGCAACCATTTCACACAATCTTGAATCCAGACTTTGATACTATTGATACTATCGATTTATAGTTTGGAACATAATGAAGCTGCAACAAACAGAAAGCTCATTTAAATTATGCTGCAGTTTTTTTTGTTCTGCAGACAACACTAAAGAAATGAGTCAAGATCATGGTCATGATTCATTTATATTCAGGCAAAACAAATACACTGTTTTAGACACTCAATCCCGAAAACAAGCTAAATATACAGACAGGCCTGAGGAACTTGGACAGTTTTAAAACACTACTATGTCATTCATACAAAGCTTTTATTAAGACAATGCTACGAACCTTTCAAAAAATCCAACAGCATTTTTTTTTGTTCTAAAACTAAAAACCCCGAGAACTTCGATCAGTGTCCAATGCATTCCAAAATATATCGCAACTATGCCAATTTTATTTACATATAGAAATAAAAACACATTACTTCTGGCTTTTGCACAGAGACTTAATGCTAGTGGGAGATTTAAATGTATTATCCTCAATTATTTGACACGTTATTCACATGAGGGTTTTATTTAGAGCATTTCAACTTGAGTAACTCTATAGTAAATGGCTTGGCAACTACACGCAGATCAACTCTCAAACATTTGCAACTACATGTCAACTAACTCTAATAAGAGTATTACCAGACTTTTAAGGTAATACATGTCATATATTTAAGTTACTTAAGGGTTACTCCACCGCAATATTTTTTAACGAAAACCAGGATGCTGTCCCATTGACGGCCAAGTAATAAACACTGTCAAGGTGTAGAAAAGTATGAAAGACTTAACAGTTTGTCTGCCATCAGTGGTTCAACTGTAAATGTTATGAAACTATGAGAATACTTTTTGTACAGAAAGAAAATGACTTTATTCAAAAAATTTGCCAGTGTAACGTCACCTTAGTACCTTTTTAAAGAGAGCATTAGCTGGACGCACATAGAGTATATTCTTCTGTGGCAGCCACGACACACAGATGCACTGTTTTTGTTCAAATCAAAGCGTAAAAATATGTATCTGGTGATGCTATGGTGTCGAATTTGTAGATTTTTTTTTCTTTCTGTACGAAAAATCTTCTCATCACTTTATAAAATTCAGATTGAACCACTGATGGACTATTTTGAAGATGTCTTTCATACTTTTCTGGACCTTAATAGTGTTCATTACTTGGCAGTCAGTGGGACAGTCCAACACAGAGTCACGATCAATTTGTACAAGGTGGCGAAATTGTGCTAATTCATACAAATTTATTCACTTTTGTAAAAATTATTTATATAATACTAGTAACTTTGTCACCATGGGCCTGTTTGCGATGTGGGCAGGCCCGCTTTTACTGGTCGCATGGGCCCCAGTGCACTGCCCGCACTGTCTGTAGTTACGCCAACATTTTTATTTTGGGGTGGCGTAACCCTTTTTAAGACAGTAGAACATGTGTTGATGAACCATAACAATTACAGGTGTAGTTACACTTACTTTAAACTATATTTTTTAACATTTAGGTATTTCAATATATATAAATTATTTTAACTTTTGGTCCAAAATTGATTTTAAAATATCAGAAACCATTTTTTGTAAAGTAAAAAAAATAATAATTGCATAATCACTTTGAAATAAAGTTATAATATAATAAAGTTATTATTCCAAACAACATTTAATTTCATTTTATTGCACCACCAAATAAACCCATTTCTTATTATGCTTTCAAGCACAGTGTATGCTACTTACGCAGTGTATGAGACATGTCTGGATTTCCTTATGTACACATATGCTCATGTCCATATACACTTGCTGTAAATGAGCTTGCTAGGTGATTATGCTGTATTTATTAGCCTGTCAGCTTGTTAAGCAATTACATTACTCACGGTTCCCCACAAACTCCCTAGAGTTCACTTTCACACACATACTGTACCATGATCTTATCCATTGCTCATGTTCAGTAGCCTCTACAAAAGCTCATAAGATGCCAAGAGTGAAAGCATGGATCAGTATGTCATCTTTAAGTTTTATATCTGGCTACAGGGAAAACGAGTATGAAACACTCAAGTATAATGCGATAAAAACAAGGCTGTCATGTCTTAAGGGAGCACTTGAAGGACCAATTGATTTTTGTTTTTCGTGTTTTTTGGAAACTGAAATTTGTTTAGCACTTAAGTGTATGCATTAAATTGATTTCCTCTAATAAATATGACTGTGCTGGTTGAACATCACATTCATCAAGATGCTTTGGAAAACAACTGCCCCTTAATATTGAAGAGAAAAACAATAACAACAACACACATGATCATCAAATACAACTACAATAAAATGCCAGTTAAAGAAGCATTTACTACATTAGAAGACCTTTAAATAGGGAAAAGGGTCACACACTGAAATGCTTTTTGTGGCTCACTGAGGATTTTCTTTGGTGAGTCTAATCCTTGTAACTGAAAAGTCTAATATTCACTCGCTTTATTTTCTGTGTGTGGTATTGAGCACAATCTTCAGAAGAAGTATAAATGCTGTCATCACTTTTATCTTTTATGGAAAAGAGCATTTCATGTAAGCTTATAGCCAAAAAGACCATGAGAAGAAAATAAGTCTGCTTGAAATGATAAACCGATTCAAAAAATGATGAAATTTTGAGAAATACAAAAAAATTAACAGAAAGTTTTTTTTATAAAACAAAACAGAAATGGCATGTCAACAAAGGCTGTCAGTTTTTTCTTAAACTCATTTTCAACTAAATAAATGTCTTTCATGTGCAATATGTAGTGTGAAAGGCACTGATATCGTATATTTAAGCAGCAGCTCTCTCATCTCACGCACAAAAAAACAACACTCTCTATAATTCTCAAACTCAAAATGCGCTGGAAATGCAAACCAGGAAACTAACAAAACAACAAACACAAACAAAACAACTCCCAATAAAACAAATTTCCTCACATTTCCCCTAATGCTATGGAAGTCAGTGGGGACCAGAAACTGTTTATGTTCAATATTAGAAAAACTAACTCGTACAGCTTGAGGCTGAGTAAATGATTACAAAATTTGTTCATAATATTTTAAGGTCCAATTCTTGCTAACAAACCACCAACTGAATTTTGCTTCCATTAATTATACAGATTTTCTGCCTGTAAATAGTTTGTAAGGTAGTTGTTAAGTTTATGTATTGGGTAAGATTATGGATCTAGAATATGGTAATATGTGCTTTATAAGTAAGCTACTAATAAACAAACAAAATGTTAATAATAGGCATGCTAATATGCAACTAACAGTAAGAACTGGTCATTCCTTATACTAAAGTGTTTTGGCAGAACTATCCCTAACCTTCTGACTCCCAGCTATGGAGTATATTTTTGTGGATTTCCATGATACCTCACATGTCACAGTTTTAAGCCTGGATGTCATGATGTAGGCTACAGACACCAGGACTAGGACATTTTGGGAGGAATAACAATTAAACATTGATCATATCAATATTTTTTATAGAAATATTAGATAATAAAAAATATTTTCTAACAGCAACACATTAATATGTAAATTGATTACAGTGTACAGTATAGATACACTGTGTTTAATAGGAAAACTAGTGTAGGGAAATTTTTACACTCATATTGCTTAAAACAAACACTGTATATTAAATAATTGTGTAAATAACAAGGTTTGGCATAAAAAAATTGGTAAAATTGATAAAAAATTGATTAGTAATTGAAAAAAAAGGTTTTTGCCTTTTTTATGTCTATTCATGCCATTTATTTATTTTTTGAGTTATAGTGTCTTCTACAGAGGTCATAGAATAAAATATAATTTTTCAAAAATGTTATTTTGCAATTTTATCTTTTGCTCTAAAAAAGTGTAATGACATGAAAAAATACCTAATTCACAAAGTTATTTTTTTTTTTTATTTTCTCTAGGAGTCAAAAGGTAAGTCTAAGTATTGCATTTAATATAAATTTCACTAGTTCACACTTCTACGTGCTTCTCCCGAAATCTGTTTATATCTAAACATCATTTAAAATGTCTAAAAACATTACTTTTAATTCACATTTAAACATGCTATCTGTGTATCATATCTGTAATAAGTATACTTCTTTTTCATATATTGTTTATAGTATAATTTCTTGTGAAATATTTCTCTGCTTCTGACCATCTTGCCTCGTCCTTGTATATTTTCATTCACTGAAGGACAAGAGCATGTGAAACAAATTTGTCAGATTATGAGTACACTGCAGTGCTAATGAAATTTTAGTAATAATTATAGTCCAATCTGAAGCCTCTGTGTCCCAGTGGTCAGATTGTCCATCACCTTGAGCCGCATCACCAGCAGACTGCTCTATAAATGGTCTCCAACTGTTGCTCAGAACTGGGACACGCACAGCATCAAAGTCACAGAAAACGGTGGCCTATATTACACTTCTAGGCCCTCACCCCTGTGTGACCCACTAACGCTGAGGAAAACTATTAATAAGAGCAATAAGTGGAGATGGATAAAAGCAGACTGGCCAAACTTCATCTGCGTAAAGGTTAACACAGCAATTACTTTGATTTGCAACACCAGTTCCAGCATGAACGTCTCAGATTATCCGTTGCTTGCTATTTATTAGAGTCATTTTTTTGTTTTCCGATATATGCGGTTGTCAAGTGTTTTGGTTATCCATTTTGTTTGAGGCCACACTAAAGGGATCACCTAAAAATAGTGTCACCATAAAATTGTGTCACCATAATACTCACCCACATGTCGTTCACGCCGGCGTCCCACTAGCCGATTTTCACTTGCGAGCATTGACATAGTGGTTTGAGAAGAAGAGGGTGTTGATGCATGTGACAGCGTTTCTCAGCAGGTGGACGTTTGCATGCTTGATGACTCAACTGCATTCTGAGTTAATGGTCTTATTGACCTTCTGACAGCATCTAACTTGTTTGATTTTATTGGCGGTGGTTGGTTGACTCACCCGGCCTCCAGCTTCTTCTCTCTCATTTTCAGCAGTTGTCTATTTTCAGGGGTTCTCCTGACTAATAAATTAAGAACGTGAAGGCAGAACAGTCTTAAATGCTAATCTTTTTCTCATTGAAGTGGTGCATGAACATGCATTCGGCACATGATAATTCATAGACTCCAGAAAAGGAGTTATTTAGCAAAATGCGCAAGCTGTTCTTTACTATGACAGTGGATGGGGCCAGTAAAAAAAGACAAAAATATAGCATAAAAGTATAGTCTGCATTACTTTTTTATATACTTAAACAACTGTAATTAAACATTAGGTAACACTTTATATTTAGTCTCCTAACTAGTTGCTTTTTAGCATGCATATTGCTAGAACATTAGCCATTTCTTAGCAGTAATTAAGCACATATTAATGTATTATTCAACAATCCCTATTCCTACCCAATACCTAAACTTAACAACTAGCTTTCTAAACATTAATAAGCAGCAAATTGGGCATTTATTGAGGGAGAATTAATAGTTAATAGTAATTCCCAAAATGGTATATTTTATATTAAATGAAAATGTACAATAATGGGTCAGTGATGTTATTTATAAACCTATATTTATCATAAATTAAAGAAAAAAATGTAAATAATGTAATAAAGATTGATGCTTGCAGCCAACTATATAAATTATTATAATTATTATAATTATTATTTTAAACAAGGCAAAATCTGAGAATGAACATTGTATTTTAAAAAGCAGGACAAACCAGTCATTTTAATCATATAGATTATGTGTCTTTAATCAATTAGTTACAGCACACGTACAAGATAATAATAATATAAGATTTATACTTGCAATGCATTTTTATAAGTATAATAGGAAATTGGATGTGTACTGTATTTATAGAATATAGCTATTAATCGACGCCTGCTTGAGCTGTTTAATTACTTTAAACTCTGAGAAGTAGTCATTTTATTCCAGTAATTTTTTAGACTGTATTGTGCTTCTATAGAGTGATTTCCCTTGAGAAACAACAGATATTCCTCCATGATCCTTAATGCTTTGCTTTTCTCTGAAGTAAAGGGAAAAAACACAAACAGTGTGGCTATTGAGAATGGCTAATTGGGTAATTTGTTACCTAATCACTATTGACAAAATGTACTTAAGTTTGCATTTAAATTGTGATTTATCTTGACGTAGAGCTAGTGCTAGTCTCCCGTGCCATAATTACCCATAACACGACCACAGGGATAGAGGTCTGTTTGTCTGCATACAGCTGGACAACAAAACCAGTTCTTTAAAAGATGCCCCCTTCCAAGGACTTTGACAAAGACAGTGTGTCATGGGTTTGATTCTGGCTGTGGCCTCAGTGGGGTTCAGACTGCTCATAACAATGCGGCTCACAGCTAGAAAGATGACTGGGAAACTTCCATTAGAGATTCAACTATTCAGGCAGGGAATGCATGATATTTACTACTTTTGATTCAAGGCATGAAATCAATACAAACCTACAAGACAAGGGATTCAGATCCATTTAAACCATGGTGGGTGCCCATTCTGACATTAGTCTTTTTCATTTAGTTTCTTTTCATTATTTAATAAAAAAGGAGCGCTAATATTCTTTGAAACGACTTTAGAAACCATATTATAAGCAATTGCTTATAAGTGGGTTACAGACATCGTATTTCAGCCTTAAGGGGGTTCACACATACAGCAGCTTGCAGAAAAAACAAATACAAGTCATTTTCAATGAGAGCTGATGACATGAGCATGAACATGAGCGACAGCAAGCAGGGTTGGTTTGGGCATGTCCAGAAAAAAATTGTAACCTTGTGAAAATGAGCAGCAATGAAATAAAGCAATACCTTAAGTGTGGTTCTAACCAACCTGATCTCACGGCAATTCGTAAATATTTTACTAGGTGGCTATTTCGTATGAATTTGTATGACCTCACTCGTACGAATTCATACGATTTACTCTAAATCGTACGTATTTTACGAGATGCCAATTCGTATGAATTTGTACAAATAACCTAAACATAACCCCCGGCCCTAAACCTACCCATCACGTGGTTTTAGACAAATCGTACGAAATCGTACGAGTGAGGTCGTACGAATTAGTACGGATTGGCACAAATGACATAAGCATGTCGTTACTTCGACAAAATGATATTGAAGTGGTGCAACGTAATATGTCGTGGCCATTACACAAAAAAAAAAAGGTTTGGATCAACATAAGAGTGACAGAATTGTCATTTTTGGGTGAACTATTCTATTAAATGGCATATTAGTGCCATTGAAAAAGGCTTTTGTACCCTTATTTGTAAAAGTGTAAAATCACAAATCAAAATGGTTTCACTTTCCTTGACAAATCACATACAAGTGTTTTGCATTTGCATTATTTTTTAACATTGAAATAATTATCTTACACTCACTGAAGCTGCAATAATTTGATTGAAAATACTGCAACCTTAAAATAGTAAAAAAAAACATTTACAGTGCCACAAAGTTTAATTAATTTTACGTTTATGTTTGATCAATTTTACGTTTGATCAATATTAAAAGTCTTGTTGGTCTCATTTTGTGTTGTGATATTTCTGTGATACTCATTTCATGATGCAAATATGCAATATCAATTATTCATAAATGTAATCCATTATATCTTACTTCATTCAGTTATATGTGGCATTTTTCATTTAAATTTTTTTCTTTTTGTGAGAGGTTAATTAAAGACTTAATAAAGAGCGAAGAGGAGTGAAATAACCTTATTTCAGCTGGTGTTTTCGATGCACATGTATTTGCAGACTTTAAATAGGACTAAGAATAACCCCTACAGGTGCCTGGGCTTTTAAAACTGCTTGTTCCTGATGCATCAGTCAGGACAGTCTGGCAGCACAGGTCATAATGAGTCATTTGCAGTGAGAATCGCTTCCTCGACTCCAAAGTACCCTCATTACCGCTCCAACTGGGAGAAAGGAGCCCTGACAGGCCTCTTAGAGAAGAGTCAGAGCCACAGAGAGGCTGATTTTCCATGGGAGGTACAGTAAGAGCAGAACCCCGCTAATCAAAATGCCGCAGTTGGCCTCACGCTGATGTGCAGTGATGAGTCCTCCTGCAGCTACAGCACTGTAAGACTGCTTAATAATTCATACATCCCTTTCTGCTGAGTATGAGATGGTTTGTGTGTGTGTGTGTGTGTGTGTGTGTGTCTCAGAAGATAACAATCACAGAGAAAGGTTCGCAAACTCTACTGCACCCACAGTGATTTCTTTGTAACACACTGAATGCTGGAGAGGGCACTTTTATTTGTAAGAGCAGGGCTGACATTTGCTCTTGTCAAAAATAAATAGCATGCTTAGTTTTAATAAGAGATCTCTCTGTGTGCACAATCACAGTTGCTTCAGCCCAAAAGGACTCGTATTCCCTCTGATAGATGAACAAGGCCATTATTTACACCAAACTGGGCACTCATACACAGGAGATATCGGGATCAGCTCTGTCAAGGCTTTTCAAGTCCAAACCAATCAATTTCATATTCATATATCAAAGAAACGCTTGCATTTAACTTACTTTAATTTATGATTGAACACATATACTGTAAGATGTGTATAATCTCAAATACATGCATATTCTTTATAACTTTTACATGTTTTCAATTTTTTTTTTTTACAATTTTTTAAAATGAAAACATTTTGTAATGTGGTAGGTCCCAAAGCTAATGTTGCTCCAGTGGAACTGTCACTGTAAACACACTATAAATCATTTTGGATGAAAGCATATGCTAAATAACAGATTCCCATTTACATTTTTAATAAATATAAATATATAGAAACAAATAAAGAAATATAGTAACATAAATATGGTGCATAGATGACACTATGAAGCCTTTTGATTATTATTTTATTATTAATGTTTTAAACAGTTGTGCTGCTTAATAAATATGCATTGCTATAAAATAAGATATAGGGGAAAAATTGCCAAATTCTATATAAATGTGGTTAGAAGAACAAGAACACACACACACTTGTTGTAAGGTTAAAGCAAGTGTACTTTTAGGCCCTCTGTGCCCTTTATTATGAAAAATGAACCGTACATGTTCTGAAAAGTGAGATTAATTTCTTAAGAGTAACATGTTCTATTCCTGTGAGAATAGAGCTGAATAATTAAAGTCAAGGTGATGAATATTTGAAAAGGTCCAGAGCCCTCTAGTTTTAAAAGGCCATTTTGCGTCCTGAGTGCCCAACAAAACTCTTCTCTCAATGCCTTTTCAGATTATATCATATTGTTCTGCTGGGACTTAGTTTACGTGAAATCTTGTGTGAGTACAGCTTGAGTGTTGAAGTAAGAAATAGAAAAAACAGTGTTTAGTTTCTTACTTCCACTTATATGATGCACAGAATTTGAAGATATCTGTACTGACGTCTACAGCGATAGTCTATGTATACTACAGCACCCCTTTAATATTCACTCATACCTGCAGTATTTCCCAAGAATGGAGTTAAGTTTTATTAATAATGTGTACTTAACCCCCTTGTCTGTCTTCCACTAAACAAATCCTCACCCATATGTTACCATGGGACTTTGTAGTTTCTGAGTGCTCATTTGCTCACTGTCAGCAGCTTGTGGGACGAGCACAAATAAGAGGAACAGCTGTGGGTTCCAGTAGTACAAGATAAACATCGTTTAGGAACATTAACCAGGGGAAGACAACAACATAATGGATTTTGGATACACTGATTTGGCAGTAGCCATAATGATTTCAGCAAACACCTCTAATAACATAATAACGATCATTTAAATTGTCCACTTGTGAGTCTCCATTATGCAGAACAATGCAAGATGTTTTAAACACTGTTCCAGCTGTTGTAATGTCTATAACAACGTAGCACCAGGTAATGATTCAGAGATCTCCTGTGGTTTCTGTAGTAATCACAAATTCACTCATTACTGAATAAACTTGCAACAAAACACTGTGCAGATCGATACGCTATCTGGACTGCGCACACCACAAAAGGTCATGACAACTGTCTAGTTGCATTATCAGTGAATAAAATCAGAGCACATCTGGTCATGGAGCAATTCTGTTCTTCAAGAACATATTCATATACTAAAGATTATTGTTATGCTGTTGCAAGTGAATTAAAAAAACTAATTTAACTATACTTTAATTTTTATGTTTATCTTTGTAGAATTAGGGAAATAGGTTTTGGTTTTATTTTTATGTATTAATGTTCATTTTTTACTATAGCCTATGTAGATATTTAATGTAATTAGTAAATTATCTCTTTGTTTTATTGCCTGAAATGACTGATTGATTGATTGACTGGTTGGTTCATTTATTTATTTTTTGTACAAGTGATAATAGATTTTTACTGTTTAGATTAAAAAAACAATGAGGCTACACGTTCAATAGTCCATATAGACATTCTACTAACTATAAGTAACTTTGTAACTACATGTCAGCTAATTCTTGTTAATTCACAACTACATGTCTACTAACTCTTAGAGTAGGGTAGGTTTAGGGTTAGTAGAATAAGTTGACATATACTTGTTCATAGTTTCTGATAGGCAGTATGTAGTATAAAGTGTTAGAAGTTATTAAGCAGACAGTCTACTAGTACTCTAATGACTGCTAGTTGACATATAGTTGTAGGAATGGGAAAAATTATATTTCTTCCAAACTGTATTTCTTCTCCGGGAAGATAAAGCTAAGGAGATTCTCGTGTGACCCAGGGCCATAGAACAATAAACCGGAGCTGGAAAACAGACCCCCAGGAGCACCTTCTGACCCCCACCCACTTTTACGACCCTCTGAGCCCCCATCTGGTAATCTAGAAGTGTCACCAAGAAAATCACCAAACTCAAAATATTATATCTTGGGAAGATATTGTTCTTTTCATGTCATGTTTAGTTTCATTTTTATGGTCACCGTGTGGTCAGAAATGTGGGATCACCCTTGTATCTGTGAAATCGATCAATAACATTGATTTCATGTTTGAGCATTCTCTTGCACGTGGGCAGAGGACATGCAATGTAACAATGGGGGAGCCGAAACACTTCAGGACAGTATACAGCCAGTCACCCGCTTTTACGATCCTCTGAGTCACCTGGTAACCCCCCTCTTTCTCAGAAAGAATGTTACCAAGGGAAATGTAAACTCAAAGTATTATATTTTGTAAAGATATTGT
>JAUCMS010000062.1:13259231-13287651 GCA_032357445.1 Enteromius radiatus | reverse complement strand
TCTTGGGAAGATATTGTTCTTTTCATGTCATGTTTAGTTTCATTTTTATGGTCACCGTGTGGTTAGAAATGTGGGATCACCCTTGTATCTGTGAAATCGACCAATAACATTGATTTCATATTTGAGCAACCTCTTGAGCAACCTCTTGCACGTTGGCAGAGGACATGCAATGTAACAATGTGGAAGCTGAAACCTCAGGACAGTAAACAACCACCCGCTTTTACGACCCCCCTCCCTTCCCCAGAACCCCTCTGTAACTCACATACACAGGCAACTGAAGACAACCAAAAAATCTATATATGTAACATTCTGTGAATATACAGTATTCATGTCATGTTTAATATCATTTTGAAGGTCTAAGTGCAATGGGTAAGCTGGTCTCAAAAATCATAAGATTCATTTACATAGGGAAATAGATTGAAGACTGCTGAAAAAGGACTGGAACCACCCCCTGAAAGAACAGATGTTATCAACAGGTGCAGATCCGGGGGTTGCGAGAAGATCTGACAGACCAATGGCCTTTTGTGTTTTTGTGTGCATGAGTCTGGTATTTAAGGAAAGAAAATGAAGCAGGACAGGAGGACTTTTCTGTAACAGAAAGCCTCCACGCTGGTCACATTCTACATGTGGCAGCGTGCCATTGTCAGGTATTTGCAATTGGTTGTTTTTCTAAATTGAAATTGAATTGAATTCTTATTTCTTAAACTATTCAATTGGCTTAATGTAATTTCTTGGCTTAGCCACGTTATGCATTCTTTTAAATTGAAGTGAAATGAATTTGCATTGTTTTTCTGTAATTGGCTTCATATAATACTACCTGACGAATAAATTATATCTTGATTTAATTTTGGACTGTTGAAATGATTTGTGATTCTCCAACGAACGGACAATGAATTTCTATCTAGAATAATCAAGTTTCTGAAATTAAGATAACTAAAAACATCTAAAATTAATATTTGTAACTTTAATTTTAAAGAACATAAAATTGGAGTCAGATTAAAACGAGCTAAACACCTTAAAATTAACACAAAAGTCCAAAGCTGGAGAAACTTAAACATGTTTGAGTAGCACTGGAGGCAGAAGAGGCACGCTACATCCTTGTAAAAATAGGCGGACCTTACATAGTCGCAAAGTTACTTACTGTTAGTAGAATATCTAAAGTGGACTATCGAATTAAAGTGTTACCAAAAATAAATGGCAAAACCAAGAAATTGCAAATATCTGAACATCTTTACCAACTGAGCAACTGAAAAAGTCAAGGAAACGAATAGCCAAGAGTCACCACCTTTTTTGCTACGCCTGTAGTTTGAGAGCCAAACCAAACATTTGGATGAAAATGTGAGTTGGCTTGGCAGCAAAGTATCTGGCAAAGATAAAGTCCAAAAAACAATACCAAACATGACGATTTCAGCAAAATAAACTCAACATAAGCCCTAGTAGACCTGAGGAGAACTTATTTTAGATATCTCCATTTACAAAGAATAAAACCGGCCAAACAAAGAGCACATTAAAAAAAGCTAAATAATAATAATAATAATAAAATGGCCAAAATTCATAATCTAAATGTGCAAATGCAGCAAAAGGCTGAAGATTCAGAGCTGTAATTACTGCTAAAGGGTTTTGTGCGAAATATTGACTCAGGTGATGAGGGAGACTTGAATCCTTTAGTAAATGGCAAATCATTCTCTAAATTTTGAGAAAACAATGTTCTAGAATAAAAAAGATATTTGATTAATGTGTTTGGTGAACTGGGTTATTAAAGAGGGGGAACATTTTTCATTTGTTTAGAGAAGAAAAAAAAGACAGATTTAATTATATATAGAAACAAACACAGGTTTGAAACAACTCAAGGGTGAGCAAATAATGACAACATTTGTTCAAACTTTATTTTAAAGTCCAATTCTTGCTATTAACTACAAATTTGGCCTCAATAAACTCCCTATTTGCTGCTTATTAAAAGTTAGTGTGGTAGTTGTTAAATTTAAGTACAGGACAGGATTAGGGATGTAGAATAAGGTCATGCAGAATATGTGCTTTATAAGCACCAATAAACAGCCTATATGGTAATGCTACACTGTTTTTAGCTTTACAGTTTTAAGTTAAATTTACAGCTAAATACCGTAATTTTATTTACTGATATAATGTTAATATACCAAGCTATTAAAGTACTGAAATCTGTTTTTTTTTTTTCCTTTGAAATACATTAATAACCAAATGCAAGTGGTGATGATGAACCAATGGCCATCACAAGCAGCTTTTAAATATGAAAATATATAGAAGGTGCTCAGTGTATGCTTATCATGGTGACACTCATTAAACTAAAATATGCAATACACATGAATTTAACAACATTACATGTAACGTACAACCCTAATAAACATAACTAAGAGAATACATAATAAGAGAAAATGACGAAACATACTTATTTTAAAGATAAAATATCAAATTCAAACAAAATTTGAAATGCAAAGCAGGGAATTCTGGGAACATCAATTTATGGTTTTCCCCTGTAAATTTTACCGTTAATCATTTAACAGGATTTTACTGTAACATTCACAAATCACAGGCATTTTTTACAATGTAAATAAGCAACTAGGTAAAGGCAAGTCCATCTAAATATTGATGCCTTTCTGGTTTGAGACCAAAGATCCATCACTAAGCTGCATTTATGATAACAGCCCATAAAAATGTTTTGAAACTGACCTTGAGGTTCAGCAGCAAAAACAAGTGCCCATCTGTGCAGCAGCAAGCATATGTAACCCTATGTATAATTCAACATGTTTTGTGCTTCCACTGCACTGTGAAACCGTTACTTACACATCTGTAATAAATGGACAAAGGAGCAGCAGAGGTCTCATCTGAATGTTAAAAATGTGACTGTGCAGTCTGGCATTTGAATTTCCCAACATTTCCTGTAGTACGACAAAGTATGAATAGAAGTCATTTACCCAGTGCCAGCAGACATGCCTGATGCAGTAGGGTTTCCTTTAAACTCAGTGTGAGATTGAATTACCTTCCATTGCCCTCCTCATTGCTGCTAACAAGTCTATTTCACAGCCCAGCTTCTGCTAGCACCAAACTTATTAACCTCCCCTAGCATAAGGTACCGATCTAATTTCCCGAGCTCCACACCTTGTGTTTGTGCAAAAGAATATGATTCACTTTGCCTTGTGTATGTCAAGTATATGAATTAAATGAATGGTTCACCAATAAAGTTACATTTGCTAAATTTACTCAGACGTCCAAGATATAGATGTAGATGAGTTTGTTTCTTCGTCAGAAATGTAGTCCAAACAGCTGATAAAAACATCACAAGACTCCAGTCTGTCGATTAATGTTGTGTGAAGCAAAAAGCTGCGTGTTTGTAAGAAACAAAACATAAAATACTTCCTCTCTTTCTCTCGTTGCCCTCTCACATCAAAATCCAGTGGAATAATTATTTACAGCCTTTTTAAGAAAAGGTCAATGAACATTGGCGTGCACAAATTGCATCCAGGTGCACCTCATCACTTTGTGCGTGTAAGAGGGTGCAGATGTAGTGCACTTGCAGACTTTCGATTCGGAGCCTCAGCAGCGACATCTATCTGAAGAGCTGGGTTTTTCGAGTGCTGAAGAGACAGCACGAAAAAATTGTTCCTGCGAGTTCATGCTCTCTCCCCCGCTGACAGCAGAAGGTTATCGCTAGGCGGCTGTCAGTGTGCCCTGTGGGCTGGTGGCCTTTCTCAAGCCCAGGAGCAAGCCAGCCACGTTTGCACTCCAGGGAGAGAGAGTGCACGGAGCTGCTGCGAGAGGTCTTCCCTGGGCAATCCGGGGTCAAAAGAGCAAGTTGGAAAGGCATTCTCCGGGATGTCGATCTGACCGTGCGCTTCTGGGAGTTGAAGTTTCCTCACCTCTTCTGACGGACACAAGCGTTTGTGAATAGCTCATGCATTCACTGCGAACGCATGACCATGGCTACACTGAGGTCCCACCTCTCGTTCGTGAGACTGCTCCCCTCGCGTCCTTCCCGTGACAGTTCAGGGAGTCATAAAGGCTTTTCGGCTGCCACGGCGAGGCGCCTGGGGGACCTCACGGTGACGGTCCAGGATGTTCTGTAGGGTGTAAAAGCCCTGCGGACTTCTGCCCCACCGTGGTGCTCCCAGAGCAGACCGCTTCCCGGCACGTGGGGCTGAGCATCTCCTTCGGGGCACCCCGAGAGGAAGACTTGTCTTCTGCAGCATCAGAGGGAGAGTCTGAGCCCTGTCCGAGGCGGATGCTGAACTCTCGGCTATGCTCCTCCGAGCCGCCGAGGGATCAGGTTGGAGGTAGCGAGTGTGTCCCCACCCGATCCATAGAGGTTGGATGATTGGTCGGCAGTACCCACATTTTCACAGAATGAGCAATTTTCCTCACCTCCGGGCCCAGTGTCCCGAGATCCCCTTCTGAGCATTCTCAGGTGCGGATCCGGAGCTCTGTATCACCAGCGTGGGAACCACAGGAACGTTCCCTTGATTCCCCTAGCGACCCGGCTGGGAGCCTGGTTATGGCTTCCCAGCCCCTCGCAGTGGTTGATATGGACGGTACGCCTCGGCTATGTGATTCAGTTCACCAGGCGCCCGCCCAGGTACAGAGACATCCGTTAAACCACTGTCTGCTCGGACAGGGATGCCGCTGTCCTGTGTGCGAAGGTCACAGTCCAACTGGCGAAGAATGTGATCAAGCCTGTCCCTCCAGCCGAGATGAGGTCACAGTTCTACAGTCCCTACTTCATCGTCCCCAATAAGAGTGGTGGGCTGAGACCCATCCTGGATCTTCGGGCTTTGAACCAGTCCTTTCTTAGGCTGCCGTTCAAAATGCTCACCCCGAAGTGCATCCTTCTCTCCCTGAGTCTTTATGAGGGTTGCGGAGGGTGCACTAACCCCAATCTGGCGGATGGGCATCCGCTTCCTCGACGACTGGCTCATCATAGCTCACTCGAGGGATTTGTAGTGCATGTGTAGTGAGGTCACATGAATGATGGCAGCATCCACCTATTAGAGTGAGGTCCCTCCCTATTTAATGAGTGATTGGTTGCTGCCTGGGACGCGTCACGTCCTATTCTTTCTCCTACCGTGTGGCAGTGTTTGTTGCAGCTGTAGTATAGTGTGCTGTCCTGTGCTCTTGCGTTTTATGTGGCTTGGAGTGTTCGCCTCTCAGGTATTCCTGTACTCTCGTATGCAATGGTGAGATGGCTTTGATGAAACCTGTGCCCTCTTATGTGTTCTAGTTACGTGAGCCTCGAACGGAAAATCCCTCTCGTTCCTTGATCCGATTTATGTGCTTTAGTCAAAGACGCCGTTTAATGCTGCTGCTCATACGCTTTGAAGACGTTGCTGAGTGAACTTGACCGACATTGGTGTTGCCGTGTGGTACAGCGTTAAAGACGCCGTGTTATGCTGCTGCTTATATACTTCGAACACGTTGCTGAGTGAACTTGACCGATATTGGTGCGGCCACATGGTACAGCATTCAAGGA
Source organism: Enteromius radiatus (assembly GCA_032357445.1). NCBI lineage: Eukaryota > Metazoa > Chordata > Actinopteri > Cypriniformes > Cyprinidae > Enteromius > Enteromius radiatus. Next base: position 13,282,157 of record JAUCMS010000062.1, on the reverse strand, counting down.
CGCTGTCGATTCTCCTCCGATGTTGGGAACTGTTAATTCTGGGCTGGTATATTGTAGTGCCCGGTTTTAAATACATGTTGTATGTTTTGTTTTGTTTAATTTGTTCTTTATTTTGTTTGAATTCAGACGGCCAGGTGCATTGGCATGGTAAACTGTAGGTTATTTTCTTTATTCTTTCGTTAATCAAGATTCTTTCTCTTATTTTCTTAGTTTGTTTTATTAATACAACCTGTCCCTGTCATGATGTTCTGAATTGTATATGCCTCCGTGGATTGTTGAGTAGTGGAGATTTCCTCAAGTAGGTTGATGTCCTGGGAAATCCTGCTGTCATTTCTCTTTTCACTGATCTGTCTTTGAGGCTAAGAGTGCAGCTCAAATAAGGTTGTATGGTGTTATTTAACCTTTGTGTGTTGTGTTTTTTTTCTTTTTGTTTATTTACAGACGCTGAGGTTACTGGTAGCTAGGCCTTCCCCTTTTTGCGGTGGTGGTTCTTCTTGATGGTGTGCTGTGCTACACTTGAAGTGTGTGATAGTGTGATCATAGTGCACGGTGGTGTGCGTGTGTGTGGAAGTGTGCTGTGGTATAGACAGAACCTCAGCTGTGTATGTAACTCTTGATTTATAAATTGATTTTTGTTTTCCGTGGGCTTTTCATTAGCCCGTTTTGTTTGCTTTTTTTTGTTTGTTTTTTTCTTTTGTTGTGAAGCAGGGTTTCTGGATGTTCCCTGCCTTTTAATGTGATGTTTTAACCGATTTGTATTAATAAAATATATATTTTTGTACACATACTCACGTCTCCTGCCCATCTTGGTTGAGGGAATCGAACCAGTGTGCTTGAATAAAGTGAAGTGATTGAAGAATAATTATAATTATTATTTCTTTTCCCTGGGCTTAGTCCTAGGGTGGCGTAGTCGGACTCGTTATTAAATTACCCCCTCGGTGACGCCACACATGCACAGGAACCTAGTGCTTCAGCACCTCTGGGCCTTCAGGTCAACCGAGAAAAGAGCAAACTCTTCCCGGTGCAGAGGATCTCTTTTCTCTGCATGGAGCTGGACTCGGTCGACATGACTGCCCATCTCACCAACGAGTGCACGCAGGCAGTGCTGAAGTGTCTGGACTTCTTCAGGCACAAGACAGCGGTTCCTCTCAAAACTTTTCAAAGAAGGCTCCTGGGGCATATGTCAGCTGCAGTAACGCCGCTTAGCTTGCTTCATATGACACCACATCAGTGCTGGATACACGATCGAGTCCCGAGATGGGCATGGCATCGCAGCACTCTTAGGATTGTCTTTCCCCGGAGTGTTGTCGCCTCTTCAGGCCGTGGTCAGTCCCTGCCTTCCTATGGGCCGGAGTCCCCCTAGGACAGGTGTTCAAGCATGTCATGGTTTACACAGATGCCTCCTCCACGGGTTGGGGTGCCGTGTGCAATGGGCAAGCAGCTTCGGGCCCCTGGACAGGCACCCAACTGCTTTGGCACATCAACTGCCTTGAGTTGTTGGCTGTGTTTCTCGCCCTGCGTCGCTTCCGATCGATCACAAACACGTGCTGGTCCATATGGACATCAACCGACAAGGTGGTCAACCAAACAGTAGTATTTTATGAAACATCTTTTTTTTTTTTCATTAGCTCCTGGTGATAGTTATTTTGTTTATTATTACAAACTGCTTTTTTATTTATTTATTTGTTATTATTATTATTATTATTTACTTCATAAGACATTAACTGATGGACTGGAGTGTGTGGATTACTTGTGGATTATGTTGAGGCTTTTATTTTATCTAATTTTGACGGCACTCATTTACTGCAGAGGATTCTAATGAGCCCATAATTTCACGCTACTATTTCTTCTAATCTATTACCACAAAGAAACAAACCATCTACATCTTAAATTGTCTGAGGTAAATATAATTTCCTTTTTTGGGTGAACTATTCCTTTAACATGACATGTTCTATGTAAAATAAATAAATGAATGAAATAATAATAGTAATAATAATATATATATATATATATATACATAGAGAGAGAGAGAGAGAGAGAGAGAGAGAGCTCAGTTCTGAGCTTACAATAAGAAAAGAAAGAAAACGATTTTCTTTTTTAAGCCATGTTTTTGTATCTTTCATGTCTTTTGTATCTTGATGTACCTTGTAAATACTAAAGTACAGATATAGCCTAATGTTTACAGAATTATCTGTAAACAGATGATAGCACACCTGTAACAGCTTGTAATCTGTCAAAACTGCTACATACAAAATCGTTTTGACAGCGGCTCATGCATGAGTAAGCATGTGTTTTGATCAGCTAAGTCACCTTATAGCCAAAAACACCAAAACATAAACCATCTACTGGTTCTATATGTAATTTGCATGGTTTCCTATGGCTAATTTAATAGCAACACAGGAACAGAAATAAATCTGTGCTTGAGCAGTCTGTGTGTAATGTACACTCTGTGAAAGATCAGTTACATACAACAAGACCCCATTCCAAAACATGGTGAGCTTCCTTATACTGTGCATCAGTATACCACTGTGACCACAAGAAGGGTGTTTAAATGTACTTAATTTGTAGTGATCTACAAATCTTAAAACTATATATATATATATATATATGAAATCTGCTTGGAGATAATATGATATTAATGAAATAACGGTATAGTTTTTAATTAATTTCAAAACTGTAATATTTTGCTTTTATTGTTGTGATTAATTTTCATGATTTTTCAAAACTAAAGTTGGTAAGTGTATGATGCCTAGACGTTTTAAAAATGTGTTCAGATTTTAAAAGTCATTTAGTGTATTTCAGCCTTTAGTCCCACTTAGGTGGGTTTAAAAACACATGAATAAATAAATTAAGTGTTCAAAACACATTATATTCACACTTGAGTATATACATTTTCCCATCCTAATTATTTTTTGACACAAGAAGGTATCTAGGTAGATCGCATAATGGTAGTAACTTTTATTGTTGCCTTCCATAACTAATAAACTTAGACTAAAATGTAACTTGAACATGCACTGAGAAAAAATGGTTAGAAACAAAAATGTAAAAATCACTGACAAAATGTAAGATACTGGCGGGTCCAAGACTAAAGAGAATATATATATATATATATATATAAATAAAAGAATATTAACAAAGTACCTGGCTCATCCCGAGGCACCATTTTGCTTTGTTATTAACCTAGACTTCTCCCCACATTTATCCTGTCCCTCTGTTCCTCTGTGTAAACCCGGCCTTCTGCATTAGCCCAGGGCTACATGGTAATAGAGCAACTACTTTCATCATTCCCTTTTCCCCTGCCATTTATCTGTTTATTCTCAGCTAAAATGCACTTAAACCTTTTGATTTATTTCTTTCATCCCTATATCATGTGTAGGTGGATGTGGCTGGAGCATGGGGTTGTTTTTAACTTTGTTTTTAGGTCAAGGAAATGAAGTATGGCAATTATTGAAATTAATTCATAATAGGAAAGTTTATTAGCAGAGTGAGCAAAATCTCTATAATGACCTTATCAGTTTAATAAGAAGTGAGGCTGTTATATATTACATTTTATATATATATATACGCACACACATTACATTTATAGCCTAAATATTACATTTTAAACTCAACATTATCATTTATTGATTTATTTTTACTCTACCTGGAAGAAGTTCTGAATAATAGTAGTGACGTTACTGAACGAAACCACTGAACGATTGATTCAATCATTACTTGTTTCATTCCTAAATGAATCTGTGTTACTGAATGAATCAGATTAGTACATGATTCACTGACTCAATCATAAAGGCAGTCTCTTGTTTCAATTACGTATTACTCACTACTTTTAAACAAACTGGTTTAGCGAAACCAGCTTTAAACACACAGCATTAAACATGAAATGAAGAAACACAAAATGTGAATTGAGTAGAAAAAAAATCTAATTTTACAGTACTTATAAAACAAAAACGAATGAATGCTGCTCAATCATATCTGAAGACTATTTAACACATTTTCATTATTTTTCTAAATACATGGCCTATTAATATTGTTTTGTGCATAAAATTCTGATGGTAAATACAAATAGTACAAATAGTTGAAAACTTATCCAACACCTTCTCAAATATAGACCCATTTCCAAATATACTAAAACATACATCTATACAATTCAGTGTAAAGAAAAAGAGTATCTAAAACTGCCATCAGTGTAATGTGAAGTAATGCTGTCCGGACTGCATGTGGTCCATATTTCCACAGTTACATATGTTAACAAGTATGATTCTCCTTTCAAAAGTTTTAAGGGCTATAAACTGAAATTTTAAACAACGGTCTGCTATTTCAAGGAAATGTTCTAGTCTTTGAAAGTGATGTGATTTATAGTAGAAATGTCAAAGACGTCTTGACGGAAAGAACAGGTCTATTTAGGGTTCTTAAAGGCACACTTAGATGAGAATTCTTATGAAATATACTATAATAGACGCCTGAGGAAGTTTAATGTGCTTAGATGTACTTTTTAGCTACCTACCACTGAAAAAAGAACATTTGTTTAGTATTTCAGTGTCATTATTAAGACAGATGGCTCAATACATTTTTGCATAGACAGCAGAGTACAGACCAAGCTTAGTGTTTTACAGCATATGTGACCCAAATAGGCTGTTTTGTGTCACCACTAGCTGTGAACTATTTTAGTTGAAGTACATTTTTTCACCTCTTCTGTGCAAATCTGTGATCTTATAACACCTATTCAGGCATCAAATGGACACCACCGAGTTAAATGGATCATGCTGTCTTCAGTTTTTTTTTTTATTATTATTATATATTTATTATAACATTATGCATTTTAGACTCACATAATTCCTTGTTAATAACACCTGGAGAAACCATTGGAGAAACTATTTTTGAATCATCAGAGGAGAGAGATGCTTTTCACCAGATAATATATATTAATGGCATCTACCAATAGCCAGGCCAAATACAAATATACCAGAGTTAGGCTTTTTATAGCTGTGTTTCTGTCATTGCCATCATTTAAGGGACTGTACCTTCTCCCCAGGTGGCTTTTCATCTCCAGGCTGTTGAAATGCTTGAGCACATGATAAATATTTAATCCACGTTCGAGATCAGTGGCCACACTTTTCAAACAATCCTGGCAGAGGTCCTCAGTGGCTAATTGTCACACCTATGGCATGCCAATGAGGTTACAGCGGGCAAGAATCAATGTCGTCCCATCAGCCCCAAGGCACAGCTGAGACCCAATCTGATGCTGATGGAAAATGACAAATGTAAGTAATGTAATAACCCACAACGGGGAGTGATCCATATTATTCTAAATCATTACAGCTGTGTTCATCATATGAAACTATTCATCTAGGGAAATCTGAGAATCTGTTATGTATATAAGAAAATATGAGTTTTTTTCCCCACATGTTTTGGTCAGTGTATGACTCATGGAATGGTCAGGGAATGAATGAATGAAGCTACACTTAAACCACATTTTATTTTTAAAGATCTTTGTATTCATTGTGTTCAACTATTTGCATGTCAAAGTCACCCTGACATTTATCTTGTTACAATGTATTTAAATTAGTCTTTGAATATACACAAAATAAGCCAACAGAATGGCTTTTTCATCATATAATTAACCTACTTAAAGTAAATTAATATCTTGAGTAACCTTAAAATGTCAAATTGTCAATCTGCCATCATAATAACAATGACCTACTTAGATAAAGCATCTACAATGTTTTATTAAGTTCTATCAATGTTTTTTAAAAAAAGCTCTACAGAGACTTTAATAGCTACTCTGAAAGTTATGAGAACTTTGGAAATCCTTTCACTGAAAAAAAAAGTTTTAAAAAGTTGTTTCAACTTAAAATCAGTTGTTACCCCACCTGTCACGATCTGCACTGGAGTTGCCTGCGGAAGCCTCCAGAGGGCACTCCAGTCCGAACCTTGTTCATTGTTTTTATGTCTCTTTGTTCTATGTTCAGGACTTGTATTATGAAATGTCTCCTGTTGTTTCCATACCAACCCAGTAATGTCTCCACCCCGCTTGTTTGTTGCCATGTCTACTGATTAGTTCCTCCCCTTTGTCTGGTTATCTGGTGAATTTAAGTACACCTGGGAATTAGGTCAAGAGGCGGAGACTGGGATGAATAACTATGGTAACCAACAAGGTGGGCGGAGACATAAATGAGAAATACAGACATCATACAAGTTGGACGGAGACAAGAGTCCAGACATGAAGACGAACACGATATTTAGAGTTCATCTGGCACTGGAGTGCCAACCAGAGAACTAGGCTGGCAATTCCAGCCGGATCGTGACACCGACGACAATTTTTTTTTTTAGTTTAATTAGCTTGAAATTTTAAGTTAAGTTGTTAATTTTGTGACAGCTGGAATAGTTTAGTTGGGGTAACAAATTATTTTAAGTTGGAACAAATAATACAATTCAGACAGACTTTACAATATATGTCATTCAATTCTATTCTATTCTATTCTCCCGCCAATGCTCACTGAAACTTAGTAAGGCTCTCTGAGAAAATCCCTTCCAAAAAAATCCAATGAATGCCACAGGGCTATTTATAATATCTCTGGCTGGCTGAAACAGACAGAAGAGACCCAAATTTCAACTCTGAGAAACCGATGCTTGTTAATAAAACCAGACGCAATTCTGTCAAAGAAACAATAGGAAATACAGAGCTCAGTGCAAAGACAGTTATTAAAAGTGTGACATAAATGTAGAGCAAGGAAGTTGCTGACAGCAGCTGCAAATATATAGGTGCAGAATATGCACTGTCGTCAATGCATGAAACTGTGAAAATAAATCGTAAAGCTTTAAGAGAGTTTGTTGCCCTGTCCAAGAAGATTCATCTATGTTTACAAGTAGAAAGACTGCACTGATACTTCAAACTGTCTTTGGGGGGGCAATTTATACATCAAACACTTCCAGCCAAGATTTAAGTTTTAGAAAAGTGTTCCAAAGGCCCCTTTCATCACAGATGAAAATATAAGGGTGCACTGTGTAATCTTAAATCAGACGAAAGTTGATTTAGCCGTGTACTGCTAATCTACCAAAGCCAAACGTTTCCTTTTAATTGCTCTCTTTTCAAAAATGTATGAGTACAACCGAGAGTTCAGTTGAATGACCAGCAGCTGTGCGCTGAAGTGCACTGATGTCAATCAAACACAAGCTCTCGGCCTTGGACCAATCAATGAACTAGGACACCTGTGGGGTGGGTCAGAAATACTGAGTGGCCTATTCATGCTGAAGTTATGACATAAGACTGCCCACAATAATAAAATGTGAAAGACTTTTGAAAAAGGTCATTTAAACATGCCAAATTCCTAGAAATTTGTGCAGTATTCTTGTTGGTTTCATGATATCCAAACAATTAAAAGAAATAATTTAAGCATATTTTCCTCACACTGTTATGCAATTGCAATTGCACATATCATAATTGTAAAAAATAAAAAAAATTAAAAGGAAAAGCTAACATCAGTGTTTACTTATATAACTATTGTCTTTCCAAAATTAAAAACATGATAATAATGTAAGAGGACCAAACAATTATACTGCTAATCTATGAAATGCATTTGTAAGATATTTTGTTTTTATTAAATTAACAGCTAACAAATAAGCACCTGCAGAAAATGTCCAACTCCAAATCCTGAGGCCACCAACAACAGAACAAAATGACAGAAGCAGCACTTCATTTGTCAAATATTCCACTAGTTTTCTGAACCAGTCAGTCACTTTCCTAAGCTGCATATATCTAATGAAACTAGCTGACACTTCCTATCTAGGATAGCAAGGGGGAAAAATAACACGGACCATGAGCCACAGTAGTGCTGTAGAAAGTCAAGAAAATTGCTCATTTGGGGTGGCCTTAAGCAGCCTAGAAACTCTGAGAATGAAGAAGTTAAATCCAGAGTATAGTTATCCTGAAGCAGGAAGCCACAGTGTTGCTTTTAAGAATACACTTTTAAGTGAAAGGGATGACATCTCGCATCGAAATTCATTTCACACAGCCAAAGGTGCAACGAAAACTACAATGTTTTCGAAAGTCAGAAACAAACAAGTTTAAGGGTAGATGCGCAGAAGAGGCAGACTGGGTTCTGATCAAAGGTACAGATGAAAAGGATAGAGGGGGTGGGCGTGGGGTCCCTGGAGAACGCTAACCATCTGAGAGCAGATTAAAGTCCTATTCATTGATAACGAGGAGGGAACTAAGAAAAATACCCATAGTGAAAGCATGAAATAGGTCTGACCTGTGATCCATCTCGCTCGGGAACACATGTTTGTGATGTACTTCGATAAGCGCGGGTGATAGAAGGAAGAGAGGGTTCTTCTTTTCTTGTTCATTTTAAAACCAAAGACCAATTCAGCATTGTAGATCGTTCCTGAAACAGGTCTGAAATTCTGTGAGACTGAGTTTGGTAGGTATTTAAATGGTAGATCTTCTGAGACAGTCCTAGCCGCAGCTAAAAGAAGTGTTTGAAAGGTCATTGTGTGGCATTCATCCCTCTAGCCAATAGCATTTGCCATTCTCAGTTATCTGGAATGATGTGGACCTGTAAATGTTGCTTGTTACTCAGATGGGTCACAAATATGAAGTACTGACTTGCTCATTAAATTAGCATTACTTTTCCTATAAACAAAAGACTCCCTGCAATTGTACGGCTATTTATTCCTGTTGTGTTGAATGTTTCAGCCTCCAGGCCATGGGCGATGTCAAATCACCCCCGTGGTCATTAAAAAATCTCAGAACAACTAAATTTCAAGCCTAATGATACTCAAATGTCAGACTGATATATTTGTAATCTCACTGTATAGTGCGACGGATGAGTTGGTCAGAGCAGTGGCACATTCTAGCTGCTGTCCCATTATCTGGCAGCTGCTACATGCGACTGTATTTGTGGCTGATAACTTGACTTGGATTGGCTTTTTTTTCCATGAAGCCCACTGGAAGGCAGGTGCTACACAAGTGTAGCACTGCAGTTATCTGGGAACATTATCGTACTGTGAAAATGCGGCTTTTTGTTAATATTTGCTGTGTGAGATCTGATAGGAAGCCTCATACAAAAACGACTGTAATGCTGTTTCGGTATCTTTAGCGGAGCCATAGATAAAACTAATGCAAAATGATTCTCGTAAATAGTTTGAATTCTTTAATAGTAATAAATCTCTGTGGATATGAGGCTTATACCACAACAAATCATTGTACTTGAACTAGTGTAAGCATATAGTATAGACTATCCTATAGCCCATCTTTTTTTTTTTTTTTTTTTTTTTACATAGGCCACATCTTTTTATATCTGTTTTTGCAAAAATTCAATATGCAAAATTTCATACAGGTGCATTATAATTTTTTACAGTCTCCGGTACAAATAAACACTAATGACAGTAAAGCAACAACTTTTGTTCCATTTTCATTTAACGACTACAGAAACAGTTTATTAATAAAATAAAAATGATATCAATTGCTGTAGTGTAATACAATTTTGATGAGTGCATCACATAACCAGCTCTATATTTAGAAATGTTGGGGTATTGTAATCTTGCTCAGTAGCCCACCTGGTAGAGCATTGCAATTGCATTCTGTGGTGGTCTAGTATTAGTCCTTTGAAGCATGAGTTGTAATACATAACTACATACATACATAGGCTACATATTAAAGACTTGTAAAAAACGGCATGGTTACATCGGTGATGTTTATATCTTAAGTTACAATGCTTTTATATTTAGGTAGGCTTTAGTCTTGGGTGTACAATAAGTTTTAAATGTGGTAGAGCATTTTACTGTAAACGTGCAGGAAGAAACTAAATATCATGTGCAGAAATGTTGTGATATTTTAAATGATTCTGGTTTGCAATTTAACCAAAAAGCTTGTGATATGTATGTTTTAAAACATGAAAGCTTTATCAGTGGTGGTTAGAAAAATAAACCTAATAAAAAACATATTCTGAGACAAGTCCTAATATGTATGAGACATCTTTAATGGACGTTTAGAATTTTTACTACTGATTAAAAATGTTTTCGCCAGAAATGAACCGACACTTAGTGAAGAGGTTTCTTGAAATAGTGAAAGGTTCCTTGAAATGTAGCCTCTGTCAGAGAAATGCATTTATGCACAGCTGCATGCATTTACATCCACTATATACAGTTAAATAAATTAAATAAAAAATACATCCGTAAGCAACGGTATGGAGTAATGGATTTATCAAAACAAAAATATATTGCTATGAGAAAAAATAAATGTGATAGGTCTAAAAACATTACATGAAAAAACAAAAAAACCTGAAACGCATACCTAAGAAACAAAAAATTATATAAAATTGTACAATCCTTAGAATTAGACACTGAAAGGGGAGAGCCAAAGTGAACACAAACATCCAGAACCCAAAAACATGAAAAGAGTGTTGGAGGAGAAATGAAATGATTAGTTTTCTGTCTATTTCCCGCTTAGACCTCAGAGTGAGCATTGTGACCCATTTAGTCATCTGTGTTTTTAGCCCGGTTTCTCTGCGCTCATCCCCAAACAGATGGGTAGCGAAGAAAGCAGGCGGAGTTTTGGCTCCAGCACTAAATCATGACACCTGCCGCCCTGCTGGCACATACACCTCACACCACGGGCTGCCATGGCCTCCTACCACCCAAAAGCAGGCTGGTCTTTTCCTCTGTATGACTAAGACACTATTTCCAAAACAAAGCTGTGTATAAGCAAATCACATCAACTGGTTTTATACAAAGTCCATAATAAAATGGCATTTAACCATTTTTTTTTAAATGGAAAGAGCATGTATTTTTCCCTGGTCTGTTAGGGTAAAGCTAGAAAAACAAAAAAATCTAGACATAAGTACAGTTCCAGCAAGTGTACACTTTAAGATCTATTAAGCAAAAGGTGGACTAATGTTCTGGATGATTCAATGTGATATGCAGGTTTTAAGTGCAAATGTCTGACCCCAAGCAGCATATTCTCTGATTCATGCTTGTTTCGGACTGAGGATATCTCTAATGCATAAGCCTCACGAACGGTAGGATATATTGTCCCCTGATTAACCACAGCCGTGGACATTGGTGCTATTCATAGACACTGTTACTCCACAGATGTCTGTGCTCCCGCTCCCAGCAGGGATGTGACAGTTTCCAGTCTCAAATGTAGATTGATTAATGACTCACAGCTCCCCCAGAAACTTCTCTCTATTTCCATTATCAAGCATGGATCATTTAACCCTGTTCTGTCAAGACGGACTTTATTATTTTTATGTTTAGGGTCACACAAATGATGTCTTTGTAAAAATAGCTACAGACATTTTGAAATCATCCTGTTCTTTTCCTTGTTATCAGATAACCCCAATAATAATAATAATAATAATAATACAGTGCTGTATTAAAAAGTATATTGTTTTCTTTCTTTTTTTATGGAAATATCATCTCTTCTAATGACACTGCTTCTGTTTGGATTTCATTTGACCCCAGCAAATAACACACTGAAGAAAAACATTGCAACACTTTAGAACATAGAGAACACTTATTCACTATTTACTATGACTTGTCCTTAAATAAATTCGTAATTTGCTGCTTATTAATATTAGTGCGGTAGTTGTTAAGTTTAGGTATTGGGTAGGACTAGGGATGTAGAATAAGGCATTATTTGTGTTAAATTAGTACCAAGACAGTTTGTTGAAGGTTTCTTGTTGTGTTTACAGTTGGTTCTTACAAGATTAGTAAATATAATGGAACAGAGATATAATCATTCAATGTAAAAAATCTGAATTTATTCACCCTTGTGTCGCAAACCTGTGTGATTTTCCATATAAAACAGAAAATAAACAACAGACAGCCTCAAACAGCCCCAAACTTAAGTTACATGTAAAGTTGCACATAAACGTAAGTAATAATAGTTTTAGCAGTGTCAGTTGATATTAGATTAGATAAAATCCTAATATGTGCTAATGAGAGCCACCCTCAAACCTTTCCAAATTCATATGACTCTCCTTCTGCCGAAGAAAACAAAAGAAGATATTTAACAGAAAGTCCAAGCTGCTCTTACACTACAAAATGAATAGGGACCAATGACAGTTTATCATTATTCACTTTCACTGAAACAAAATTTACATTTTTGGGTGAACGGAGCAGTTTAATTACGGTGACACCTAATCCCAGAATTCCACAGCACACATTTGCGGTTCCTCCTCTAGCTGATCTGTTTTCTCCCTAATCTGCACTAACATGACAACTGCAAGGCAACTGATTAGCAGAGTAGCACAACAGCAGAAAATATTTACTCCCTGCAAATATTTACTTGCTCGGTTAATTACAACTCTGTTAAGTCATTTCCCCACCTGTTCTTTTAATCGGTCTTTTTAACAAAGCAGCTAAATTAAATCAAACCATGAGTCACAATAATTATAGACTTTATCTCTAGTTGCTGCTGTACACAGATGTCACGGTTGACTCAAGACAGATTTTTATAGATTTGCAATAGCGTCGCCTCAGGCAGGCTTTGCAGTGATTCACACTCACTGTAAAATACGTGTATAATGAGAGGATCACGGAGCCTAACACGGTCATTATGGCTGATTCTGTACGCCTTGGTATTCTTTGACTTTCGGTTGCTGTATTTGAATGCATTGTGGACATCTGCAGTAGACATCTGCTCGGTGGATGACATACCAAATCTCTGCCATGTTCAATGTATTGAAGAGCTCACAATGGCTGACACATACACTGAAGCAACAGAGCCGATCTGCCAATAGGCAAAATACAGCCAGCACGTCCCAAAGGGACCCTAACGTGCAATTTCTCGCGAACAAAGCCGGCGTGGCAGACAGTTTAAACAAAAGTCTGTTTGACCAGAATTGGTTTCATGTTTTTGTGTTAAAAATTCAATACTTTCTGACGGCTGAGGCATAGTAATCACATTTTGGTCTCTAAACTCTGATAATATGCAGTGAGTCATGATTACACTGGTAGAACAAGTCTATGTCAAAATCTTGTCAAAAGAGCAGCTAGTTAAATGAGGTTTCTGTCAGAAAACTGCCTGCCATGCTTTAAACAATCTTTTTAATTTGTCACTCAGACAGTTTTCGGTTTCAATAGGTGAGAGAGAAATATTTAGAGCCGAGGAAAAACAGCTAATAAAATATGAAGGACCGAATAACCTCATTTATTTATTTTTTTGAAAATAAAGCTTTTGGGGAAAAAGAACAAAACTAACCTTGAAATGTTTTGAACAGCTGGCTTCTGAGATCAAAGAGAACGGATCATTTTTATAGCACTGCCAATGAAAATGGAGACTATGTGTTTCTGTGGCCAGAGGACATTATATCTACACATTAGCAAATGGAAATGAGAGAGGGGAACCCACCGAGGGCAGTGCAGCTAAATGTTCACTTTTGACCTGAAACTGGAGTCATGTTATACCAATGACCAATAGTCTGACATTAAAACAGGTGCTTATGAATGTTTTATAAATGGTCAAATATGGATTAAACCATCTGTTGGGTTCAATTTTTACATTAAAATTTTAACCCCAAAGTTGGGTTAGTGCATTACTTAACCCAAAGTTGGGTTGAAACAACCCAGCATTTTTTTAGAGTGTAAGCTAGTCAAATGCTACCTGTTCGCATTAAATTCCAACACTCACTGGTGAATGCCAAACATGAATATTCATGCCAACATAGGCGTTTTCTGCTCTCAGCGGGAATCATTGATGATGTAAGGAAAAATAAGAACTAATCTATATACTCAAGAACTTCTCAGAACAGTTTCCAAAATCAGCTTTCATGTGCTGGAGAACAAAAAGAGCAGAAATTGTTCCATACAAACACCCCGAATGAAAATACAAAGTAAATCACAACATCTTCACCAAATCTTCTGCATCCACGCATTTCACCCATAAAACACTCATAAAAAGGCAAATTGTGAAAGTATAACTTTGATGCCAGAAAACAAGGCATTTTACATGTATGCAGATGCACAAAAAAAACAAAAACTTTTTTTTTAAATGAATTCATGTGCATTCATAATAATTCAACTGAAATCTAAATCTTAAATGTAAACATTATTGGCATAACCTGAGCTGCATCCCAAATCGTGTACTTGTGCACTATTTTACGACGTTTTGTAGTATAAATAGTGTGAGTGGTGCGTTCACACTGAAAATTCCAGAGAAAAAGTGCACTTTAACACCAGGATGATTCAACACCAGCACTCAAATAGCCGAAAAAATTAAGTGTGGAATGCTGGACACTTCACGCACTCAGTGGTCGCAGCTTTCTTAGCATTTGAAACGTTTTGAATTTTGAATTTAGTAAAAAAAAAACGTTAGTATTCCAGTTATATGGTTTATGGTTTAGATTGGGTACACAGCTCTGGAAATCAGTGATGGCCCTATAGACGCATCATTGACTAGAAGTAAAATTCTGAGTGGAATGATATCTAGAATGACCAAAGGTCACACTAAATAAATTACATTTTCTATTAATAAAACATTTCAATGATGCATGCTGCTCTTGAATATGTGTAATTATAATATTATTCAAAATAAATGGATAAGTAAAAAAAAAAAAAAAAAGTTTGGAATATGTTTTCACAGAAATTTACATGGGTAGTCTTGTAAAGAATGCCATAATGAGGACAATTCTAAAAGAATTCAAAATTGTTATTAAAATACAAAACAGTTGCACCGGCCAACTGTAGCTGTCAAAAGACAAAAGATCCAAACACACACATACATTCATCTAAAATTAGCCCAGGAAGAAAGAAGCTGCTAATTATTGTCAACCTCACATGTCTTATCCCACGCAATGTTGGTGAAACACCCGCCCAATGTAAAGGAATTCTAATACGTCTACCACCAATAGCGCTTTCCCTTCACGTCTTTCACAAATCTCAGCGTACAGCAGTAAACAGTTAAAGTGTCTGTGGTTTGGTTCCACAGAATTCCCCTGCAAACCTTCATCGTTTATTAAAAATCTTAGTTCTAGAAGACACAGCTCAGGAGCAGAGTGGGTATTATAAATCCCAAAGTCTCAAAAAACAGCTTTGTAAATGTTGACATGAACATTGTTCTGTTTTATCTTTTTTTATTCTGCAAAAGCTTGTGCTTGTAAACACTCACCAGCCAGAGCGTCTTCAGTATACTGTAGTAAGATGTGAGAAACAGGGCAAAAAAAAGCAGCTTGCTGGACATAAGCCGATATGGGATTTGCTCTTGTTATGATCAACTTGAATGAGTGTGAGAAAGGCCTGAAATTAAATTAGGGGAGGCAGGGCTGACTGAGCACGGCTGGATTAGGGAGGCTTGACACGGACGGGTCTGAGCGAGACCCTGCTGGTCTCAAAGTGGAGCTCCTAATTGAAAGCCGGAATACCAAACAGCAGGCACTGATGGAGCAAACGAAACAAGATGGTACTGAGGGGAGTCCTGTGTGCTCACTCCTAATTGGGTCTCTGATGGGTCAACAGAATCATTATCACTCCAAAACATGCTGATTACGACATCTTGTTTATCCGTGCGTCTTGGCGAAATCCCTGGCAAGGTAATAACATTAGCATAATTAGCACAGCACTTCTCTAATCCATTCAGAATGAAGTATGGTGGGAGTGAGAATTAACCCAGAACAACTTATTTTTCCAAGAATTTTTAAAATATCAAACAGATTTTTATTTTTTTTTTTTTACAGACCTAAGAGACACTCAGCAATCACATCAACAGCTCTCAAAAACTGCAGGGTTTCCTGTTGGAAAATCACCAGCTTCTGATGGCAGTTAATCTGTTATGACCTGGTTTTTATAGCAGGGTTTTAAAGTCTTATGATTGGGGTTTTTTTTCACCACCGTTATTATTTGAAAGTAGATAATGGTTCCATGTATTGTGGCATGTTTACCTGAAAGGTTTTTCCAGTTATTCTGTATTATTTTTATGACTATTTTTTCTCTGCAATAACAAATGGTGCTTTTTTCAGAACGCAGCTTGTAGGTGTCAATAATGTCAAGTCTGACCTTGTCTAACAATTTCTATTGAGTTACTGCAAGTTTACTTTAATAATGAACAAAATAGAGCATTTTGGGTGTAAAAAGGCAGCAGTTAGTTTGTGAAATTGTGAATTATATATAGATAATAAACTGGAGTACATGATGGAGCCGCTTATTGTAGGTTATATGGGTATATTTTAACATTAACATGAAATAATGGATTCAGAATTTCTAAAAAAAAAAAAAAAAAAAACAAAAAAACAAAGGCAACTATGAATTACACAAGCTTCAGTATGGATCCCTCCATTATGAAGATATGAGATGACCGAACACCTAAGAGATGATGCCAACCCCCCAGAAGACCTCAGATGATGCTAACCCTGGAACGGCATATAAAACTACCAAACGGTATGATTCTTACTGTACATTTCTGCCATAATCATGACTAATAACCTTCTGCTGAATATAATGTAGAACCTTCATATTTTCTATAAAGCAATATTGCAGTGATTTGTATTACAAATAAACTTGAATTGAATTGAATGAGACACCTTGAAACACCTTAATGTGACTCAAATTGCTTTGTCAATGTTTCTTGGGCAGCTGACTGAAATAAGTTTAAGCAAAACCAATATCACTGTAAGATGAACGAAAATGGATATAAAGAGTGAATGAAAGGAAGAATGTAAATTAATAAACAAGCAAATAATCAAATAATTACCATGCTTTTATGATAGTAATTATAGCCCTTCTTCTTCAGGTGAAATCCCATCCATGCAAAGCATTCAAGGCCTAAATATTCAGTCTACAGTGTGAGTACCTGCCAACAACAGCAGGTATCATCAGGCCTGATGGTGTCATGGTGGCAGAGAGACTCTCTCCAGGGGGCCGAAGGGGCAGCTGCCAGGATTCCTTCCGCCCCATTACTCCCACATAATTAGATCACCCCTAACTATCTCAACTGCTGCCATTGCACTGGTGCTGGAGCCATCTGTGACAACATCTTACCTGCACTCATGTCTGACTAAATTCCTCTGCTTCACACACTTTGACACCTCCTGCAGGAGTAGTTCAGCAGAATCTGTTCCCCTTA
Organism: Enteromius radiatus; assembly: GCA_032357445.1. Taxonomy (NCBI): domain Eukaryota; kingdom Metazoa; phylum Chordata; class Actinopteri; order Cypriniformes; family Cyprinidae; genus Enteromius; species Enteromius radiatus. The sequence goes on along the minus strand of JAUCMS010000062.1, from coordinate 13,265,098 downwards.
TTGAAGAAATCTGGAGAGTCGTAGAACTCAAATTACAAAAAATTCGGCTAAATTTCTCCTTTTTTGATCTACAGAAGTGGTCATATGTTGGTTGGATTGCTACCTGGTCTCGTGCACTTTTTAGCGAGACACAAAATATGTACCAACAAATACATAGATATCACTGCAGCTTCCAAAAGAAATGAACACTAGATACAGTAAATTGAGAGTTTTTACAGAGTTTTGATTAAAGCCTGCATGGAATACACTACAGCCTGAACAAGTTTATGCTAGTTGAAGAAAGTCAGAGCCAGTCTGTAGATTAAAGCTGACAATCCAGTCGGAGGATATCAAATATTTTTTATATTTTCAGCCAATTTTAGAACACATTTGTTTTAATTTGTTGCGCGTCTCCTAGCAACAAGGCACACATTTCTGCGTGAGTTTGTTGTGATCAAAACAGCTTTTAAAGTCCGGTAGTATATGATCCTCACTCATGTAGTGTATGATGCTCAGTTTATGATGAACAATCCCTTTGTCACTATTTATAGAGTCTGTTCACAATTACTTAAATATTTAACACAGATCCAGTTTTGCATTTGTTAACACTGTTGGGGAGGTTTAGGGTTGGATATGGTGTAGGGCATATTTCAATTCTGAACCATCAATACATAATTATGTAAATGTGCCAGGGTTCACATATAACCTGAGTTTAGCACCACTCAGTGGACATTTGTCTTTTAAACTGTGGCGAAACGTTTATGTAAAAAAGGCATTGCACAAAAAGTGCACAGTGGTACATATTTTTATGAGACCAGGTTGGCTGGCATTCCCATCATTTTGATAGCCTTTTGGTTCCTTGTTTGTGAAACACCAACAAATGGCACTACCACTTAAAGGGCAGTGGGTAGGGGTTTTAAATAAAAAGAGGCTATTTGGATTGCTGCCTATGTTATGAGTTATTTGAACGTGTTTGTGAAAGCATGTTTTAATCAAATATGAATGTCTCAGTAGCCAAACTTTAATGAAGCCCACTGTAAACACTGGCACTGCAGGAGTATTCATTGTTGGGCTTGCGGTGCGAAAGGATGCTAATAAGGAAAGAGATCAAAGCGAGGATGTTATGCGAGTTCCCACAAGACTTCATGGCCCATATTGCTCCTCAGCTCCAGGCTTCTACCTGCTTCTCTTCTTCTCTTTAAAATCACCCAGCAGACTACACAGCCTCTCTTCTTTGCTAAGGACACAATTCTGTTTCTATTCTTCTATTTGTGACCAAAGCATTGAGCGACCAAAATCAGGAAGGAAAGAGCTGTACTGACAAATCTGTGCTGTTTATTGTGACATCACTGCTAAATATAACTTGACTGGTTTTCGAATTTCATTTTGTTTTGGTGTAATGATATTTAAATAGCCTAAGGTTGTCTGATGCTATTTTTAAAGGAATATGTCTTTTAAAAACGAATATGCTGTCATTATTTTTTCTTACACCACTATTCTATTAACACTAAAGGATAGTTAAAAAAAATAAAAATAAATCAAGCAGCAGTTTTCCATACCCCAAGAGAAAAAGTGGGAAAAAAGAATAAAGAAACACTTCATTAAAATGTCATACGATTTCCATGCTCAAGTCCAAGTACTTTGAAGTAGGCATACAATTGAACAGCCAGTCACACTCCATCCATGAAACACAGATAGGTCAGGATTCATATTATAAGTAATTTTGCATTCCCATAGAATGCAAAAAAGTATGCCTTCAATACAATGTATGTTGTTAAAAGTGACTGCAAAAAGCAGACAGGAAAAAGCATACTGGTCTTTTAAGTAAATGTAAGTAAGGAAATGTTTAATATTCAAACAGCTGTGTGAATGTTCTTGGGGTCTTGTCTTTTGGCACGTGATATGTGAAAATGCCAGAAAATTATTTTTGAGTGAACTATTCACCCTTACTAATCTAAAAAACAAACAAAAGAAACAAACACAACTATTTTTTTGTTTGTTTTTTTTTTTTTGTAGAATGAAATGCCCTCTTCTGAAAACAACATCAGAGTCTTGTTTCCTTCTTTGACAACTGTGATTTAAAATTAGTGATTGCAGATACCTTTTTCCCATTTAAGAAACAACTGACAAACAGTCTTATTTACAAGACAACAGCTTGCACTTGAGTTAAATGGTCAGCACTTTTCTTCAGTCAGCAAAACACATGCAAAAATAAATGCACATCAAATATGGAGCGCGGATAAAAGTCAACTCCTATAATTGGAAACATGAGGGCAAATTGTTCTAACAAGTACAAGGCGATAATAGCGATAATGAACCCCTCTAAACTTTCCTCATTTGTGAGCAATATAACTGATCGTACTTGAAGCAGTTTTCCTTTGGATTAAGTGTTATTTTAGCACTGTTTCTATTTTCATCTAAATGAAAGCTCCTTAGTTAGAAAGTTCCCTACAGACAGCACCTTCCGAAAGTATCTGAACAAAATCATCTGAGAAGTATCCAGAGGGAAGATGATGGGGTTTATTAATAGGACTTGGGCTGTGCTGTAGGACTGTCAGAGGGACTGAGCTGATCATCAACATATCATCTTTCTAAACCTCCCTGTGGAATGGAGCAGGCAGATACAGAACTCCCCAAATAAAGTTTTACTGCCGGAAACGGACAATATTGGCAATGTTTTCAATTGTGTTTCTCTTTCCATTTGTGGAAAGAATTACCTCGATAACTGAGCATACAATGAAAATGAGACTTGGGCCTTTCTTATGAACAGAGCTCTTTTATGATGCACGTAAACATCCAAAAGCGTAAGAATTGTCCAAAGATGAAATGCAAAACGCGGAAACCTGAAGGGGCCGCAGCTGCTGCTACTCCATAAACATCAGAATTAAAAGGACCTCAGGACAACCTCCAAGTCTCAGAGTTTATCGAAAAGTTTCACTGAGGGGATTGCTTTCCCAGATATGCCATAGCTGGTTTAACTTCATATATTTAAGTTCATTTTGCAGGTGCAGCCAATAGCAAACAAACATTTGCAGAGGATAGAGTAGGATTGCCAGTGGATTGTTTCAGCAAAACCTTGAGCTGTTTCTTTTGGTCCCTCAGCACCAGTTGTCTGTTTATCGTTGCATGTAAAACAGGCTATAAAACAGATTCAGTAATAAGATATGGCCTTGCATTAGGGAAAATATAGCCTTATTAGCAGTCAAGAGAAACAGTGCTTGCCATTGCTGACAACATGATTGAGCTTGAGAACAGACACTGTCTGGACACATAGAATATCATTATGTTTACAGCAGGAGAGCATTCCATTATATGACATTTAGTGGACAGTTTTTATCCAAAGCAGTTTACGACACAGGAAGTCACCCCGCAGCAAACTGACATGTCGTGGTGCATCTCACTAATTGTCCTATTTGTGGAAAACACCATCAATTCCAACTGATTTCAGTAGGCTTCTGAGGCAGCATAATGGTCTAATGATGTATATGTACAACAAAATACACACAGATTTTGTAAAACAGAACCAAATATCTAAACACAAATATAGCTAGCAATGTATGTTATTTGTAACAAACTTCCCCAAACCTCAGGTTGCAGCACTTCTTGTTCATGTCTTCTGTATGCATTGTTAAATATAGCTACTGTGTTTCTACAGTGCCTTCAAAGGAGCTACAACAAAAGCAACAATGTCCATATACATGTTTTTCTTCTTTTGACTAACATATGTATATTAAAAGTGAGTAAAGCAGCAACAATAAAAAGAACTAGTTAGCTAATTACTTTAAAAGATATCGCCGTCAGCTCATACTGCTGTGGCGATGTGCTCACGTGATGTTCGGCATGAAGCCTATGTTGGCTGCAACTTTCAGATGTCATTTCCCCCCCCCCTTTCAGCTCAAATGTCACGCAATCGTATGCACAGGATAGTGGGATATCACAGGCAGCGAAGAATACATCTGTGCTGCCTTCAAAAACTGATCAAATGAAGGTATCTTAGCAGACAGCAGGTGACAGTCTTCGGATTTGGACATGCCTTGTTTTCCTTCTTTCTCTGTATGTGCTGCCTGTGGAATTGAAAATAGCAGAATTAAAATGGACCAAAATTCAAAGACATTTTGTAATTTTTAAATACAAAAGCCTGGCTTGTTAAAAAGTTGGCTTGACAAAGCCCTGTTTGAAAGTTCTGATGCTTTTTAAAGGTTTATAAACCATATGCATAAGATATGCATCTATAGATAGATAGATAGAATCTACATTCAAAAGGCATATAATTTCGTTCCCATAATGTTTAGGTATTCAGTACATATTGCTGGATTTTAGAATGTAAAACTTGAATCCAATATGCAGTGGTTTGACTTTCTCTAAGAACAACAGTCCTTGCCTGCTTAATTAAAATTTATCACAGTTATTATTAGTGTGCAAAAGAGGGACAGCACAGGACAATTTTGCCTCCTGACTTGGAAGCCTAGAAAGACCCAGCCAAAAGTCTTATAGATCGGATCTGCTTCGCTCCCTGCACACTAATGAACATTTTAATCAGTGCATGCTTATTAAAATGTATTTCACCTCCAATCTCCCAAGTTTCACGAGGACATCTACTATCAGCAAGAAGGTAAACAGTGACTTTTTTTGCCGAGGTGTACAGACAGACTAGCCAATCAGAGCAAAGCCTCACACACAAGCTTGACATGCTGTGTATCTTAAAAAGGATGGGAAAAGGTTAAACCATGACAATTGAGATCCAAAGAAAGACCAGCTCATTTGCGCTTAAAATAAGATGTGATATTACAAATCATCACCCGTGCATTGTTCAGTCTAAACCTCCTGACTATTAAACCTGCATGTGCTGTGGTGTGAGGGCAAAATTGTTCGCACTGCAGAATAAATCACACTGCTTTTATTAGCAGCTCTGCCACACTGGTTTCAAATAGGCACAGTTTTATGAACGTTATTACTGGGAGATCATGTGAGGCTTCACAGCATAAAGAAAGCACTGCCTGGAACACATTGAAACTCGGTTCACTGGCCATGTAATTTATCCAAAGTGAAAACATTTATAGGAGATGTTCTTCTAAGGCTGACTGACTATAATGCAAAATGACCACCATTTTTGTTGGCTATGCAGAGCCGTAATGTTTAAAGGCATCAAGAAAGCTGAAATTGTCAGGGGTGTGTGATAATTGCAGGTGAGGTCATTTGTCCAGTAGTTAGTAGAGCCGGAAAACGGTGATAATGGGTTTTCTCATCCCATTATTGAGGTTTTTCTGGCTCTCAAGGCTGTTAAAGGTCTGAAAATAATGTTGAAATCATGTGGCAACAGCTTACCATCCTTACCCGTCATCGACAGACTGTGTTACACTCCCAAAGGGACACTAGACTCGCAGAGAAAACTACTATTCATGTAAATAGCACTGACTGAAGTAATTACTTTGTCCCCTTGTGAAGGTCTAAGAGGTGGTAATAGGTCAGAACAAATACAAATTGTTATTTCTAAACACAGTTCACAGAGATAATGAAGGGAACAATTTGAATGTATCATCGGGTTTGTGTGTATCTCTCTCTCTCTCTCTCTCTCTCTCTATATATATATATATTAAAGGATTCTTTGATAAATAGAAAGTTTAAAAAAACTGCCTTTATTTGCAACATTTCAAATTCCTTTATTGCTATACAGTGCATTCAGAAAGTATTCAGATCCCCTTCCCTTTTTTCAAATATGTTGTTGCAGCCTGATCCTGTGTTTAAATTAGTTTTTTCTTCATTAAAGAAATAGTTCACCAAAAAATAAAAAATTTACTCATCCCCAAGTCATTTCCAAGCCTGGTGATTGATCTTTGTCAGGTGACGTCATACTCATGAGAATCGAAGTGCATTTTGGGTATCGCTGC
>JAUCMS010000062.1:13243935-13255618 GCA_032357445.1 Enteromius radiatus | reverse complement strand
TGCAGCAAATATTTTATCATATATGTGCATATATATGCATATATGCTGCATATATATTATCATATATGTGCATATATACACATATATGCAGCATATATATTATGTGCATATATACTGCATATAGGTTTCATATATGTGCATATATCCTCATATAGGTTCTTTCCATGTGGGTTTGTAACAGTCCTGGTCTCTGCTTGATTATGTTTAGTTGAGCATGTCTCTAGGTCAACAAGATCTACTTGTGGTCATTAACTCTGTGGCAGAAAAGAACCTCTACATTTAAAAATTACTGTATGTGAATGAGAAGTCTGTATTGATTTCTTTATGAGAGTAGAGGACTGCAGTGTTTGCCAGTGCAGGGTCCTATCTCTGTTTGCCTTTACAGTAGTTGCCACTTCCTAACATTCTTTGAATGCCACTGCATTATTGACACACGTGTTCTTAAAAGAAATATGTTTTAATCATCAGGGTTATTAACATCCTTCTTATCATAACTTTTTTTTTTAGTCTGAAGTAAAAAAAAATAAATAAAAAATAGACGATATGACTTTATCACTCAGGCCTTGTTCTTTAGTTTGTTTAACTCTCAATAACTTTTTAGAGTTGGATGTCTTCCAACAGATAACCACAACTGGAGTAAGTACCATCTGTTAAATGTCACTGATGGCTCGGCAGATTTACATGAACTTTGGAACACTATTCAGAGAAAGGATATTCGTCTAAAATGTGTGGGAGTATTAGATAGAAGTCAGACAGTCAGTAACAAAATTAAAGTTCTAGTTTTAAACAAAATGTGTCAAATAGAGCATAATTTGCACAATAAAATGTTTAACATCTTCACTGAGATACCATTTCTACAAATAAACACTTTTTTATACATATTCATATCATGTCTCAATAAACCTTTATTAAATGTACAAACAAAATAGTAATTAGAACAAGCGTTTGCTATAACTAATTTGAAGATCAAATGTTAAAACTGCAAACAGCATCAAACTGAAAATGAAAACAGCAGAAATTAAGAGGTTAAATCTGCACAGAACACTGTGTGTCTTTTCCTAGATGATATATAGGGGCAGAGGTGATTCAGATCTGTCAGACACATGCCACTCTTCTAGTCAACTGGACTGCTTCCACAATAAAACGGTAGAGTCAGACCTCAAATTTCTTATTTTAAAACAAATCTGTATCTGTTTTTCCAGAGATGCTCAGAGAATACTTACAGAATTACGAATTGATAATTATGACATGATAATCTATATGATAATCAGCAATTTCACAGCTGTTAAGAAAAGTATAATAGTAGCTGCTTTGCTATTGTTTAATGTTGACATTTTAATCATTGTCTCTTAGTTGGAATGAACCACTTTGTACTACTATTGTACACACTGGGGACATCAGCGGTGCTGGCAGACCCCAAAAAAGACGAATCCAGTCCTTCAGAGCAGCCAAGACTCTCAGTAGATCCAAAGCCCTCAGAGGAACCCAATGGCCAAAAACGTGAGCCTTGCTCAAAGGTATGCTCCTGTATCCAAGATGACTACACCTTAGAGCTCAACGTCTACTGCAGCACACGTAACTTTACCCAGGTCCCCCCAGACATCCCTCTATCTACACGCTCCCTGTGGCTGGATGGAAACTTGTTTACTAGCTTACCAGCGGCTGCTTTCGAAAAGCTGTCTAATCTGGAGTTCCTGAACCTACAGAACAGCTTGCTGGTATCCCTCGATGGCCATGTCTTTAGAGGTCTGAATTCTCTTGCTCACATGCACCTTGAGAGGAACAACATCCGTTCATTACCTGGCATAGTCTTTCAGGGCACACCCAACCTTGCGTCTCTCAGTCTCAACAATAACCAGCTGTCTCGAATAGATGACAAGTTGTTCACAGGACTCAGCCACATGTGGCTGTTGAACCTCGGATGGAATTCACTGTCTGTCCTGCCTGAGACGGGGTTCCAGGACCTGCACGGATTACGAGAACTGGTTCTCGCTGGGAATCGCCTGGCATATCTCCAACCACAGCTATTTCAAGGTCTGTCTGAGCTCAAAGAATTGGACCTGACCGGAAACTATCTGAAAGTCATCAAGGCAAATGTGTTTCTGAAACTACCAAAGCTGCAGAAGCTTTATCTGGCCCAAAACCAGATAGTGACCGTGGCACCTAGGGCATTTGTAGGCATGAAATCTTTGAGATGGTTGGACCTCAGCAGAAATCGCCTGTCTACACTTCATGATGAAACTTTCCTTGGTCTGCACAGCCTGCATGTGCTTCGCCTGTCAAACAACTCAATCAGTAGCCTAAGATCTGGGACTTTTCGTGACCTGCAGTATCTTGAAGAACTCTGCCTTTGCCACAACCAAATTCGAGCCTTGGGAGTGAAAGTTTTCGAAGGGCTAGGTCAGCTAGAGGTGTTGATCTTGGAGCACAACCGGCTACAAGAGGCACGCATGGGCACATTCATGGGCCTGAATCACCTTGCTGTGATAAAACTTACTGGTAGCTGTTTCAGCAGCCTACCGGATCAAGTCTTTAAGGGTCTGTCAAAGCTCCACAGTATTCACCTTGATAGAAGCTGTCTGACAAAAGTCTCAGCCCAAAGTTTCAGCGGTCTAACAAGTCTTCGTCGACTCTTCCTACAACACAACAACATCTCTGTGCTTGAGCGTCAGAGTTTTGTAGAACTGCAAGGGCTGCAACAGCTTGATCTGAGGTTCAACCGGTTAACATGCATCAGCTCCCACACATTTTATGGCCTGAAGAACCTTGACTACCTGCTGCTGTCAGGCAACTTACTTCACAATCTTCCTGCTGAAGCTTTACTGCCCCTGCAACACCTGTCTTGGCTGGATCTTTCTGGAAACAGGATGGAGTTTATACTTAATGCGACCATACACATGCTGCCACGCTTGCGTTACTTAAACCTGAAAGACAATGCACTGGTCAACCTCCCAACTTCTGTACCTGATCTCTTGGATCAGATCTGGCTCTCAGGTAACAACTGGAAATGTGACTGTAGTGCTAAACCCTTTCGAGATTTCATTCTGCAGAAGCCACAGGTGGTTCCACTGCAGGTTGAAATGCTTGGGGAAGGTGAGGAGACCCATACACTTGTCACAATATACAATAACATCACATGTGCCAGCCCACTCAGCGTTTCTGGACTTGATCTGCGGAACATCGGTAGTGAGCATTTTCGGGACTGTTAAATATTAATTCTGCTAGAGTACAAAATACTTTTTTCTATTCTGACATTGTAATTCAAAACCATGTCACAGCTTGAATTCATGACTTTTATTTATCTCAAGAAAAAAAAATCTTAAAAATATGCATGATTGGCTCAGCTGTCAATCCAACCCATGTAAAAATATTATATGTTATTTGATGATCAGTTGTGCTGATATATTCAGGTAAATATATATTTTGGAAATAAATTTAAATAAAGGCTACAAAAATGTTAGGTGGTAAAAAAAAGTGGTATTTAAATAAATATATTTTGCAAAAAAAAAAAAAAATCCTATGACATGAAGAACGAATGTAGAAGAAGTTCTTTCAATATAAGAAAAGCAACAATAACAAAAAAGAGATGATAATAATAATACAACAACAACAGACTTTATAAAGTATTATAACTTTTTTTGTATGTCCAGCTTCCTTTAAAATCAAATAAAATTTGTTTGTTTAGGGTCACTAAATAAACATGAAGAAGGACATTGTGCTCAGTCTGATAAACCAAATCCAAATATGGATATATGTACATAATATTGATCCTTGCTTCAAGTCCAAAGACCTGCTGAGCAACATCTCCTGTTTAGAATCAGTATTCAGTTCTGTAGACCATATGTTTCTAGTTGAATTATTTTAGAATGTTGCAGTTATGAAGAATTCAGTGTTGTTTTTTAAAGCGTGAACATTCACCTCATGTGTCTTTCCAATACATTAGGCACTGTTTTTTTTTTTTTTTATGTCATAGCATGTTATGTAGGATACACCACAAAAAATACAAAATAAAAAATCACAAAATCACAATTCACAGCTTGCACATAAATAAAAAAAAAAATAGTAGTATCACATATTAAATCTGATATTTCGCTCTTCGGAGTGTTGTTTTCTTCAATTTCATTACAGGTTTATCCAAAAAGGCAGTAGCATATAAAAATCGCTCACAACAATCAAGAGGAACAGCTGTCTGTCTGTCTCTCTCTGTGTAAACAGTTATGTTTATTTCACTAAATAATATGCAGGACTTTTTCATATATATATATATATATATAAATATATAAACAAACATTTGTTAGTTATAAATAATAATAAAATTAATAATAAATCAACAGCAAGAATTCGATTAGCAAGTTTTGCGCCAAAACATCTACGTGACAGAAACGATAAAAACAAGCACGGTGTCAACAAAGCCATGTATGCAGCGCGTGCGGTCGCCATGACAACTAGTTTTGCTCGTTGGCGTCTGAACGTCAGACCGCATTTAGAGTAGCATGCAGCTGCTGTTTACTACAGTATTTTGAGAGGAAAAAATCGCACCTGCCAAATACATTCAGAAATGCAGAAGAATTTGCATCTAGACGACATCATTTCCAAGATACCATCCCTTGACACTGACTTGTCATCAGTAAGTTCAAACCACAGTTGATAACGTTACTCAATCACAGAAGTCTTTTTAGCTTTATAATAATAATGTTTATATTTGTAACCATTATTTTTGAGCAAATAAGTAAGGTCCAGGTGAGTCATGATCTTAAATCTCACATCCTTTGCAATACTGGCGGACTAACTGAAATTGAAACTCAGCTGAAGCTCACATTTCACTTCACAGTCAGACAATGAAGGAGGGATATCTGGCCTTCAGCGACCACCAGTGATTCACTTACCAAAAGGAAGCAGCATGTACCTGGAGTGTCCAAACGCTGAGGTGTGTGTGTGCGAGAGAGAGATTTGCCATCTCAGATCACAGTGTCTTTGCATGCAATGTTACTCAAATATGTATTACAGCCATTCACTTTTTGATAATGACCAAAAGGGTGACTTTAATCATCAGCTTCCTTCGGGTCACAAAACAGAAGAATTACTGAATGAAAAAGTGCCACATAAAAGAGAATGCAGTGTACCTTTGCAACTAAAAACCAACAAGACTGATTGCATAGAGACCCAGTTCTGTCCTGTTTTATCACTCACAGTAAGTTAGGTTGTTTTTAATCATTTTTTTTTACACTAGAGCTATTTAAGTAAAGCCATGTAATGGATTATCTCAACAGCCTCTTGATGCCTGGGATCTTGACCAAGTCCTTCATACTGTACGGCAACAAAAACCTCTTGTCAAGCCAGTTCAGTGTGATACATGCGAAGGTTGGATTGTAGACACTGTTTTACTCATTCAGGCTGCATATATTTCAGATAAACAAAAGAGGGAAACTTTTTTTTGTTGTTGTTGTTACAGGCAATGACAGTGAAATGCATGAAAATGATTTAATGAAGCAGCTGGTTGCTTTTTGTGAGAAGAAATTAGATGAAATGGAAATAAAGACAAATGTTTCATCTACGAAAACCCATAAAATACAAGAATCATCCCTCAGGTACAGTCATACTAAATTACGTTATACTATATTACTATTTTGACAAATTACAGTCAGATAACATTTAAATGTCTTTTAGGTTCAGTATTCTTTTCTCTTTCATTCTTTTGTTACAAAAGATTTCTATGTTTTCTTTTGCACATTCATCTAAGAATCCTAAAAAAAAATCACATAGTCCACAAAGGTATTAAGCAGTGTTTCATGAGAAGCAAATCAGTATATTAGAATAATTTGTGAAGGATCATGAGACACAGAAGACTGGAGTAATGATACTGAAAGCTCAGCTTTGCTGATAGGAATAGGAATAATTTATTTTAAAGACATAATCAAATATAACAGTTCGTTCAAATTAATAATACTATTTTACAGTGTTACTGTTTTTCCTGTATTTGTTATTGAATAAATGCAGCCCTTTGGAACATTCTTTTAAAAACATAAACAACCCAAACTTTTGAACAGTAGTGTATATTGTCCCTCTTACTCCTGTACTGCAGGTTAAATGTGTTTGTGATTTTTCCCAGATGTATTGGGAGACAGACCAATGAGACAGACTTTAAAGGGACCTTTTCACAATTACAACACAAGCGAGACTCTCCTACCATATATATTGATTTGCGGAACAATGCATTTCAAACAAAACCATCATCCATTATCCAGAGTAACAATGTTATAAATCCTGCAAACCTGGACAAGAACATTAGCTCCACTAACAAGACTTCTAACACAAATGCAGGAGCAAATGGACAGAAAAAGTAAGATATCACATAAATCTTTAAATATATGCTGAGAATAATAATTAATACATTACACTCAATAAGCTACTCTAGAAAAAACAAAACAAAATGTATATTCCAAATAATGAAAAAAGTAGTCTCCTTTAAAAGCCATCACAATTTATAACCTCAATTATAATCACTTATCTATATAGATTAGTATTTTACAATGTAGATCAATGGTTATAATGTATGTATTTTTCATTTGTAGAGACATTTCTGGGAAGAGTTTATTACTCCAAAACATAAGACGGTCAAAAAAAAGCATGTTAGAGATGAGCTGGAGAAATCCACAAGATTTTGCTGAGGATAAGCAGAAAAACTCTTCAGGGAAATGTACAAAGAAAGCCCTCCATGATTCTGAAACTAGCTGCAGTGAACCTGGTATTCAGCAGATCAATGTCTGTTGTTCTTCTGTGAAATATGACCAGCATAAACAGAGTAGTCACATTCCAGCTGCTCAAAACAAGCAAAGGTAACAAATTATACATTTTCTTCACTCACAGAACATGCATAACCTTATGTAATAATTGTATGCATACAGGGAGCGACAAAGTCATAAAATCAGATGGCAGAAGGATCTGAAGTTCTTGCAAGCATTCAAGCCTCAAAATTCTGCTAATAACATGGAGGAAGCTGCTGAGAGGACTGATATTCTTTATGAGCCTGTGAGTTATTGGCTGTTTGTCTGTAAGGTAAGATTAATAAATTGAACACTGTTCTCATATTTAGAGTAACACTGATGTACTCACTTCCATTAGGAAGCATCCTATCTACCTTCGGTGAACACTCTACCTCCAGACCTAAAGATGAAGGACTGTCTGCTGCTGACTGTGCCTTTATCTAGTCCTGGGGTGGTGGCTGGAAGAACGCAGAGAAAAACACAGACAGTGGATTCAGTCTTGATCAAATCACATTTTTACAATGTACTTATAGCGTGGCTCATGTCTTTGGTGGGTCTGTTAGTTTGCACAGAAATACAGTAATCTTTTGCAGTGGAAAATATTTGACATTTATGCTATATTTCATCTTTTTCTTACCTGCTCTGTGATAGACTGATCCCAAAACCTGTGGGAGAAATGGGAACAAGATTGATGCTCCTTTCTGGGTGGCTGGGCTGCAGCAGTTTTATAAGGAAGATGGCTTGGCCTTGTACATATGTGCCATGCCTCTTGAGGATGGCCATGCTGGCTGTAGAAATTCCAGGGTGGGTTCTACACATATTCATAGGCATTTATTACATATTTAGTTAATTTAATAATGCTTTCAGCTACTAGTGAAAAGTGGCTTTTGCAGATTTCTCACATGCACAGAATATTGAAAAAAGAACATAACCATTTGTTCAATAAAATAGCCTTAATAGACTAATATTCAGGTATATATTTTTGCTGATAGATGAGGAAGGTGGATAGCGACGAGAGCATGTTTTACAGACGAGTTTGCAAGTTCTTTGCACAGACGCCATTGAAGACCGTTGCATTCTGGGTGCCTCGGCTTAATCATTTGCTGGAAGAACAGGCTTATCCTACCCATGTCCACTTGTCCTCATCCTGCCTGGACTGCTTTATCTCTGTCAACCCAAACCGAGAGGTTTTATGACTTGTGTATTCATTATGTTTACTGTGATTAAGACGTTTTGATCCAAATCTTTAAAGCACTTTGTTTCAGGCTGTTGAAAAGGTCTTTAGTATGATCCCAGGATTTTACTGGCAAACTCTGGAAACAGAAGACCAAAAATGTCAAAGCGCAGAAGCCACAATTTCTCAAGAGGGTCATACTGAGGTAAAAGAGTCTTTCATCAAATGGAATTATATCTTTCAGTGAACAGTTCCTTTTTTTTAAGTTTTTTTTTTTTCAGACGGGGCTTGTTCTGATAGGCAGGGCACTGTTTCTTAACCCATTGGCAATGCATCACACGCTTGAGCTTATGTGTAGATCAAGTCTAGATGTTTGTGGTATCCGCTTCCTCTATCCACCCCAAGAGCTGCTGACAAACTTTGCAGGTACAAATCATCTCCCATCTCCCATAATTACACTACATACAAATTGCACGGGTTCATACAGATCCTGTCTTCTAGTCAGCAAGTCAGTTCTGCATGAAGGGGAGTGTTCTCATCAGCCAGTGCTTATCTTGGCTTTCCGTGGTCCTCACGCTAACTCTGTGTGGCAGGAGATCACAGGGCCATCAGACCCCCAGCTGGCAAGGCGGACAGATCCAGCATCCATCAACGCCCTGTATCGTCACAGTCAAGACCAGTCCCTGCTCTACTCACCCCATCTTGCCAGTCTTGTGCATCTGGGGCTCTGCTTGTGGTTTGGTGGCAGAATAGCAAAAAACAACCTGTCAGCGTTAGTATTTAAATTTATTGTAATACTGCCTACATTGAGTCTTTTTTTTTTTTTTGGTGAACTATTCTTTTGAGCTACCTGCTGAATCTGTTAACAGGATCCAGGACTCTGGTGACAGAGGAGTCAGTTGTTTCCATCTTCTGACATCTCCTCCAGCAAGTTTGTGTGCCACAGTGAAAGGTGACTACTACAGAATGAACATTATGTTATAAAAGTCTCTAACATCTTATCAATCAAACTTTCTACCCTTTTGCCCCCATACAGCGGATCTATTTCTCCTTGTGTCTCCTGTGGTTGGACCACACTGTTACAGTTATATACTATCTGTATGCGCAAAAACAGGCTTCAGTCTATTGGGACTTCAAAGATTGCAGATCTCCAGGAAACAAGCTCAATCTCTGGGATTTACTGCAAAGCAGGTGAATAAACCCAACAGTGAGTCTATATGTATACAGACATATATTGAAGCTGAGAGTGGGACACCACCATGACATTGATGCTGATTGCATTTGTCTGGGAACGCTGTCTGTCTCCGTTAGGTAGCAGTGTTCTGTCATGCTCCTACAGTGTTTCTGGCTGGAGAACAGGTTAAGCTGTCCTCTCATTGCCTGGTGCTGCTTATGAGAAGAGAAAGTGCAGTTAAACACTGCTCCAGACTGCAGATAGGTAGAGTATCTGGATAGCATACATCGCACTGTGTGATGCTGTACTGGGGTGCTCCAAGCTTTAAGTGTCCTGTGTCTTTGCTTGATGAAGGTCTGATGAATGAGCTTGCTGCACAAGGCCTTATTGGATCGATCCGTTCAAGATTCACAGATGCTCTGGGCCCTCATGTCTGCTTTCACATTGCACCCTACTCTAAAAAATACCACAATGTTCTGGGTAAATACATTGCTTTTCATTTTCATGATTTGTCCTCTTACCATCTGAGCATTTTTGACATTTATGATATGTTCTACAGGTGGTCTCATGTGGAATGTGCCAAAGTGTAGCCACATGGTCTTGTCCAAACACACGTATCCCTCTTGTCCAGATGCAGAGCAGGTGGTGGTTTTAACACTGACTGGTCAGAACATTGTGGAGAAAGAAATGGACTTTCTTCATAAGGTTCTCAGGGGTGATGAAGCAGGTACCTTTACAATCCTGCTTCCAGAATGCCACCTCCCAAAAGAGTTTAGCTCTAAATAATCTTTAGGATTATTAGAAACAACCAGGCAGGTGTATTGGAGTTGAACTTTTCATGAAAGTGACCCTTCACCCAGTTGAAAAATCAAGCATGCTGGTTAGGTATGTCAACCATGAGCTGGTTTAAGTAAGTCTTGTGCTGGTCATAATCTGGTTCTTAGCTGGTTCCTGAGCAGGGAGTTGCTTAGGACCAGCACATGAGATCCAGTTCAAACCAACATGCTTCAAAACAAACTTAACATACTTTCGACAGAGCAGGAACGGTATTGGAGCATTTTTTACCTAAAACTGTATACACCTTTTTTCTTGGTTGAGTAAACCATTGTAATTTACACAACCAAATCTACCTTTGTCTTGTACAAACAGGACAAGAGGGATTTGAGCTTCTGGCACTAAAGTGGGAAACCAAGCTGTCTCAGCTGCAGGCACAAGAGTTGAGTCCATTTGAGATTGGAGAAAAAGGGTGGCAGAACAGTGTGCAGAGCTTGATATCCACTCCGGCCCTGGTCATGGCTCTGAGGAGAGCGAGGGCATTCATCACCCTACGTAGACTTTTACCACAAAATTACCCAGGAGACCTCCATGTATTGATGTCCCCCACACCTGAGACAGCTTTCAGACAGACCTGCCTCTTCTTCTCTGAGACAGAATTGGTCCCTGGTGAGGATTCAAGTAGATAATACCAGTTTTACAAGGATGATCCTTAAGTGGATTGCTTAATCTAAAATCCCTTCGTCTTCAGATCACTCTAGTCGTC
Organism: Enteromius radiatus; assembly: GCA_032357445.1. Classification (NCBI taxonomy): domain Eukaryota; kingdom Metazoa; phylum Chordata; class Actinopteri; order Cypriniformes; family Cyprinidae; genus Enteromius; species Enteromius radiatus. Next base: position 13,244,966 of record JAUCMS010000062.1, on the reverse strand, counting down.
CATTATTGAAATTCTTACCACCTCATCACATTGACACTCCTGGTATGTACAGATCCAAGCCTAAGTATATTTTCCCCCATATGTGCTCTGGGAACTGACTGTCAATCTCCGACAATCCTCAGGTCTCAGAAGTCAGTCGCGTTACAGTTACATGACAGTGGGTAAGTGATGTCTTTTCAGAACATGTTCTTCTCTGTGCTCTTTCATGGCCTTTTCTCTCAACTTCCTCCCTCTGTACTCTGCAGGCCCAGAGCCACTTTTGACTCTAGCTCTGTTCAAGCCTGGAGCCTGGAGACACCACTTTGGTAAAATTCTCACCGTAATCAAACAGAACGGATATACTCTAGTGGGCTTACGTGTGTTACTGCTGGACTCGAGCATGGCAAATGCACTGATACATTCACCCGAGCAACAGGTAACTCTTTATACGTATTTGAAAAAGAACAACAAAAAACATATTTTATCATACTTCATGATCATTAATTAATTCCATGTTAATTGCTATTAAATTAAATGTGTTACATTGCAAGCAAGACAAATTAGCTTAATCTTAGAGTGATTTTTGATCCACTTGAGTAGGACTTCATATGGAATTATTATTATCATCATATCACAATAACATATATTTAAATAACTGTATTGCCGAGATTACTGGCAAAACATTATGGCAAGTTAACATATACTATAATGTAACTCCTGTACATTTGATGAAATTCAAGTAAATGCATTTTTACAAAGCATGACAAAATATCACTAAATATGTATTAGTGCTGTCATTAATAAATCATGATAAACCACATATTATATATATATATATATATATATATATATATACACACATACAGTGAGGCAAACAAATATTTAGTCAGCCACAAATTGTGCAAGTTCTCCCACTTAAAAAGATGAGAGAGGCCTGTCATTTTCATCATAGCTCAACTATGAGACAAAATAAGAAAACAAAATCCAGAAAATCACATTGTAGGATTTTTAATGAATTAATTGGTAAATTCCTCTGTAAAATAAGTATTTGG
>JAUCMS010000062.1:13196897-13243835 GCA_032357445.1 Enteromius radiatus | reverse complement strand
AAATGTCTCTCTGTCCTCTTCAGATAAACCACAACACTCCAGGCCAACAGAGATCATCATTAAAGGTGATGAGGTCATGCTGGATTGTACAGTGAAGGCAAACCCTGCTCCTATGTACACATGGGATCATCTGGAGAACAAAGATCCAGTGCTCCAGTCCTCAGGACTCAGTCCAGGAAACTACACGTGCACCGCCACAAACACTCTGGGAAGAGAGAGCAAAGTGTTCATCGTCAAATCTGCAGGTGGGTTTTGATCAAATAAACATTAATCTGATCTCAACACCTTGCATTTCTTCCCGTTCCACTGCCCACATCTCGCATTGTTCAAAACAAAAACCCTAGCCCAGTGGCTCCCAACCACGTTCCTGGAGGCCCCCCAACACTGCACATCTTGCATCTCTCCTTTGTCTGACACACCCATTTCAGCTCTTAGAGTCTCTACTGATGATCTGGATCAGGTGTGTTTGATTAAGGAGACATGGAAAACATGCAGTGTTTGGGGGGCCTCCAGGAACGTGGTTAAGAACCAGTCCCTTAGCCCATACTGATCAATACAGTTCTGCAGTGATGATGCATTTTTGTAGGCCAACTCAGAAGTTATCATTACCCTGGTTCTCTTGAGAAAACACAATAGAATTTTTCCTATGGTTTTTGAAATATTGTTAAAAAAAATCTTTCATATCTTGTTGACTTGATTTAACCAAAAAGCCATCGATGTCTGGACAACTGAAGTGCTAACCTAGTCGTTTTTACATTTTTGGCCTACAAAAATTTCATTCCTGCAGCACTCCATTACAATGACTTCCAATTCTATTCCATTTAAAATGAAAATCCTGAAAATGAGAAAGGAAACATGTGACATTTAGCATATTTATACAAGTTGATTATCTTAAAACATGCAGTATTGACTTATCCCAAAGTTCATTCTTTATCTACGGGGGTTTTTGTGGGCTTGAATAAGCTTGGCATTTACATTTAATGATTCATCAGGCACTTTTATGCGAAATGAGGAATAGCGTCACAATAGTCTTTTGTAGTTTCCTGTACACTGGTGTTGTGTTCCTGCCACCGCTGCTGACAGTGTGTGTGTGTGTGTTTTCTAGCATCTGTTGCTGAAGCTGCTGATTGATTCATCTGTTTGTAAAATCATCATTGTCTTTTCTCCCACAGACAGAACCACATTCTGGGCTATTGTTATATCCGGCGTGGCGCTGGTAGTGGTGTTAATCGCTGCTTATTTGATACTCAAGTTTAATTCTTCCGAGAATTCTATCATTTGATGGTCAAGAGATGACCTCAGAGTGGGACATTCTCCTCAGGGAGATCATAAAAAACTTGATCTTTATGGGTTATTTTCTAAAGGAATAGTTTAGAGTAGTTCCTCAGGCCATCCAAGATGTAGATGAGTTTGTTTCTTCATCAGAACAGATTTGGAGAAATTCAGCATTACATAATCTGCTCAGCAATGGATCCTCTGCAGTGAATGGGTGCCATCAGAATGAGGCTCAAAACATCACAATAATCCAGTCCATCTATTAATCTTTTTTTAATCCATGTATATATAAGTTCATAATCTCAAGTAACAACAATTCCTTCAGTAAAAACGTAAAAAAAAAATCACAATGCACCAACATATTTGTTTAGAACAATTCTGGACTGTTATTTTTTTTGTTATTGTTTTTATTATCGAGTGAACTGTTCCTTTAATGAACTGACTTGATTTTGCATGGCTTGGGTTGTTGCAGTACTGGAAACTTTCACAGCACTTTTTTAATCATCGTATTCAACTCTTAATTATATATGTTTTTATTTGTGTTAATGTGTGTTAAATATAACCACTTTTTGGGGGGAAACACTAAATTATTTTCCTTTTAAAATAGTATTAATTTGGAAAAGCTATTCATTTAAGAAAATCAATAATACATTTGTTGCATGGGTGTCTATGTTCATTAAGTACTGTAATGTATGTACTGTAATATTTTTTTTACAGAAATGAATGTCATATTACATGTTACACATGTAAAGCTTCACTTACAATTTCACCAATTAACTGCCTTTTCTATTTACCAGTTTTATACCTTAAGTGAATAACTTTTTTTTTTTAAACCCTTACATTACTTTTATACTGAGGCCGGGGCATTTTCAATCAATAGGCTTTTTACTGTTACATGTACAGCATCCTTTTTTCCTATGTATTTTTATAAATCATAAGAATAGATGTTTCTTTTTTTATTTTGTCTTGTTATGAACGCTTTAAATATGCTATTTGTTTAAACTAACCTTAGCTTTAACTAGCTAAAACTTGTTTAACCTAGCAACTGCAGGTGGATGCATTAATAATAACAAGAATCCAGATGTTGAGAGTGAAGAAGATTAAACAAAGATTGCTGAACTGAGAAAATTAATATTGATGTCAGTAGTCAACAACTTTAATCACAACGTCTGCACAGAATCTCTATAATGCTGATGAAATAAATAGCTACAAAAATAACAAATATTTTTTAATAGGTACAAATAACAATAGGTACTAATCAGGAGTGTATTACATTCTTCATTGTGGTCTTCATATTGGTCTACGAGCGTATTAGAAGTTCCTTTTCAATACTGAAAGTTGTGTAGTTTCCTTTTTTCTTTTCCTCTTCAGCTAATGGCATGACCAGGTCAGTGGAAAATATATTTTTCACCTAATAATTGCTCATAGCTATGGTACTTTGTGTGCATATAAAACTGAGGTTGTTTATTGAAGCTTCACAGTGTTGGTAAAACTTCACAATATGTCTTTGAACACTACAGATAAGCGCAAAAGTATGGAACCTTACTGTTACTGTAGCGTTATGGACATGTTTTATACTCAGACTACTTTATCACATCTGAATGTCTTTGAATACTGTGGGAAGACAAGCAAAAGTCAATGTTTCTTCCTCTGAATGTATGGTAACAATGCTTTTCGAGTTTGGTTTTGTTTGGGTGCTTTGGTGTTATTTTATTAATAAAGAATTTGTTCAGAAACCATTGCCTCAAATATAATTTTCTCTCTCTTTTTTTGTCAGTATCTGCATGATTAACTATGACAACTAGAATTACAAAACGTCTTCATCGAAATTCTTTGTCCATACGAGGTTTTGCTAGTCGTTTGTTAGTCATTTTGTACATTGCTAGCACAAATTGCTTAATTTCTGCTTGAATGAGATCATTTGAGTTGCTCAAATGGTATCTGACTCTAAAGTTGTTCAGTACATGCAGAAAAATACACTGAAACTATGCCTTGTTTGTCAAATGAAATGTCTTTAGTACAGGCCTATGTTTTACACAGTGACCTGAACGAGTTTTACTGCCAAAAATATGTGCGAGTATAGAGTGTTGCTATAGCAACCGCTCTACAGGGACTAGTTCAGAGCAGCGAGCAGGACTGAAACCTCAACCAGAGCCAAATAACGTCTCATACAAAAGTAAACATGCCATTTAACAGTAATATAAGAGTGAGGTGAGGGAATGCAGAGCACAATTTCTCGAAACAGGAGTCTAAGACAAAAATACAAGACACAGGGAAATGTGACTCAGCAAAAGCCCCATGAATCACAGCATTCAGCATCCACTAACGTTACCTCACGTTCAAGACCGGACACGATCACATTAATAACTTTGAATAGAAATGAATAGTTGGGCTGTGCGCAGGATCCCGCGAGCTAAATTGTAAATGATGCAACGATTAACTCGGGATTTGTGTGACCTGTGCACAAGCATGGCAGAAACTTGAAACCACAAGACACTTTCGAAATGAGGCCAGGCCCTTCCCGTGTTTGGAATAACGTTGATAGCAGCAACAATCTTGTTTATAGATTAAAACAAGTGTAGTGGTCCAAGATAAGATACAATAACATACAACAAATTACATGAAATTAATGTCCTGGCCATAATTTTATTTATATAAAAACCTTTAATATACTAAAGAATCCAACAGCCTATACCTTATTATTCCTCAATTAATGTCACTCATCTTTCACTTTCCAACGTTTGCTAACCAACGGGTCTTCGTGTGAAATTAGAAAAATCAAACAGGAAACGCTTTTGCGACCTCCACCGGTCACGAGTGGAAATTTAAACTATCACAGCTGTATTTTGATCCACAGAATATCATAACAAATCTGTTAACATTATATGTATTTGTTTGTTATTGGAACTACACGGTGTATGGCATTGTTGTGTACCTGACTCATTTTATTTATTTATTTACAAGATACATTAATTTGCCTTGTTAAGTCTCCGTAGTAGTAACACGATTTGATCCTAGTAAGGAGAAATTCAAGCATTTTCCAAAAATATATACTTTTAAAAGTTTTATTACATACATTCTTTATTTGGTTGTTTTTGTTTAAAATAGTGTTTTATGTTTCTGCTTCATGAATGACCTTGAGTCACATTTTGATCACACATCAGTCTCACAGCTGCCAGTCATATATTTCCTGTTTTCTATCTATTGCCTTATAATTATGGGAAGAGAACACAAAGAAGTTATAGATATATATTCTTCTTCCTTCACTTGTGCCTTCTTTAAAGAAAAAATAAAAAAGACATTCAAGATTTATAACACCTGAAGATGGAATTTTCCTTTTTAAAAAGTGATATTAAATTGTTTATATCTTCTGCATTAATATAATTAGTAATATTAAATAAAGCATACTGAACTAAAGCATTGTAAATTAACTTCATTATTTTTCCTCTCAATAAAAGTGACTGCAGAGGAAGAGACTTTATACTGTTTTTTAATGCCAATGCCTGAATGAACACAGGAACAGACTGAGAGCGAAACAGAGATATAGTAATGAAAGTGCACTGCTGAGGTTTGTGGTTTGGCATATCAATATCATTGTTACAATGCTCGACCACCCTGCATCAGTCCTTCACTCATGTAGTGGGGCAAAAATATTTAGTAAGCCACCAATTGTGCAAGTTCTCCCACTGAAAAAGATGAGAAAAAGCCTGTAATTTTCATCATATATCTCAACTATGAAAGACAAAATAAGAAAAAAAATCACATTGTAGGATTTTTAATTAATTAATTGGTAAATTCCTCTGTAAAATAAGTATTTGGTCACCGACAAACAAGCAAGATTTCTGGCTCTCACAGACCTGTAACTTCTTCTTTAAGAGGCTCCACTCGTTACCTGTATTAATGACATCTGTTTGAACTCGTTATCAGTATAAAAGACCCCTGTCCACAACCTCAAACAGTCACACTCCAAACTCCACTATGGCCAAGACCAAAGAGCTGTCAAAGGACACCAGAAACAAAATTGTAGACCTGCACCAGGCTGGGAAGACTGAATCTGCAATGGGTAAGCAGCTTGGTGTGAAGAAATCAACTGTGGGAGCAATTATTAGAAAATAGAAGACATACAAGACCACTGATAATCTCCCTTGATCTGGGGCTCCACGCACGATCTCACCCCGTGGGGTCAAAATGATCCCAAGAACTCTGAGCAATAATCCCAGAACCACACGGAGGAACCTAGTGAATGACCTGCAGAGAGCTGGGACCAAAGTAACAACCGCTACCATCAGCAACACATTGCACCGCCAGGGACTCAAATCCTGCAGTGCCAGACGTGTCCCCCTGCTTAAACCAGTACATGTCCAGACTCCAGGCCCGTCTGATGTTCGCTAGAGAGCATCTGGAAGATGCAGAAGAGGATTGGGAGAATGTCATGAAACAAAAATATAACTTTTTGGTAAACCTATGATGAAAATGACAGGCTGACTAAATACTTTTTTGCCCCACTGTGTGTGTGTGTGTGTGTATATATACACATGGAAAAAATCGTTTGACGGCTCTAATATTGATTAAAGATTTAAAATGTACATTAAAGTAAAACTATTTTAACTTTTATGGCAAGGTGGACAGACATTACACTTCTACACAATTAATTACACTTTGTTTTTTAACAAGGGAATACATCTACATTATATATCTACATATATCAACCTTTACTAAAAATATACCTGAGTGTGTAAGAAACCATTTGTCTTATGCTTATTTAATATCCAGGATCCCATTGAGGAGCTAGAGTTGAAGTACTTGAGCTCGGGCCCCTCGTTGGCTTTGGTTTTACTGAGAGTGAATGCAGTAAAGAGGCTGTTGGAGCTGATGGGCCCTGAAGATCCTGATGAAGCCCGTACTATAGATCAGACACTATGGATGACTCAGTATGGCTCTGATAGGCTGCAAAATGGCATCTATGGTCAGGACTAGGCAAAAACAACCAAATCTTTCATTTACATATCATAATCAAATTACATCAAAAATGTGTATGTTCTCGTACAGGATCTCCATCTTATCGGAAAGCTATAGAAGACATAAAACTTTTATTTCCGGATGGCGTGTGCTGCAGTGAAACTTCAGTTATGAGAGATGAGAAGGTACTTTAACCTTGTCGTTCCTTCCCCCTAAATGTATGTTTTTACATTGGTGTTATACTTAAATATGTCTTATTTCAGATACCCTGCCTGCAATCCGATCCTGAAGCTAGTTTAGACCGTGAACAGCTGCCCACTGCTGAACTTTCTTCAGCTTTCAGTCAGAGTAAGGCATGATTCTCCCACTTCCTCACCCCTGTCTATCAACACACCAGTAAACTGAGCCAACGACACAAACAAACCAAAACTTGTTGATGTTTTACTAGCTGCGAGCGACCTTTGTAATAAGTATGGGAAGCGTTGTTATTTATTTGTGTTTTGGTGCCAGTAGGGCCTTTGGTCAGAAGTGCTCTTTGTCAGACCACCTGCCTGCTCATACCTTCCAAGCTCCTGTGGCAGAATCAGCCTCCTCTGTACTCCGAGGTAATACAGCGGCTGCTTAGGACAGGCTGCCACCTGGTGGCTGGAAAGCTCAGCACACCAGATGAGAAACAAAGGCGGCACATTTCCCAGTTACTGAGGCCCTCTGCTGGTGAAGCACTTCTACGTGAGGGTCCCTGCCTCATCATTGCTTTGCAAGCGGACAGTGCGGTCACATGTTTCGATATCATTCTCGAGAGGTACAAGCAGAGATGGAATGCAAGTAAAATGTTACAGCAGTAGTACAAAGCATATGTAACTCTTTGTCTTCTGCAGCATATGCAGGGAGAGATCGGACCTGAAGAGAATAACAACAGAACTTCTTTACCCAAACTCTGAACGAAAAGTGAGTCTACAGTAACGTTTATCTTACACTTAAAAGCAGGTGAAGAATGGCTTTATGCCCTAGAACCATTTTCAATTCCTAAAGAACCCAGATCAATTTTATTTTTATTTTTATTCCCATATTTCTGTATCTGCAGGCAGTGAAACTGCTGCGTTACCTGTTTGATGATCTCGATCTTGACGGTCCTCATCGTGAAGCACCAGCATAACCAAGAGTTATTCTGTAATAGGTACCTAGTGCTAAATATTTAGCTTTATATATTTTCACATGAATGTGATCATAGACATTACTGGTCTTAATATTACTAGTGCCCAAAAACACTTTAAGTAGCATATTAACTCACATTGTATTGTCATAATGTATTCCTTCAATTGTATCCAAAAAGGCAAACTGTTCTTCTCTCTCTGTAACTCTGCAACTGATGCTTCATAAGTAGGGAAGGGAGGGAAAGAAGAAGACAAAACACTGGAGGCGGGTTAAAGATCAAAAATTATTTAATTCCCAAGATGACAAAAATAATTCCATGAATTCTGTAAACCATTGCATAACTGCTGTAGTGTAGACAAGTGTTAACAATTTTAAATGATACACTACAAGAGAAAGATTATGCATTATAAATAATACCATCTTAAGTAATTCTAGTGATGAAAAACCTCTCTGGCCATCAAAACGTACAACTATTCCATAAAGAAGCCTCCATAACTTAAACACAGAACTCCCAGTAAAATGGTTTAAGGTCTTGTGTTGACAACACATACACAAAGTATTATATTGACAGCAAATTGTATAGTATTTCAACACTAATTAGAATATAAGCTGTTCTATATATCGATGCATACTGTACCAAAATAAGGGATATGTTTCTTCCTTGCAATATAAATGATTTCCTCATTTTGACTTTTGAGCTAATAAATCTGTGAGTTGCAGTTTCCTTTGAAAATTGGACATCTCTCTCTATTCTACAGTTCTCCTGTAAAACCCTGAGAAAAATACATCTCATTTTTCCATCAAATTGTTACATGGATAAATACACACAACTTGAAAACTGCAATTGTGTTTAACTTAGAAATTTATTCGTAATGTATCAGAATTCACAAAACTAGTGCTACATCATTATAGATTAATCGCTCTCCGTGTTATTCCAGTGACCCATTTTATATCTAATTTGAATGGTACATTCAATATTCAGGGATTTAATGTTCGATTAACCGTAACATTAATAATAGGGAACGATGGTTCCAAAAATTCTGCCTTTTGTTTTTTTTTTTTTTTTTTAATTATTTTAGCCTCTTACAAAAGTGTACTATTTTAATAGGTATTTTCCCCCTGGCTAGTTTGCTAAATTTAACCAGTTTCATAAGTAATACATATGTACAAGATTGCATAAATCCTTAGGTTCAATAAACCACACTACTGATAGAGAACAAAATTAGCAAAACAAACAAATGCATAAAAGAAAAATCCACAAGAATGCAAAAAAAAAAAAAAAAAAGAAATGATTATTTCCACTGCAGAGCATTATGGTAAAATTTCCAATACATTAAATTTACACATTGTTAAACAAAAGAGTCCTTGGTGCTTCTTTAATTACAGATGCCTGGTCTTACATCAACATTAAATGGTCATTTTTGTTAAGGATTACAGTTGGCATTAAAATGGCTGATGCAGACAGGGGGGTTTTTTGTGTGTAAGATCATGCTAAATGATTACTATCTACCATTTTGTACAGAAAACCACTGTTTAGCAAACAATTAACACAGAAATTCAGTGACTGGGCGTTATAGCAATTCAGCTTTAATTCTGTCATACTTCAAGAACGGTTCAGATGAACACCCAATTGCAAAACATCTTAACGGTTACTCTGACCGTAGACACTGTGTACATGCATCATCATGCTGACTTTTCAACATCAAGAAATGTTTCTTTAGCAGAATAATAATCACTTATTACTCAAACTGAAATTATCAATGTTTTTATTTGAATTATTTTAATAGAAAGTGTGTGACGGGCCTCTCGTGCATTGAGAAATACAGATTAAAATATCTCAAGGCACTAAAATTCAGCTCATGTCCTAAACTGGAATTATCCATATGTTCAATCAAAAATACTTTCAATGTTATTAAAAGGCACAAATTTGTTCCAAAGAGACTTGATCCTTACAAGACTTAACAATATGAAGCATAATGACTGACTGTAAATCAGACTGACTGTAAGTGCAGACCTATGTTTTCTTTTTTAATTCTTTTGTACTTTTTTTTTTTTTACTCATTACCCTAACAGGCAAATGCAACTAGGCCAAAAAGTGAGGTTTAAGGCTAGGAAATGTGGATACTTGAACAGTTTTCAGAAATGTAACCCACTGTCTGTCAGCCATTTCAACGAGCATGAACAAAAGGACCCATTTTACATCGCAATCAAATATGTTCTACACAGCCATGGTAGACAACATTTGACAATACAATAGACTTCAAGGTTTAAAAAACAAATGATTTCATATCTAAACAGACAGAAAACCAAACACCAGTCAAATGGAAACTAAAGAAAGCACCTTACGGGCCGAGTACTCTTTTAAATTCCTGACAGCATACAAGTAGTGCACAACAACTAATGTTTCAAAACTGATTTCAGAATTTTACGAATAAGTACTAGTAGTATAAAAAGAAATAATATATACTTCAAATAAGCACTAATCCATATGGCCACTTAGGAGTATTAACACAAATATTCATTCATTACCATGACATTCCTTCACTGTAGATTACAGCCAATTCAATACTATGTTATTGTTTTCACTGAGAAATTGAAGAAGAAAAAAAACAAAACACAATCTTTATATTCAGTTCATAAAGAATTGTGATTCGTTAGGATCTTTTTGAATGCACATTATGTAAATAAGGTACTAGATTTGGTCATATCCCTAACTATTTCCTCAGAATGTTAAAATGAAAATGCAGTTATAAAATCGAAGAGAGAACAAAGAATAGTAAAGGTCTTTGGTAGAAACTACAAAAATGGGCATTCAGTCCATTAATATTGTCAGCAAAAGCAGTTGGCATAGTTGTCCTGTCAAATTAAACATTGAACACCCGACATAGTAATTGTACACCACTCCGGTTGAACTTTGATACAAGTATAAACTACAATACCACTTTGGTTCGATTGAGTAAAGTCCACATTTGATTTGCTTGAGAAATAAATGTCGAGTGAAATCCCAACCACGTTTTATAGTTCAACAAAACCCTACGTTATGGTCCAACAACCAAACAATGGAAACGTCGCAATATCCCAAGCTGCTTTGATCCATTTCAACCTATCTATGTCGCCCATCGTACAGAAAAAGAACATGAACAAAGTCAATGCGTTTGAAGCATTGCGCACATTTTTTTTTTTTTTTCCCTAGAATACTCGACTGCGATGCCTGACCGACAACTGGATACGTCTGCTCAACACAAACACATTTGGCAGTGTGATTTAGAGCTTCAGCTGGTTAACAAAAGTTACACATGGACACATGCAGTGACAAATCAGTCAAGAACATCAGCTACATACAGACCAGAAAGAAAGCAGAGAGAACTCATATTTATATATACACACTGTCTTCGCCTCGTGAAGCTGAAAGAAAATACGAGGGTCTGGACAAATAGATCCTCAATAACCATCCCTTTAAAGTAAACTGCTTATCCCGATTTCGAAAGAAAAAAAAAAAAAAAAGAACTCGCACCTTTGTGTACCTGACAATTTACCGCACAAACTCATTGCTGTAAATATGAAAGGAACAAGAAAAAAAAAGAAAGTTTCAGATAACACAGTAGCAGGTCATTTCAATTAGATTACCTAAGCACATTACACTGTCGAATTTGGATACGAAAAACACCAACGATTTCTTGTCTGTAAACACTACAGAGCACTACAATTCTACACATTTCAATAAACCGAAATGTACTAAGCCAGTTTTAGTTTTTGCAATCGAAGAAACACACACATTTCCTGATTTGAATATCCCTACACGTTTAAATGAAGGATGATTCAACATTTCTAAGGATAATGAAGCTGCACCCAAAAAGCACCATCTTAATGAAGGAAAAGGATCGATTCTTCAGCTGAACCTCAGAGCTCAGGCACCGACCAGGGTGAAGTCTCTCGGAAATACTTTAGTACTGAATTGGGCCGCTAAATGCTCCGATAATACGGTACTACTGGAAAAATACAAGCTATGGGTTTTCTACTACAATCCTAAACTCTTCACAGATGCTTCAAATGTTTTTAAGGCAAGGCACTTAAGAGGGAGTGGCCAGGAATCAGATATATGTTCTAACATATCTGAAAGGCTAAAGTCCAAAAACAACAAAAAAAATACTGTGTTGCTGAGGACTTCAGAACACATGTGCTCATCTAACAACTACATAATGTATATCTAAATAGTCACTATAAGACGGAGAAATCCATTTACTAAATGCCTTAGCATACAGTATGTGCCTTACTGATATTACAGCTGCTGGTTATGCCTAAAATGCATTCAAAGTTTGCACTTATTTGATTGAAAAATTTAAGTAACAATGAAAGTAATAAGAACTACTATTTAGTACTATTTTATATGAAAACTAACAAGATATATACACTATACCATGATTTAACAGTAAGAAAAATGAAATATTCTATAATGTTTTTCACAGTACACACAAAAGCTTCATACTTTAGCGTATTTGGGGAAAAAATATATATAAGTCTAAGAAAATAACAACAAACAAACAAAAAACAAAAAAACTACGAAAGCAGCTTAAAGCAAATTTTCTAAAAAGAAAAAAAAAAATATCCTCAGACAAATTTCCAAGTCAACAAAGTGCTTTTAACAAGAAACGAATCCTCTTCACACAGCTAGTAGCAATAATGGCATCAGGCCGATGATTTTGTTGCTAACAGTCAAATCAGGGCCAACCGACTATAAATGCCAAAAGCAATAACCAAGGGAAAAGTTTGTAATGCTTTATGAAAATGGATAATCTAGCTTGTACAAAACAGGTATTGCATTTAAGTACTTGATTTGTATCAGTCAAACACCACTTATTAGATTCTAATAAAACTAATCAATTGAATCACTATATGAAATACTGAAACACAAAAAATGCTATTTAGAAACTGTAAGCATAATAATAATAATAATTATAATTCTAATAATATGTATTAGTAGTTCTTCAAAGGGCTAAAACATTAAATAGTACCTTGGATAGCTGTACATCACCACTTCAAAATTTTCGTCTTACAGTAAGGACATTCCATTTTACCAGACGCACAGTTCTGACAAAGTACATAATGTTGGCAAGGCTGCAGGACAATGGAACGATCATGCTTTTGGCAAACTATACATTTCTTTGACTGAAGCTGATATATTACCTGTGTTGAGAAAAAGAAGAGTTAACATCAGTCACACTTGGACAGATTCAATGCAGTGCGTCATGCATGACTGACTGACTGACACGTGTGGATGTTAAACCTCGTTGCCTACTCACTCTTCCCCTTACTTGACCAGAAGAGTGCAACCGTCTACTTAGAGTGTGTGTAAATGTGACATGGTGACGTATGTGTGTTGGGACCTGGTCCTTCTTACCCCTTCTATGAGGTCTAGGTCAGAGCGCAGCTGGCTCTGGATGGAGCGGAGCTTTGGCAGGGGGAGCTGGTCCAGCTCGCCGTAGCTACGCAGGAGGGGTGTGTTGGGGGAGCGACACAAAATGTCAAAGTCTCCCTGCAGTTCCTTTAGCTTGCGCTCGGTGTCCTCCCGCTTCTGCTCCGCCAGCTGACGCTCTGCCTCTGCTGATTTAGCTTGCTCCTTTGCTTCATGAGCGTCTTTCTGCCACGCTTCGCAGGCCTGTGAGAGATGCGTTTTAATAACATGTTCCATGGGATAAGAACTAAAGTGACACCTTCTGGGCATTTATTCAGCTTTCAAAGCTAAAGAACAATAGAGTGCTGCAGGCATGATCTTTGTAGGTCAAAACCTGGAAATGTGATTTTTGCTTTTCCAGTTCCATCATGACCTAAAGTTTTTTTTTATTAAATGCCTAAAATAATGTGTGTGGTTAAATGTGCAATATTTTAATGTAAAAATAAAATACATCACTAATACCATTTTCTCCCATATTTAAGGGAGTTAGTGGGTTGAAGGTCCAAATTGAAGTTTTAGTGCCGCTTAAAAGGGTAAAGCCCTTTTAATCCCAATCCCAACAATCCCAACCAAGCCTAATCTAGCAAAACAATATTATTTTCTAAAAAACAAAACAAAAATTAAGGAAAACACTTTATTTTAGGACCTTTTAACTAGTTGCTTATTAGCATACATATTACTGGAATATTAGCCTTTTATTAGTAGTAATTAAGCATATATTAATGCCTTATTCTACATCTCTAATCCTACCCAATACCTAAACTTAACAGTTACCTTACTAACTATTAATAAGCAGCAAATTTGTAATTTATTGACGGAAAAGTTATAGTTATTAATCAATAAGTGTTCCCTATTCTAAAGTGTTAACAAGTGTAGATATTTTTTAACCACAAAAGTCGCCTTGCACTAGCTCTGCTTCCACATCTTTACCCGCTATCATGTTGGAAAGGTCAGGCGCGGTTAAAGGAATACTTCACCCAAAAATTAAAATACTGTCATTATTTACTTTCCGTCAAGTAGTCCCAAACCTGTATGAATTTATGTGTCCTGCAAACACAAAGGAAGATATTTTGAAGAAAGTTTGTAACCTGGCTATTTTGGTCAATGCTATGGAAGTCAATGGTAACCCAACTTTCTGGTCTGGCCTGGTTACAAACTTTCTTTAAAATATCTTCCTTTGAGTTTGGCACAACAAAGAAACTCAATATAATTACCAATTGTTTCATTAGATAAGACCCTCATTCTTTAGCTCGGACCATGTAGAGCTTTGAAGCTGCATTGAAACTGCAATTTGGACCTGTTGATCGTCCATTATATGAAGAAAAATCCTCAAATATTTTCCGCAAAAACCTCAATTTCTTTTTGACTAAAGAAATGAAGAAAGGAAGACATCTTGGATGACATAGGAGTATGTAAACTTTAAGCTACTTTTAATTTTGGGGTGAACTAGTCCTTTAAAAATAAAGTTTCTAACAGGTGGCTAAATGGGACAAGTGTTATCTGGAACATTAAATGTCATCTCACCAAAAAGGTAAACTCATCTACTTACTAATGCACTTTCACAGCCTCATTGCGTTTATAATTGCACTCTTGTAAACTCTTCTAACTCAAACTTTTAGAGAAAATGACTGAAAAACTAGAGGTAGTAATGTGTAAGTTATGCAACCACTATAAGGGCTCCAAAATTAATAGAAGTTGTAGGGCTGCACGATGAATCGAATGTGATTAACATGCACATTTTGTCAAAGTCAGTTCTGTAATCAGCAGTAAATTTTTGTTGAGGGAACCAGGGCAATGCCTACAAAAACACATTATCACCACAGCACTCTATAGCTTGAAATGTCACTGCAAGACAACAGCTTCTGTAAGCAAAGCAGTATCAACCCCAAAACAGGACAAACTAAATGGTTTATGGAGCTCATAAAACCCATAAAAGCAAGCAAGCGCATCTGACCTGCTTGACTTGATGCCAGGCGTCCTCCCATTGCTTTATCTTGCGCTTGGCTTCATCCAGTTCTCGGAGGAGCCGGCCGATGTCTGCACTGCTGGAGCCGACCGTGCTGGAAGTAAGGCTGCTGAACACTGGAGACGGGCTGGGAGAGAAGCTGCCACTCATAAAGTCCCATATTCCCCCTGCTCCGCCATTCAGACCTAAGACAATACATCATTACATCAATATTCACAAGACTGCGATCGTGATAAGAAGTTTGGGAAAACAATCCCCACCCAAGGAGTTCTGTGTAGAAGTGGGTGTTCCCAGAAGGCCGTGCTCGGTTTTAACAGGTGGCACCTGTGGCTGGCTCTGCTGGGAGGCCATTCCAGTGAGGAGAGACTGGGACAGGGATTGAGACAGAGAGCTGAGCGGGGAGGCAGAGAGGGACGAAGAGGAATGCAGAGAGGAAGACCGAGCCAGAGAACCAGGAATATTGACAGGAGCAGAGCCTCCTAATAACCTCTGACCTATGGGAAGCAACAGTTTAAACATTAACTGCAGCACATCCTATACCTCAAGACACTCAAGAGCTACAACAATTAAATCTTACTTGTTAAACCAAGGCCATTGTTGTCTTGGTCCTCTAGCTCTTTGTCGAGGGAGGCAACGTTGATGTCACTAAAATTCAGGTCAAGTGCAGATCCTAACAACGAGAATAGCATATTACAATATTACATAATGCTCTTCATTCATTCATTCATTCATTTCAACCAGGGCTGGGCAATTTCGGTCCTTGAGGGCTGGTGTCCTGCAGAGTGTGTTTAATTAGGATTTGGAGCTAAACTCTGCAGTACACCGGCCCTCCAGGATCGAAGTTGCCCACCCCTGATGTAAACAATACATTTATTTCTATACTTCTACTTCTGCAGCAGTTAATTAATTTGTTTATATTAGTGTTATATTCCATCTCTACTGTGTTATTCCTTTGTATATCTGCACTACGCCTGTACTTTCTTCTGCAGTGGAAGTCAAACACCTTGCGTGTGCAAACATACTTGGTAATAAAGCTCTTCCTGTCTTGATGTTTTAAACTTCTATAGAAATACTAGCAGTGATTAAAAGCCTTGATAACTCAGTTACTCATCCTGCAACATACAATTTATATCCACTTACAGTCCATAATAACAATACATCAAAGGCTGTTTTTGGGCAATAGTCATATATTTAAGTTAAATTAGCAGAAAGGCAGTCGTCAAGGAAAAAGCACTTACCATCCATTTAGCTGTGTGCTGCTGAGTCACTGCTGCTGCTGGTGAGGTTTAGTGGACTCGCTGACTTATGGCTAATGCATTGCTACAAACACGGCTTCCACTTCACTAAACGCTCTGCATTTAACTGCACTGCCCTATCTGGGCTGAGTGTCTCCTGCATTTTTACCCTTGGATGTAGCGTTCGACTGGACAGCTTTAAGATGACAGTGCTGCAGGACTTACCTATTACTGACTCCACAGTATTGCTGCCTGGGTAGAAAGGTGTGGCTTTTGCATTCATGGTTGATAAAGTGGTGGGTGACGAACTGTCAGATCCGATACTGGAGGCCAAGCTGGACGTGATGCTTGATGTTATGCTGGATGCGAGCGGGTTCACTACTGAGAACACACTGCCATGAGCCTATGAAAGGAAGCAATAGGAAACGAGTCAGTGTCAAAGAATAAGATCTACCACGAGGAAGAGGAGGAAATCTCTTTTCAAGTGACTTCTTACAAATAAATTGTTCGGATTTGCTTTTGACAACTGTAGGTATAAATAAAAAATGTTTTTAAAATTTCAACAAGTAAGTAACAAGTTTTGGTATTTACTCAGTAAAATGAATCAGTTTTTATTATAATATTAAAGTTTTAGCAATATTTTTATGTGCTCTTGCCTTTTATTTTCATTTCAGTTTCACCCTCTCCAGAATAAAAGCTATTTTCCAAAGCGACTAATATAATGCAATTAGTGTAAAAAGTACACACATTTAATTTTGTGCCAAATGAGAGGTACGTGAGCCCAATTTTGTTACCAGAACATTGCCCACATGCCTGTAGTGTCAATTTTGCATCAAATATTTTTTGTAGGCTTGATGTGTATAAAACATTGTTTATAATGAATGCCACTATAATTAATTTTTGCTTTTTGCTTCTTTATGCTATCTTCATTTTGTTCTAAATACACTCACATTTGAAGGATGTGTTGTAGACTGAGAATACATTTATAACATGTATAATATTTGTAAATGCTTAGTTTAATTTACTCACATTTAGATTATTTCGGAATGTAATAATAAACAAAAATATAAAATACTTGTCTGTACTTTTATGTCAAGAATGCTATTTTAACTAATTTAGTTTATTTAGCTGTTAAGGCAATATATCTTTAAATATATTTTACCATAACAATAGTATTTTGAACAATGTTACTTAAAAAAAACAACAACAACAAAAAAAACATCTGCAAGCACAATCCTTTTTAACATAGTGCCATAAAATATGTAATCGTATACGATTTTTTAGAAATGAGGATGAAAACAGGGAATGCAACATGATCCAATCACTTTATATCCTATACAATCATTATTTGTAAGGTTGTAAAATTCATGTATGTGTGGACTAAGCTGCTTTACCTGTTTGTCTTGGTCTATTAACTTTTGATTATTTTCCCCAGACAGGCTCTTCTGGTTCTTCGCCTGAAATCAGATAATACATCTTATCATGTGACCTGATGTTGGTAAGGCAACCAGGGCTGTTATTATATTGGGAATTGCTACCTGCTCAGAAAGAGAAGAAAAAAAAAAAAAAAAAAAGTACAACGCCCTTTAAAGGTTCTTTGTGACAGTATAACATTACAGCGTGCTCCGTTTTGATACTTTACGATTACCACAACGTGGTCATGTGGTTTCTGGGTGTTGTTCTCCGATCACTACAACATCAAAATTACTTCAGAGCTCAACACATGAATAATAAATCGAAAAAGTAAGAAGAAATGTGTGTAATGCATTTCAAAGCAGGCAATGTTGCCACACCCTCAATCTGAAAGACTGAAGTGAAGCTTTTCAAGAACAACAACAACAACTGAGTATCGACAACTAAAGACAAGTAGCTTTCATTTGGCAACAAACCACTAAAAAAAAACAAAAAGTGTCGAGACGAAACGAAAAGTGGCAAGAACAAATGAAATGGCCGAGTGAAAGCTTGCAGTGTGTGTCATGCCTGCAGTCCTGCAGGAGGTCCCTTTAGTAAGGGCTAGAGAAAACGACCATGTGTACCTGATCCTCCCGTTCAAAACCCGGAGCTTTGGGATAGTTAGACGTTGGAGAGGAAACACTGGACGTGGTGGACTCTGAACAAAAGCTACCATTAGTAAAGCATTTTGGCCTGATGATGGGTCCAATTGGGGACAAAGAACTGTTGCTCCCTGAGCCTGGTGTTACAGTTGGACTATTAGTGCATGATACCTGAAGAAGAAAAGCACAAATCAGCTTAAAAAAAAAATTTGGGGGCCAAATTGTTGATTAGGTAGATCCAAACGTGAGAGGATTTAGCGCACAGTAACAGAAAAATAGGTCAATCAAGCCTCATTTTTGGTCTAATGTGAATCAAGAAGGATTTGAGTGTAAAGGCCTGATTTGAATTCGAGTTAGTCTCCCTATTCAACACAGACTGCAACAGGTAGAAAAGAATGCAAAGCCAACCAAAGCCAATAAAATGAAACACTGCAGAAATGAAGAGAAAAACAGTAGCTCTAAAAGACAGAACAATCAACTACTTTCTAAGGTTTGTCTACCACAGATGTAAGACAGATGAAGGACAGGCGTGAGAAGGGGAACGTAAACCTACGTTTCCTGTCTGGCCGTTGTTGCTGCCGCTGCTGGTGATGGAATTGCTGCTCCACTCGCTGACCGGACACTCTGGGTATTGTGGAGAGCCCAGCTTGGAGTGAGATCCCGACTGCATTGCTGTGAGCAACGTGCTCATGGTCTCTTCTGTGGAAGGAATTCCTTCACACACAAACACACAAATAGTCATTAGAGTCATGAACTTTGGGCTGCACGATTTGATGATAGGAATCAATGGCAAATTTAAGATATTTAAAAAAGGAGCTCCGGGTTTGCTTTGGTAACTATTCTTTTTCTTCTTCTTCTTCTTCTTTGCACATCCATTTTTGGTTCAAACATATTTTGTCCAATGACTTCAAAAAAAAAAAAAAAAATAACAGGAGTGTAAAATTTCAAACAAGCTGCTAATTTATGTTGAAGATCGTGGCTTTTAATGGTGTAACTTTCTGTGAACAGGCTCTCAAAAATTACGTAAAACTTTGAATTTTAGCTTCATAGATTTACCAATATGTCAGTTACAGCTATTAAATATAAAGAATATATTGTTTATTGACATAACTTTCATATCAGTGCATCCCTAATTTATAATACTAATTATTTTATTTTACAGTATGATTGTAAAAACTGATAAATTTCATTACCATTAAAATATTTATGGTTGTCTTCATTTTTTCATTTTCAAAAGTGAAACCACCAAGGTTTTTCTTTTGTAGAAAACCACAGGGAGCTTCTCTTTACAAGTTCAGGAAAATGGTTGGCTCATGCTGCATTAACAGCAAAGCAAACTAAGCAGATGCAGATGCAAAGGTAAGTTTGTGTTTTTAATATTCTTACAGCCATAGATGAGCTTAATGAATTCACTGCATAGTATTTAACTTCAACACATTGCAATTAATCCTCATTATAAACATACTTAC
Source organism: Enteromius radiatus (assembly GCA_032357445.1). Lineage (NCBI taxonomy): Eukaryota > Metazoa > Chordata > Actinopteri > Cypriniformes > Cyprinidae > Enteromius > Enteromius radiatus. The sequence goes on along the minus strand of JAUCMS010000062.1, from coordinate 13,224,270 downwards.
TTTCCACATGTGCAAAAGCACAGAATGGACCCCTTGGACAGTATCCAGTTTGCCTCATATCGTTGCACTTCGTTGATTTGTAAATCTTGACACAAAGACAGAAGTTGGTGAAAACAATGTTAATCAAATAAACTATAAGTCAATCATTCAGGTACAGTGAAGGTGCGTCTGCCTCACCTCTGGGTGGAACTGTTGTTCGGTGCGAGAGTGGCAGTACTGACAGCTGTCTCCGCTCTCACACTTGGAGGGCTCGCCCCATTCATCACCATGCTTTACACTCGGGCAGGGCGTTGATCTGACCAGACATCCAACAGGGATTGAGTTTTACATTAAAAAATAGTCAATCTGCAATTTTTTTTTTCCTTTTATTTTTGAATGTGACCAATTTAACAAATAATAAGCACAATAAATATCTACAAATAAAGACTTTAGATGCAATTTTTATACATTATACATTACATTTCTCAGACTCCTATGAAAGTGAAAGGAGCCTTATAAAAACGCTAATTTAGAAGAAAAAGAAATCTCAGACAGTCATAGAGGTCTTTGCATCTGAAGTCCTCAACTAATAAATATTCCCACATAACATCACTTCTACTCCTTAATGTGTTTTAGGTGTCACGGTGTGTCAACTTTATGTCTGCTTTATTTGGTAATATCTCACCTGTATTTGAACTTTCTGGGATTTCTTCTCCTATCTCTGCTGTTGTGGTAGTGAGGACAGGCATAGCCCTGCCTGCATAGACGTGGAGGCTTGGTGCACTGCTCAGTTTTATAGTTGGCCAAAACAAAATTGGTATCTGCCGAAAAAGAGGAACAGAAACTGAGTTGACCTTGCTGTAACCGTTACCAAGTCTTGATCAACCTCTTTTTTTTTTGCATTAGTGTGGCAAGGGTTTGTGTCACCTTGCCAGCGTGGGTCCTCGTTCAGGGTCTTCTCAATCATGGCCTGACTGGCCAGCACACCTGGCTGCAGGTCAGGTATTCCCTCTCCTGATCCCAACTGGCCGTTCTGCAGAGCTTCCTGGGCCTGGATCTCTCTGTGAACAAAATTATGCAAGTCAGCCCACCCATTCAACAGGACCAACACTAACTCCAAATGGTAGATGTTAAAAAAAAAAGAAAAAACAAGACCACTCTTGATGTAGCAGCCATTTCCACATACACGTTGCTAGGCAACTGCTGAGATGGCATATTTCTTGTTATTTAATCTCGAGTAAGCCACATTTCCAGGCCAGATTCACAAACGTTCCTAGCTGTATTGTGCTGACTGCTCATCAATGCAGGCGTAATTGATGTCGTTAGTAAAACAACAAATATGGTATGTATTTGCAAATGAGTTTAAGCACCCTCTAATAAGCACTCTGACTGCTCACTTGTGAACTGAATACATATGTAAATACCTATGGTGCTAATCAGCTAAAAACTTGGGCTGCCACAAAAGTGTTTTGCAAACGAAAGCAACTGACATAGCAAAACAATGTCTAGCGCCAACGGCTGTTATTTTGGGATGCACTGTTTTTACGCTAGTTGGGGGTTGGGAAGCCTGGCAGAATTTCCCCCGTCGTTGAAAAACAGGAATTTGAGTGCCACAAGCCAAAGAACTTCCTTTTCCGACTAATGCCCTATAGTGTCATTTTCCCTTGTACTTGAAGAAATGCAGATATTAATGTGATTAAAAACTGTAACACTACCATTCAAAACCACTTGATAAGAATTTTTCCTTAAGGCCGCCTAGACTTTATATGACAACAAGAAAAAATAACACATTTGAAATATTATTATAAAATATTATCACAATTTACAATAAATGCATTCTATTGTAATTACTTTTAAAACGTAAATTTGAACTGAAATAATTTTCTGCATCATTGCTCCAGTCTTCAATGTCACATCGTTTAAATATACTAATTTGCTGCTCAATAAACATTTCTGATTATCGCCATGTATGATTATTGCATATGTAGTACTTCGTAGTACTAAAATACTTAGTATTTTAAACAGTAACATTATAAATGTCTTTACTGCAACTGTGGATAAATTCAAAGCATCCTTGATAAATTAAAGCATTCATTTCTTTGAAAAGTCATACTGATCCCCATCTTTGACTAACAGTTTACTTTATGATAATGATTTTATACCTTATTAGTAAATGTTAAAAAACTAGTAAAATTAAAATTGAACAGACACTGAAAAAGTCACTAGAAGACATATTTATATAATTTAACGTACATTTTACTGACGTATTGTCCGTTGGAAATAATTTTTGGAATTTCATTTGGTAATCCAAGGTAGATACAGAGGCAGTTCACTCATTAGCTTGCCTGTAAATAAAAGTGTGTGGGTTTGCTATAGTAGCTGCACTGAATAGTTTTGACTGTATATTCCTCACTTATCATAAGGGTCATGATTTTTTGCATATATAATTTTAGTATAGGGACTCATTCTCACTATTAACTAGTTCCTTATTAGTATACATATTTATAATATATTTGCTGTTTATTGAGTGCTTATAAAATACATATTCTGCATGAGCATATAACACTATACAATACCTAAATTTAACAATTACCTCACTAACTATTAAAAAGCAGCAAAACACATTGTTAATAGATTGTTAATAGCTAGAACTGGACCTAACAATACACTGTATCCATTTTATATGAATCAGAGTGATTCAACATGTAAAATTGACAGCTATAGACACACAGAGAGAGAGAAAGAAACACTACCTGATGTCATAAACTGGTGGCCGTAGGTCGTGTGGTCCATGAGCGAAGGCACAGTGAAGGCCGTTCTTCACACAATGCCCTCGAGCATCTGTCTCATGGATGCAGGTGCCGGTCTTGTAGTAGCGTAAATGGTACTTGCGCTCGGTGTCACCGGTGGTCCGGTGTAAATAAGGGCAACTGCAAAGAGAAAAGCACCAGTGTTGCTCATCAGTTAACACGCTCAATGAAATAAAAACATTTTGATGGGTTCATTAAAAGTAAATGACTTAATATTTCACGACCATGCAAGAGGTCAGCGCATTTCTCTGTGAACACCAAAGAACTAAAAATAAATACAAAGCAACAACAAAACAAAATCCTTCTCAATGTGTGCTCTCTTTGGAATGCTTCATTTCGAAATACTGAGGCATGAGGCTTGTGTCACTGCCTGAAGCCACACAAAATAGAAAAAAATAAACAAGTTGAACACTAAATAACAATTGTATTGGAAGCTGCACTTACCTGTCTGACAACTATTTATAATACAACACAATATGACTCAGTGAGTGACAGTGTGATATACAAGCAGACAACAAACTTTTTGATTTCTTTGTGCTGAAGCAGATCATCAACATCGCTCTCTAAAAACCCATTATATTCCTACTAGCATAATACACTATAAATAATTATTTGTGTATTACTTCCCCAAACAATGAGCAAACGAAGTAAACTTGCAAACATGTGTTAAAATACATCAATAAATATACTAATACAGTTCTGGCCACTTAATAAAGGTAAGATAAAATAAAGACATAAACTGACACCAAGGGCAACAAGCATCAATGTCAAGGCAAATGCTGAGCTTTCACAACTTTAAAACGGTCAAACACTTGTGAAACACTTCCCGGCTGGAAATTATTTTGGCAGTATGCATACATAGAGAAAAGGAGAGGAATGTCTCTATAAAATTATGAACTATTGTTAGTGCATGCTTGGTGTTGTAAACACAGTTAGTATAAATAATAACTAAATAAATCATTTTCAGCTAAGTGCACTTTTACGTTTAAAAATGTGTATCTAAATTAAGTGCAATATGGATTATGCATGCTGATACATTATAACATAGTGCAAATGATGAGATTAAGAGAAACAGGCATTTATAAGAAGAAATGTTGTGTTTGTTTGTTTTAATAAAGGATTTAAAGCATACAGAAAACAGGGCTGTGACAATCCCAACAGCTCCCTGGAAGAGAACAGATTTATACTGAAAATGCTACATACCCAATAATCTTCTCAAATATAGCAACTGCATCTTGTTCAGGTAGCAACAGTAACTATGGCAACAGCAATGATGTCATTACAGGACGGCTGCTACTGGATGAATGAACGTGTGATCTGTGCCTATACTGAAACTATGTGACATACATCGTCGGGGAGACTCGGCAGAGATGCAGGACAAACCATGAGTTTTATTATAAGAAAAACGTTTACATTTAGCAGACACTTTTATCCAAAATAATAATAATAATAATAATAACAACAATAATCTAGTATCCTTCAGTTCAGGTGCATGTACAATAAGCAAATAAATACATTGTGTTTAACTAAAATAAACTGTTTATTTGTTGTTGTTTTGTTTTTTCATTTCATATATATTTTATAATGCGAATGCTGTAAACATTGTTGCACTTGTAAGGTATGACATATTTATATACAAGTAACAAAAAAAAATCCAATAATATCTGTGGGTCCCCTATCGATAAATAGGTTTACATTTCTATAAAACTACACTGAATTAATACAAATACGCTGAAACAAGCATCCACAATTAAAAATTGAACAATGCTATTCGTTTTTAATACCTCATACTGCCATTATCTAGTCTACCATATATTGTAAATCAACAATAAAAACAAATGGTACAATTAGTTGTGTTGTGCAATGGATTATTAGTAAAAACACTGTTTAAAAATAAATTGCAGATATAAGCTATATACAATCAAATGCTGACAAGATGTGTACAGGATATTATGTTAATCTCTTAGTGAGACCAGAAATATCACCTGACACCATACTACAGCTTTCCCAAAACCAAAACAAAGTTCCCATGCCACTATTTATGTTTGGAGCGCAAAAACAATCTTATAGGGGGAAAAAAACTTGGAAAGAATCCACAGATGACAACAGTTATGTCACGTGGACACTACAGTAATTATGATCCTTCAGAGAGGCTTTGAACTATGCTGTTGCACAATTCCAGCACAACTAGCTGTTTAAACACAATTATTCTTATTCATACAAGTACAGGGATCAATTATGAACATTAAAACTTCTATCTCGAGCACAGGTTTTTCACTGGCTGTCAAATGAACAGAATATACGACTGGGACATGATTAGACATGACTGAGTTTGAATATCCTTCGAACTATAACGTGCTTTGTAAACACACGGGTTTTTATAAAGGGAGGGCTAGTGAACGTTGTAACCGCAGTCAGCCAATCAGAAAAGTGTACGTGCAAGGGAGAGCCAATCAGAAGGCAGAAAACAGGGGGCGTGTTTTTAGGCTCGCTCAGCGCAACACACACAAGGAAGCCAACAAACACGGCTCTCCCTCCACCATCAGCCTTCTGACCTTCATTTCCAAACCTTAGATATACATTACTGTTACACACAGGCAATCTGGGAACTGAGAGACTAGTCATCAGACAAAAGTGGAAGTGAAACTCGAGAAATACACACACACCGAGCGAAACACAATACGGTCAACAGCAAAAGATTACAGGAGAAAGCGGGGAGAGTAAAACATTAACATAAAGTAAACACTATAGTGAATTTACAAGGCATCGGTCTACTAAACTCCATACTTTATAAAGAGGGCGTGTGCTACACAGAACAGCAAGACCAGTCAAAACACTACAGCATGCTCACGATCACTAAAAATCACCAAATCTAATTGCCAAAATGCATGCTTTTCCAAAAGAATTCAGTGTTGCGATACACATTGTAATAATTTAAACAAACATTGTTCCAAGCAACACAAATATTGCATATGCAAAATAAACATGACTACGTGCACGGGCGCGCAAACACGACAAACGACTTCTCAACTGCAGCGTAAAAAAAGTTACTTACTCGTCTCCATCGGGACATATTCCTGTTGTTTCATCATACTTCGTGCAATATACATCTGGGCTGTAATTAAAAGTCCCGTCTCTTCTTCGTATGGGTCTCCGTCTTCGCTGATTTAGAAAATGCCAGTGGAAACACGTAAAGGGTCTATGCTGTGTGCATTTGTGCTGCAAAAACAGTGGGCACTGCTCGGTCCTGAACTCCTTCAAATATCTATAATTAAAATGGAAAAGACACGGTCAAAAGCTTTATCATCAACCACCTCCGCGACAAACAGGTATAAACATCAGTATTGACAGAATCACACGCAGCAGTGTCAAACTACCGTCAAGTTTGGAGCTGCGTTGGCTGTTTACACTGCGTAGTTTCTTACACGCTACCATTCCACAACAAAACTAGCTCTAGATGAATAGCGTAACGTGATAAACATCATTTTCAGCAACTGTAAACATATAATGTTCACTTTGTGTGTTTATAAAAACCTAAATGAAAACGGAATGTGTTTAATTGTTTTAGAAATTCATTACAACCACTATAGCTACTGTGAGCTATTTATCAAGGCTCTCCACTACAACATTAAAAGCTTACGCCAAGTACTCCGCGATTAGCGTACATAGTTACGCCAAATCTTCGACGTACGCTCCATTCGAACAAACGGTGCGTACGGAAAGAAAAGAGCGTAGAGTAAGAAACACGGGCCGAGAAAGGAGGCGGATGCAGCTAACAAACCAGCCTGCTAGCTACATCTAGCGAGCGTCTCGACTCGCTCGTCTTGCTGCTGTGCAATGTACATGTCTTCAGGCTTTTACACAAGCAGCCTTTGAGCAAATAAGCGAAGAGCACTTTCTTAAGTTTTAAAAGGCACATAGTGAAACTAAAGCTTTGGTGCGGAAAACGATGCAATGTTTAGAGCAGACAGGATTATTGATTTCATTAACGTTGATATGTGAGAGCCGCGTGCATTCGGAAGAATTTACAAAAGGAAAAGCACCATTTTAAAACGCACAGAGGGAGAGGAAGCAGCACGCTTTACAAATACAAATCCGACAGTCGAATATCGAATAGACATAACGTTCCGCTGAAACGCATTTTCGCCCGTTTAATGTTTACTTTACTTACGTATAGTGGGTTGGTTTCTCGGTTTGAGGAGAAGCGCTCGCCGCCGTTTTCGAAACCGACGGCATTTTCAGTCAAAACAATAATAGCGCGTGCGCGGGGACTCTCTCGTCTACTCATGCTCTCGCGCGCCGCTGCCAGGCCAATATGAGCAACTGGCGGGACAAACAAACAGAAGACAATGGCCATGCTGCATAGCAGCACTGCTATAATATGCAACGATCCCTCACACAACACAAGTGACTATTTAGGCTGCAACGTGTTAATTATTCACCTTTTTCAGAAATAAAATTATGATAATATGATAATAATATGAACTATAAACGTAAACAAATCGCTAAATTATTAAATATAGTGTCTGAATATAATACTATGTGTACACCAGCACCCGTTATATCAAATTAACTTTTTACTTTAAAATAAAAACATATTATTATTACATTTTCACTTGCAGGACAAAAAAATAAATCTAAAAGATAAATAAAGCGAAAGCTCGTAGAGGAGGAGGCTGCGTCGCGTTGAACCAACGAAATGCTAAAACGTAACATATAGGCGTGTCTAAGCGACGAGCCACAGAAATATATAAATAGAAGCCCAACCCTCATATTTTCAAATACGAGAGACACTACGTGGGAGATATCGTGGTTCAACGAGGTTTGTGTAAGTCAACTTTAAAACATTTGATAGGTATTTAGGCATTAGAGAGCAGTCATAGTAGTTGATCTAGAGCTCATTTAAAACAAATCGATTCACCAAATCCGAGTTGATCGGATTTTTGCTCGTTTCTGCTTACTGATGAATCATTTGCTGGCTAATGTGTAACGTTAGCTTGTGTTAATGTTTGAAATGCTCTTGGCATTGAACGAAGTTTATTTATGACGTTACATCTAGCGTTTTTAGAAACGCTAAATGTGTGTTTTCTTTTTAGGCGGGTTTTGAAGCAGTATGTGGTATCTGATAATTCCCTGCTGTTTTATCAGTGTACGTTTTAGCCCGCCATTTTGGACAATGGTTTGTTCATCTTGTACTTGAAGAGGTCGAGTTGCCGGTGTTGTGCCGAAAGCTGCATTCAGATAACATTCCCATGTGCCTCTGCGCATTTTCCCGCCGTTTCTGAATTATGCAACTACAATGTTTCTGGCTGAAAGTGCGTTTCGTGGTGGGATAATGTTTAATATGCAGCATTTGAGGGAGCCGTTTCTGCTGCAGATGGAGGCTGGTGTCACAGAACAGCGTCTGCTGCAAATAAACACATGGGATGCTTGTCTGGTTGTGTTTAAGGCAAATTACGCCTCAGTTTACGCCGTTTTATATCGTTTAGAATTTAAAACGCGTCGTAGGCACTTCACGTTGTACAGCTTTATATATTTAAAATGTGAGTATATGCGGCTCTGGAGCGGAAGTGGTAAACGCAAACTGCAAGACCCGGATGATACCGCCATTTTAAGTCACTGTTGAAGTTTCACGTTTAAAATGCTAAGAATTTCATATCTAAGTGCACGTTTTGCTTTTAATTTCAGAGACTGAGAAACAATGGCTCGTACCAAGCAGACCGCGCGTAAATCAACTGGAGGAAAGGCGCCAAGAAAACAGCTGGCGACTAAAGCCGCTAGGAAGAGCGCGCCCTCTACTGGTGGAGTCAAGAAGCCCCACAGATACAGGTGAGTCTTGAGATGCTGCTGTAATGAGGTGCACAATTGCACATGCATGACTGAAAAGTTGATGATAACGGGTAAATTAATATATTTTCCATTTCTACTTCAGGCCTGGAACTGTTGCTCTGAGAGAGATCCGCCGTTATCAGAAGTCAACAGAGTTGCTCATCCGCAAGTTGCCCTTTCAGCGTCTGGTTCGAGAAATCGCACAGGACTTCAAAACTGATCTAAGGTTCCAGAGTGCAGCCATTGGTGCACTTCAGGTGTGTAGCTAATGTTATTTCATGACTGGTGATCTACAACAAGCTCAGTTTCCCCGAGCTTTAACTTTTTATTTTATTTTTTCTTAAATAGGAAGCAAGTGAAGCCTACCTTGTTGGTTTGTTTGAGGACACAAACTTGTGCGCCATCCATGCCAAGAGAGTTACAATCATGCCCAAGGATATCCAGCTTGCAAGGCGAATCAGAGGAGAGAGGGCCTAATTTTTATTTTATTTTCCTTTTTTATTTTATTTTTTTTATTTTAACTTTTAATGAGAAACACTCGAAGTAAAAGCAATGGATTTGTACATTGGAGTCATTTTGTAAAGCATTCCTTACAGACTCAGGTTTTTAAAGTGAGTGTGTCTAGATTTAACCATTGTAGAGCTCATTGTAAAAGTGGCTTTAGTTGCATGCTTTAAAGTATTTATCACTTATCTTTTACATTGATCATTGGGTTGTAAATAAAATTCCTCTACCTCAAAACAGTGTGCTGGTTCAGTCTGTCACTTCAATATGCTTTGGCTCAGGTTTTTACTTAAAAGACCTATGTAATACTTCAATGGCAGTTATGTAAATCTATTTTGACCAAAGTTTTCTCTTTCCAAGTTGAATCTGCCCGATTTGTAGCTTGTAGACTTGGCTTTTTCACCACACGAGGGCAGCGTCGTGTCACTTTTGGCGCCATTTACAGTGTTAACCACAAACTATCACATTACATGTGGTTGTAACATTTTCTGTTGGAGGTGTCATGTTACCATATTAATATTTATATTATAAACCGGATATAATACATTTGATGGCACTAAATGGGATTAGAAGGCAAAAATGTGGTAACTAAGCCGTGGCCGCCAAATTATACTATAGACCTGTTTATAATATCTGATGATGATGGTGTTTCTTGCCGTTTCACTGCAAGTACAATTTACAGTATTGAGTATGTTAGTTTTATTTCATAACTGGTTGATTTAAATGTCTTCATTAAAGGAAGCTGGTTAATGTTACAAACGTATTTGATAATGGGCGTATCTCACCACTTGACACGCAAACCCAAAACGTCATATTCCATTAAGAAATTCATATTCCTATTACTCTGCGTAAGTGTAAACGTTTCTCATTAATCTCCGTTGCTATATTTACTCTTCATGGATGTGCTCGTGTTGGCGTCCTCTTGTGTTCAGAGGTGAGTTTGCGCATATCTCTCTAAAAAAAAAAAAAAAAGTCTCTATACCAGGGGAAGGCAACGTCAGTCCTGGAGTGTGCCGATGTCCTATTGAGTTTAGCTCCAACCCTAATTAAACAAACTTGAACAAGCTAATCAAAGTCTTCAAAATTACTAGGGATATAGGCAGGCAACGATTTTACAGGGTTGGAGCTAAACTTTGCAGGACATAGGCACTCCAGGACCGACGTTGCCTACCCCTGCTCTATACCATGTTATTTCAGTGTATTTATTAGGCCTATTATTGTGTGGTGATGTGTATTTCTTTGTAGCGTTTCTTTTGCTGCCTTGTCCCTGTAATAAATATAGTGACTCAACAGGGCCTTCCTGGTTAAATTAGTATTGTAGCTGTACACTCCTGGACTGAAGCAAAGCTCTATTCGACCCTCTTTATGTTACCTCTTTTTTGTTTTTTCTCCCAGAGAAAATTTTAATATACAAATGTAATTGTGCATCAAATCTTTAATTCAAAGTCATTCCCTAAGCATATGCATTAATTCTCGCTGCTTTAATTACCTTGACAAAAGGCAGCCACGCTTTGGTATTGGATGCTGCAAGTCTTACCTTGTTTCATAAGCTTTCAGTTTATCGTTCTCTTCCAATCCACAATATTTCAATGGCATTTTTGTAAAATATTTGGACAATCAGATTGGAAAAACTCTTGTTTTTGTGCTCAGATTTATTATGAAGTATATTTGAGGTTTGTATTGCTTATGTTTGTGAATACAGGGAGGAAGCATGTAAACACTGGAAACCGTAAGACAGCATGAGTTCCGATAAACAGATTCATTAAACCGCATCAAAAGAGAAATCTCACAGACAAATGGAAATGGGACAAACATATGTGCTAGGACACAATGACGTCAGGCCCCTCAACTCTGAGCCCTGCTCCAGTCCCAGCTGCAGACACACACTCTTCTCACAGTCTCTGTCTCACCCTTTCTCCCTCACCTCTTGCTCTTTGTCTTTCTCAGAGTCGTCCTGTGTCTATTTATTTGTATTTATATAGATACGAAATTAACATGTCTTGTTGACTCTTGCCCAGGGGATTGACTGTGGGGGTCCAGATTTCAGCTCCGTTATCTGTCATTATTTAACTTGTCTGTATCTGTCTTTCTGTGATGCTCACTTCCTAAGGCTGTTCTCATCATGGTTTCTGAAATCTCTGTCAGAGGCACATAACCTTAATCATGCCCTATATAGGACTGTCTGAGGCACAAGTTTTCCAAGTTTTGTGGATTATTTTTTGATTGTTAATTTTCCTGATCATGTCTATACAAATTCATTAAAAGTTATTCAAACAATGCTTACATATTTTTCCCAGGCTGGGCCATTACAGCTGGAAAAACATTTCTTGGTTTCGCCAGGCTCTCTTGTTTTTACTTTTTAATGTTATTATTTTTACTTGCAGACTTCACCAGAACTGCATGTTCCTTTGCGGTGGTCTATATTAAACAAACTCTCTGTAGATCAGCACCCAGTACTCCATACTGACATATTATTGTTATTATCAGCCATAGTTGCATTACTTTAAAGACACTTGCTAATACATTGTATCAACTGCATGTCAAAAAAATATCAAAATCAAAAAGCGTATTCTCCATTGATCTCAGTGTTGTCTGAGCAGTGTTATTATACTATCATTTATATAGTACAGATACTTTTTTTTAAATTTTATTTTAGTTTTAGTCATTTACAACTATGTAACCTTATTTTATTTGTTTTTTTATTTATAATATGTTTAATCTATTATTTCTATTCTATTATTTCCAGAGTGATTTTATGATTCAGATGATTGACTCAGAAGGGTCTGTGACCAAACCCAGGGCCATCCTCAGGATACTAAGAAGCAATTCAATTTTTTTAGGTACTTTAAAGTGCTCCTATTATGGTTTAAGAAAGGTTCATGTTTTGGTCTCAATCAACAGGTTGACATGCATGCAGTGTTAAAAAACACTTTCATTTTTCTCATAATATGCATTTATTCTTACCTTATTTGTTCAACGACTTCCAAACAATTTGTTCACTGATTAATTTTTCCAAACCCCTGATTGGTTGATTTCATTTAAAGCAGGGTTTGTGAACTTTTTAACGCATCAAAAGCAGCATCTATAGTAACCAAGACTGAATTCCAAGAAGTAGGAGGGTAAAACTTTAAAACTTTGCAGGATGTTTTCATTCACTTAGAGCTGTCACACATTTTCAAAATCCCATAATTTAAGACTTTAACTTGAATTGTGATGTAATTTCTTTTACACAAATCCAGACTTTTTACATTTTAGTGTTGTATAATTCACATTGGATTCATGATTGTCATTGCTGCAATACAGTAATTTAAAAAAACACAAAAATCACTTACAACAGCTTATCTCCAGGCTGGACACTTTATCATGGCCAACAGGAACATATCCAATATGCAGTTTTATTGGTTAAAATGTCTGGATTAGCTGTTTGTGCAGGCCGGTCAATTTCCTGTGCCATTTGTCATAGATAATAAATGCTAAGTCATTTAAACCATTATTTTATTATATTGTACTGCAATCTTGTTTTCCATCTAAAGGGGGAAATCCATTACACACTAATATCACCTCACCTGCAGCGGACAGCTTTCGCCTAACTGACAATGGACACCTTACTACAAAATTGACAGCCATGTTATATTTTATTGAGAAAATTGGGCTATTTATTCATTCATTGCTTTTTCAAGCTCAGATGCATTACATCATGCTTAACCCAAATTCTTCTATTGAGCATTTTGTATGAAGTACTACTGTTGAACAAGAAAAAAAAATCCCAACAGACCAACTTTCAGATTATTATTTTTTTAATTCCTCATTTTCTTTTTATTTGTTTGTCTTTGTTCTGTTTTACTTGGGAAAAAGCCCTCAGACTGCCACTGTGTTTGTGAATAATTTGAGTCATATATTATTTTAGCCCTGGGCATGAGAGGGCTCTCTCTAGGGGAGACTATCAGCTTCCTGTTATAAAGATGCTTTTGTTATCATTTCGTATTTTTTGGTACAGAAAATAGCGTACACTTATATTATCCTGACACATTTTGCACAGTGAAACAATAGTTTCAAGTCTTATTGTGTATTCATATTAACATCCATTCAGTCTCTAAACTAATTAGACCTTTTTGGAATTCCTTGAAGTCCTTGTTTTTGCTGGTAGAGTGTACTCATGAGAAAGCTAGAGGAATGGAAATGCAACAAATAAAGTGTTCAAGAGTATGAAGATCAAGTAAATAGCAGCGCTGAACGCGGCACTTCTGAAGTCTTGAATAATGTGTTTATATCTTGCTATGCTGCCGGCACACCACCTGCCCACTCACTCCAACTTCAAGGAAACAGGAGCCAACACCTGGGTTTAGTGTTGCTAACACTTGTCCAAATGAGCAGTAATCCACCAAATATGTTTGCATTGAACTGAATTTACTTTAATGTTTCCCTAATGATGTTTTTGTGTAAACCTAGAGAGACTGCACATGCAGTTTACATTCTCAGACGTTAGTACTGCTTACAGAATCTCTAAAATTGGCTGGGAGTGAACCTTACACTCTTGAAATTGTCCCAAGACCCTGTTGAAAAAATAAAAAACTGCATATGCTGGTTAGGTATGTTTTGAAGCATGACAGCTGGTTATGTACTGCTAGATTTAAGCAACTAGCCAGCTCGAGACCAACAAAGGACAAGCTCAAACCAGCTGCCATGCTTCAAGACATACCTAACCAACATATTCTGTTGTTGTTGTTCAAAACAGTCTTACTCCAACTCGTCACATTTTGACTCTTAGTCAAGACCCTTTTGCGTTACTTTTTGAAGCTCAAGGTACCCCTTTTAGTCATATTTTGACTTGAAGGGTCCTCTGTTGTTTTAAATTAGCGTTAATATGTTGATGCAATATTTTTTTATTTTATATTATATATATATATATATTATATATTGGGTAAAAACAATGGCATTACTGCACATAGAGGTGTGATTTTTTTCAAATTTAAATGATATTATTTACACATTTATGACCACGTAAACCAACCCCTGACCCTAAACCTACCATCTGTCAATAAAAGATATAGCAGGCAGATACGACTACCGTCATCATTTATTTGAAAAAATATTAGGTCTTTTGAGGCAAAACGATTGATTTGTGAGAGGAATAGACGCGGTCGCGGTCTCCATCTTCCCACTTCCTGTGCACTGCTGCAGTCTGTGCACAATTTAAAAAAATGACACTAAAAGAATCCTAATGTCAACGTTGTTTGTGAAATGCCATTGGCTCTTGTGTGTCTCATGAACGATTGCACCATTCTACGGGACTATGTTTTCTGAATGAGACCTGAGCGAATTAATGGAGTGGGATCATTTTTAGTGATTTAAACCTTGTGTTCTACTCTCTTCTTTGCATATCGACTTTGTATGGCTTCAGAAGACTTGGACTGCATTTGCCTGTGTGTGTGTTTATATTGTTCATTGGTGGGTACATTAGGTTTAGGGTAGGGGCGGGGTTTAGTGCTCCAATAACAGTAAAAAATTATGTAATAACTTTATATATGCATGCAAACCAGGTCAAAAAGCGACACAAATGGGTCTTGACCGAGCGTCAAAGTGTGACGAGTTGGAGTGAGACTGTGTTGTGTTGTTGTTGTTTTTTCCAAAGGGGAGTTTTTAGCAGTGAAGATGTTCACAATGACAAATCCTACAAAATGTGCATTTATTCAGTCTTGAAACAGAACAGTTCAGTAACATTAATATATCAACTGAAGAATATATAGCAGTGACTTGGAAATGGGTCGCAGGTGCTTCCATGACTTTATTTGTTCCCTTAAAATGGACTCTGAGAATATCATCCTATAAAAGTCTTCATTACTATCCTATTATTTCGATTATCTGTAAAAGGCCGCCTTAGGCCAAGCTCTGCATCTGTGTTTTATAATCCACTTCATCAGCAGGTGATTCACCCTGGATAATCCTTGTTTCGCTCAGCCAACAATAAGAATTAGGCAGCGTTCACAGCATCAAGTTAACCCAAGGATCTCTATCTCTCTCTTTGTCAATTCACGATAAAGTTCTGGAAGCGAGACAACCTCAGGAACTGCAGGTTGCCACACCTGCGCTACACCTCAGACTCGCTCCTGACAGGGATGTGCAAATCCAGGGTGTGATTACAGAAGCGGTAGACCACGGACCAGCTGGCTTTCCGCTTGATGAAGAGCCGCAGCTTGTCTCTGAAAGTCTCCCCGAGGAAGCTGTAAATGATCGGATTGAGGCAGCTGTTGGAGAACGCAGCCAGGTTGACAATGTGTCTGGTCAAGGGGTAGTCGTGCCACAATGTGGTGTCGCTACGTTTCGACGGGTCGGCTGTGCCTTGGAGCAGCTGGATGCTAATGAAGACATTCTCGGGCAGCCAGCAAATAAAGAACACCAGCACCACCACCACGATCATACGCAGAGCCTTCTGCCGGCGCGGCCACAATCCTCTGTGCTTTTGGGCACGCATGAGGATACGGACGATCAGGGAGTAGCACAGGCCGATGATGGAGAAGGGCACCAGGAATCCAATCGTCACCTCGAGCCACTGGATCTCAAAGACGTTGGCAAAGCAGAAGTGCACCTCGCCAGTGTGTTGGGTCTGCACGATGGTGAAAGGAAGCAGAGTCGCCAGGATGGAGGCCATCCAGATGAGGCTGCAGCTGAGTTTGGCATGCTGCATGGTCCGCAGCGGACTGCTGCTCATAGAGCTAGCCAGAGCAATGTATCGGTCGAAGCTCATCCACGTTAGGAAGAAGATGCTGCTGTACATGTTCACTTGGAGGAACAGCGACATGAAGGTACAGAGGACGGCGTAGTCGTAGTACTTCTCGTTGAGATTGAAGACCTCGATGAGCGAGTCCGCCACCAGAATAAGGTCCGCCACTGCCAGGTTGACAAAGTACAGATCAGGGATGGTCATCTTGTCCCTGTGGTTGAGGTTGACCACCAAAATGAGGAGGTTCCCAATGAAGCCAATGGGGAACAAGAATATGGTGTACAGGCAGGAGAGAAACAGGCCGATGATGTAGAACTCATAGGTGTCTACGCTTTCTTTCACATCGGTTAGGTTGAAGTCATACGAAGCATTGAACTGTTCAGTGGCGTTTATGTAAATCTGAATCACAGTGGTAGTCTGCTCTTCCATACTGGCCAAGTTTCAGATGCTGTGAATGGTGCTACATACTTCATTTGTGTCAGTGCCTAGTTCGCCGTGTAGAGAGCATACTTTGTTAAGCCTCCATTTGCATTCTGATGGCAACCGTTCGTTTACAAGCAGATGCTCAAGGTTCGATAGATTTCACCCAGACAGATTTGCCTCTGGAGATGCAGCCAGGGTAGAGGACCTCCATTTTCAGGGCGGTCTCTCAGCTATGGAGGCTGCCTGGGCTTGTGTGATCCATGGCACCAACACCAAGAGTCTCTCCTTAGGGATTGAGCTTCCTTTTTTTCTTTTGCACACTTTGCTCTTCACACGTGTTCAATCCAGTGCAATCCGGTCTCCTCCAGTCCATGAGCATGATTTTTTTTTATTTTTAGTCCACCAATGACACCACCACTGTGACACCTGAACAACAGAGAGAAAATGAGGGAAATAATACCTTAAGGACAACGCTTTTTAAATGCATCACTTGTTTTATTGGCCTTATTATTTAAGGTGATAGTTCACCCCAAAATAATAATTCTGTCATCATTTATTCACCCTCATTTCATTCCAAACCTGTACTTATTAACTGACTTGTGTTGAAATCGGGAGTAACTGCAGAGGCATTGTGTGTGTTGTGTAAACATGATGGCTACTGTAGGGTTAGACCAAAAATATGAACATGTATTTACTCATCGATTCCACAAAGTTAATAAAAACTCAGAATATGACACAATTCTACATCTTATTCCTTATGCAATCCAGAATCTCTTTCAGCCTGAGGCATATTCATGTCACTATTGGTGCGGAAAGGCTTTTACATTTACCAAAATCAAACAAGCAAGCCCAGACCAGATTGAAAAAGTAAAGCAAAGTAACCCAAACTTTTCTCTCCTGAATGCTCGGCCCAACTCAATTTCTGCAGCTGGGTCTTAGCTATCTTCAAGAAATGGCTAAAAACACATCTATTGCATTTTCATTTGACCTTCAAACTCTAGCTATCTCTGTTATAATTATATTGTATCTATTTGTTCTCTTTTTATATGTATATAGTAGGCTATATACACTTGCACTTTCTTGGCTATTCATTTTCTAACTTGTTTTCTCAAAAAAGGGTGAGTAAATGGTGACAGAATTTGAAGTTTGAGGTGAACCATCACTTTAATGTATTATGTTAAATATTCACCTTAAGGACAGAGTGTATACAAGCTTGTTAAAATGCAATGCAAAGACTTAAGCAGATGCATTGAAGCACCCTGAGCTGTCAGACCCATGTGCTAAACTCAACTATTAAACAGCAAAAAGACGCACTGTAGAACTGCTTCATAGGGATACGATATTTGATTTTCCCCACGGGAACATAGGCTAACGTTACATATCATTTATGTTCAGAACTGATTTTCACTGCACTGACGTATTTTGATTTTGGATCGATAGATTGTCTAAAGTAGTGAACTGTAATGGTTTTTCACTTGCACAGAGTTAATGAGTGTCAAAAGAAAGTAGAATCTCATACTAATTTCAGATTAATATGTCACAGTATAATTTATGTCATGAATAATGAATAAAATACCTCCATGTTAATTAAAACACTCATTATGCAACTATTGGGAAGAATATGTAATATTTAGATATAGGATTTATATGAATCCAAATTAATTTGGTAAACAAATGCAAGAATTATCTTAATGAGTGAAATTGAGTGTGGCAGGAAAGATTGACCTTTCAATGAGCAATCAGGGGATATCTGACGTTTCACTTCCTACATAGATAACCTACGCCTTTCTCAAATATGATTCACCAGAGTGAAATTTAGATGTGCGTAATTTTATTCACAATGAACACTATATCAGTTTTGTAATGAGAAAGAAACTGAGTGATTTTAATGAGGTCTATGTGGCCTGCCTGGACTCAAAATACTTTAACCTTTAAAAAGAATCAGCCCGAATTAAATTCCCAATGAAACTGGTCGGCAGGCAGCAGAAAAGTCTAAGAACTGCAGCCAGCTTTCCAAAATTAGACCACTTATTTTCAGCGTTTTGTAGATGGCTTATTAGGAGTGTAAAGGTTGGGATATTTGAATACTGTAAATGGTTTTGACAATCATGCACAGCGCAATCAAATACAATCTTCACTTTGATTGACAGTTCGCAATATTTAAAAACTAGGAAAAATAGCTATAAAAATGTCATTTTAAAGTTTCTGTTATATGAGCATAATATTTGTTTGGCATATTGAGTGCTTATTAAACTAAACAACTATAAACTAGCAGCATTATGTAAGGCTTCCTTTGTTTTAGAAATGCCATAAACACAACTGTGGGAGTCTGATCCTGAAGCTGTAATTCATTCTCGACTGCAGACCTCATTACTGCATAATAGATAAAGGAACATTTGTTATTGCCTAAAATTACATCTCCTTCAAAAGACCCTGTAGAACAATATAATTCTCTCCCAAAAGGGAATCTGCACATTTACTCACAGATGCAAGATGACACGAGAAATGTATCAGTATATTAATGATGGAGCAGTCATCATTAACAAAAGACAAGCACACACGCACCCAGATAATTGAAAGGCTCATTTGGAAAGTGAGAGAGAGAGAGGCTGCACACTATAATGTGTCTCATCCAGGAGAATCACTGTGCTGCTTTATCAAGCATTCTCAACTATTTGAAATCTCTGCAGTGCATTTGTACAAATAGATAGACTTCAGATTTTTTCCCCCTCCCTTTGTTGAAAGAACAAAGACTAGCATTAATTTGCATGATGAGCCAGGCTAGTTTATTCTGGTTCATGGTGCTTTGGTGCTGGTCTTGCGCAGGTGCCCCAGCATCACCATGCAATTACCAACTAAACTTGACTGGTAAAGCTTTCTAGTGAAGCTGGTTGACTAAAATAGTCTTGTTGGTTAAAATCGTTAAAACTGTTATATTCTGTGTGGGTTCTGAGAGACCCCTATATTTTCAATTCCTCAAAAACACACTTAGCATATAATTATATGGTTGATATTACATGACTTTTTATTACCAAATTATTATATATTTTATTATATACATTTTTTTTACCAAATTATTATATATTTTATTATATTTTTTTTTTTACCAAATTATTATATATTAACCAAATAACTTCTATATTTGGGGACTGTTAGAACCCAGATATGAAACAAATAAAATAGACTTTCACGCGATATGCAGTTAAACACACAGCAATGTTATTATAGTTTTATTTATGTTGTTTAAATATGTATTTAAGTCATGTTAATATTATAATATTATATTTCACTTAATATTATATTTAATATTATACTTTAGATTGAGACATTTTGTTATGTGCTTTTGTCATTATCATTATTTTTAATATTTATATTTAGTTTTATTTTATTTCAGTTCTATAGGCTACATTTTACTTATAACTTCAACATTTCAACAAACAACATTTTTATTTTTATATTTATATTTCTCACACAATAAGTATATTTGACTATTTTATTCTAATAGTTTTAGTTAAAAATAACAACCTTGACACACACTAGAAGTACATTCCTAACATTTTACTTTGATTTGTTTTATTATATTTTTCTGAAGGAAAAAGCAACATGGGTATTATATTTTAAAAATTACTATTTTAGCACTATTACGTTTTCACATAGAGCAGTGTGGGCATAAAACATTTCTATTTGAAGAAGTACAGATGCACAAAAAGGGCCGTCTGAAATGTTCTTCCAAAATTAGCATTTTCATCAGTCTCCTATATTTATGTTTACTTATTTCACTTTAATTGCATAGAGAATGACCTATACATTGTTAGCGGAGTAACATTACTAAACCTACACATATAGGAGGCTGATAAAAATGCTAATTTTAGAAGAAAATCTCAGACGGCATTTCACATTGAACTCTTCACATCGACACAAAATTTTCTAGCCGTTATGGTCTTTTCAACTGGGTTTGTCCCACAAATTAATCTCTAACTAAGCTATTATGCGACTCATTGACCTTTCCCAAAAGTCCTATTAATGAATACAATCCATGAATAGAAAATACTAGTCAAAAGTCACTCACTTTATTCACAAGGGCTTGTGATGCAGTCAGTGTAAAGTTGCCGCAGATTTGTAATTCCTTTACCAGGACAAGATCCACTGTCTGCGCCACCTACTGTTTTAAGACAACTTGGTGCTGTCAGGGAGAAGGTCCAGACAGGAATATCACTACAGCTTCCTTTCTTTGTGGCCAGTAGTTCACTAGCCACCCCTCTACCTCCTCCTTCCTCTCTCTCTCTCTCTCTCTCTGTGCTCTGACTTTCCTCAGCACGGCCACAGCATCAATAGCAGGAGACCCACCAGTGACAGTTACTTAGCACAGGACATATGGCTGCTGTCTCGAATCATTTCCTCTCTGTTTCAACCACGGAGACATCCATGACACCAGTGCTCATTAGTCTAATTGCAGTGCAAAGAATGGCGAAGCTTTCACGAGGGCAGGTTGTTTTAAATGCTCCAGAGCTGGGACGAGACGTACAACTCTGATGAATAACCGAGTGTGTTCAATACACCTGGTCAGGTTTAAAGATGATGTAAAGTGCTCTTATGCAAGCGAGACTATAAATAAATAAATTACTTTCCACGGTGCTCAAATAATTGTCACGCTAAATAAACAAACGCTCATGTGGTAAAAGTGCTGTTTTCTGAATACAGAGGAAGTAATCTGTACTGTTTACTGCCAAATCTTAAGAGAGGGTTTCACAGCTGTCATTCTGTTAAAACATCAGCGAGAGAATGTAAAATATGCATAATAAGATTGTATGTGAGAAGTTGATCGTCTGGTTGTGCAGTACAGTGTTAGATGGTGAATCGATACCACCCTTTGTTTGGAGAACGAGGGGCAGCGAAGCTTTTGTCGGCCGTGAGATTACTGAGTCACAAACTATTATGCTTGCAATTCGATTTTCTAAACAGGGATGGATTCTGTTCACCTTATCAGCCTCTCTGTGTCAAGATGGGTTTACAGAAAACTTGAGGGCTCTTTTATGTCCCGTCAACGGCGTCTTCAAAGAGCTTTGTTTGGAACATCCTGAAGTCAATGGTGAGAATGGTCTGTAATGAGTGTCCCACACAAAGAACATTTCAGACTAGAACTTTAACAAATATCGAACTATAGAAACTCAGAAAAGTGACATGCCCAAATATGATAAGGCGCAAATATATATCTATCTGGCTCAATGTCACATTTGTAGTAGTTTTAGAGAAACCCTCTGGGGGACTGGTGTCTTGGCCCTGGTCTATAATCCACTCCTGGGCTGAACGGCAGGTGAAGAATAAAAGAAGTTAGCAAGCACTATTTGAGTAGTACAGTTTTTCTGGATCGCTGTGAAGCAGAGGAAGAACAAATGTGATCGTGTTCCATTATGTTAGACTGCATTATCTTTGTGAAAGGAATCATTTATGCTTGAGGGAACATAATGTAACCCTTTTAAGCATTGCATGCCACCTGCAGAGCTTCCTGAGAAAACCGGTGAAACAAACTCGTTGCTTAAGGCCTGCATGAGGGCAAAGATGTGAAGTTAAAACATAACTGGCTTCTGGGCTCTAAACCACAAAACACTGAGTTTAACTGACATTTTGCAATGCTAACTGACATTTAGCTGGCACATAATAATTATCAGTATATAGAAATTGTTGTGATTAAAATTAAATAAGTACTTAAATTACAGTTAAAAACAAGTGAACTGCAAAAATAGGCCATGGGAATGTGGCATATGTGCCCCTTTTTCACAAAAGGTCAGCAAAGTTAATGTTTTCACAAATGTATGTCTGTTTATTGTTTTTTTTTTTACATTTGATAATGTTAAATGATTCAGCTTAATAATGTATGCAAAATGAGGTAAACAAGACCCCTCTGCTCCGCCTCCGGCCTCAGAGTCATGGACTCCGCCTCGTCCCTCCGACCCCTCGGCTTCACCATGCCACCTAGCTCCCTCCTCTCCACCGTGGCCCGTCAGTCCACCAGCTCCGGCTCCGCCTTGGTCGGTCGTCGTCGACCATCCGTCGCCTCTGGAGTCCTCTGGCCACACCTCGTCCCTCCGTCCTGCCGGCTCTGTCAGGCTCCTCCCTCCCTCCGCTGTCGCTCTGGCTCCACTGCGGCCTTCCAGATCCCCATCTCCGCATCGGTCGCCGGCGCCATCTGTTCCACCTCGGCCCTCCAGATCCTCGTTGGCGACCTTGATCTTCGGCTCTCCATCTCCTCTTCGTGCTGGGTCCCGCCGGACTTCTCCTGCTCCGGTTTCCTTCCTGTTTCCTCCCAGGCTCCTCCCTCAGTCGTCTCCACCCTGGACTCTGTTCCTCATCCTCCTCCCGGATGCCCGGCCACCTCCTGAACCTCCTCCTGACTTTGCCTCATGTCTCTGTGTTTTGCGGCGTCCGGGAGGGGGACGATATGTAACGCCCCTGCACTGTGTTTGTTGTTGTTTCCCCATGTGACCTAGTTTCTGTCTAGTGTTGATTATGTTCAAGTGTGTCTTGTTAATTAGCGTTATTGTCTGCCCTATTTAAGTTACATTCAGTTTAGTTCATATTGTCCGGTCATTGATGTTGTTTAGTGTCTGTTGGTGTGTATTTCCTGCTTGTCTGTGTCTACGTGCCTTTGGATTATTAAAAGGATTTGCATTTCAGAGTTTTGTATCTGCCTTTGTGATTCACCACACACAGCGCTTGACAGGTTTGACAATTTTGTAGTGAATTTCTTATTTTTTATTAGTTTTCTGTTTTGACAGTATGTGGTATACAGTTGTGCTCATAAGTTTACACACCATGGCAGAATTTATGATAAATGTTATGATTTTTCAGAGAATATGAATGATAACACAAAAACCAAAGAATGTGCAGGAGCTGGGGGTTTTCTGAAGAACAGCAGGCAGCTGAACTGCTCATGACCAAGGCACTCATGAACAACTATCATATAACAGAAAGACAGGTATGGATCATCCAGGAAGTGACACATAGTATTAAGATTCATATTATTAAGGAAATTTTCTGTTGTCATTATGATTTAAAAAGAGTAAACCCACTTGATTGAGTTATCATTCATATTCCCTGGAAAATGATCAAGAGATCATAGATTCTGCCAGGGTATGTAAACTTATGAGCACAACTGTATGGCTTTAATTATTGTTTTTCATCTATTTTGATTAGGGCTGGGACTTGATTAAAAAAATTAGAGGCTTCGTAATTAATTAATCGCATATAAATATTTGACCTGAGAACCACGCTTCCTGCCATATGTTTATTATTGAGGTGATACTTGTGCTGCGATGATTTTCGATTTCCTTGTTGCATAGCTTGCACACAACCATGCTCTTATCCAGTTGCGGTTCTACATAGAATTACTTAATTATAATAATTAATACACTTTTATGTAAAAGGGCTGCAAATGAACCAAACCCACCCAAACTAACTTGAAAATAAACACACATAACATAACTAATACAAAAACCCAACTGTCGGTATGTGTTGAAAATGACCAATCACAAAAGCGATCTGAAATTTTTTCCCCGCCTCCAAAGTCTTAAAAGCGTTCTTGTCGAGCGAGCAGGCGTTGAGCAGCTGAGAGAGTCGTGCGAGCCCTGTTTAAGAGATTCAGTCCTAAAGAATAGAACAGTTCTGTTATGTGTGCGCGTTTAATTACAGTCCCACGGTCTCCACCTGCTCCCAGTAACATTTTTCCAGAGGTGTTGTTCTTAAATGGGGAGGCTGTTGTTAGTCTCCATCTATTAAACTCTCTATCAATGCAATTTTCACAGAGACTCATAGAACAATCTGGAGGGAACTGATTAATTACGATGCTGGGAACAACTGATGAGTTACAGACAGCATGAGTCTGCTTTTCTCACTTTACATGCCTGACCGTGTCCCTCTGCAGGGAGGTAATTTCATTTGTTTGGTGGCAACATGTGGTGGAAGCTTGGTGCTCTACAACCTGTGTTTATTACTGTTAAATGCAAACCGAGTGTCACGATCTTCCCTCTCACAGTAACGTGTTAATAGCATGCCGTGATGTTCTAGGAACTGTGCTCTCTCTAAAAACACTGTCCTACTGTGAGCTCTGAAGATCCATAAAATGAGTTGATACACTCCACGTTTTAGAGACGGAGCACTAAATGAAACTTGTTGTTTGGCTCTCTTGTCCTGAGTGATTGAACAACAGTTCTGTAGGCTCACAACTGACTGAAAGGAGATATTTGATCTAACATAATGAACTTTGATAATTGAAAGGACTCTTATTACTGCACATCTATTCACAAGTGAACCACTCACTGACAATCCAGAAGAGCTCTGTATAATTTTTGGACTGAACCGACTGTCTTAATTAAAAGAATCACCATAGCAAGACAGCAAAAGGTAAGTTAAGGGATGATGGATTCAAGATTGGAAAAACTAAGCTACTTTGCTGTGTGCACATTGCATTTTGAAACCAACTCATGCTCAAATGTACCTCTGCCTACAAAAATGTACCTAATTCAATACAGTTCCCATCTGAAATGAACACCAGAGGCAGAAAAACACCAATAGCTTTTATCCCTGTTCACACAAAGTGATAATAGCATGGGGATATTATCAATTAACACCTATTTTCACACAGATACTTTCAGAATATAACTGCAAAACAATTTTGCATGATTTGTAAATTAGTATATCTTGACCAGTGTGTTCATAATTACTATAATACATTCAAATACTGTAAGAGCCTGACTGAAATGAATGCTAGATAGATAGGTATGCAGACAGAATCTACACAAAGCAAATAAGACACTTTGTAATAAATTTCCTATCAAACCATCACAAAAAACAACATTCTTGGCAGGTAAATGATAACATATGAGCAGGAGGGCTATAAATATTAACAACACAAATGCCACATTGTATATAAAAAAGATCTGTTAGATGAACTAAAGTTCTAATATTTTTGTAGTGGTCCACTTTTTTAGATTTATTTTCAAACCCACTACATGGGTAGAAATTGTCTCTAAAAACTAAAGGCAAAATGTATGAATAGACAAATGTATTAAATCCAACGAGATGCATATCCCGCAGATTGTCAATCATCCTGAGGATCAACAAATGTTAAATGAGCAAAAATGTAAACTGTGATCCACATGACAGCTAACTGACAGCGACAGCAACCGCAGCATAAAGCATTAAGCCAGTGAAATGCAAATCAATGAGAATATTTAAAAAATAATTTACATAAAATGTTTTCAAGCTGCAATGCAAAAATTAAAGCTGCAATGTAAAATTGTTTATTCAGATGCTTTAATTTGGAAAGGTGGTAGAATTTGGGTATGTTAATGTGAACAGAATTTGGGTATGTTTATGTGGCATGTGAACAGATAGCCTACTCTAAATCTAAATAAGGTATTTTTGTAAGGATTTTTGTTTGATTCACATATGGCTGGGCGATCTGGTCAAAACAAATATATCACAATATTTTTTTTTCTATCAGTCAGTATTGATAATTATCACGGCAAACATCAAATATTTATCTATTTTCATTTAACGTTACGCACCTGCTTCTATGAACTCGCGTTAAACTCACGGTCCAAATGAGTCGTGCTGTTTACTTCCGCCTTTGGTGTATTCTCTTCATATTGTTTTACCAAGGAAAATGGCAATTACCATTATTAAATTATTGCCCAGCCCTAGAAAATATTAAACTGAGGCGTTTCAAAGAAGAGGAGTGACGTGGCTGCCTTAAAAACGACTTTGGTAGATTTTTTTATTTATTTATTTAGCCTATTTATCTATTTTATTTGATCTATGTTTATTAACAATTAACACACACACACATATATATATATATATGAATAAGTGCTCCCAACAAAGTCAATACAAAATCAATCACTGTGTCAGTCGAGGTGTTTCCTGAATGAATCCTCCAAGAACCAAACTGTAAATTATTTAATGGCTCACTCGTGAAGACCCTTGTCGCCACCTACTGGTCTAAAAATTAGCTCGCAGAAAGAGCCACTTAATAAGAATGCTTTTAATAATACATCAAATATATATCAGTTTATCCAAGAAATTGTAATTAATTAAATCTAGAAAATAAAAAGATCGGTATTATTTTGTATGTTATCACCAAACATTCGTACTGTAGGCTATAAGCAGCATACACTGACAGGACAGGTTTAGAGTGCAGCTTAGACAGTGTGATAGAATCCAAATTAGCGTCAGCAAATGGAAAGTGCTCAACGATTTAACGCTCAGTGTGCTCCTTCCATATTTCTGATTCTGCTGTGGATAAAACAGGAAAAGAAACGTCTTTGAACGTCCATCCAGCAGAAAGTTCATCCTGCTGCAGTATTCGTTTTGAACACAGGGTGGAGTCAAAGTGTAAATTATGGAAATCATTTCTCTCTCTCTCTCTCTCTCTCTCTCTCAAAAAAGAGCCCTTTCTTTTTCTTTTTTAAATAATAACAAATTCCTTTGTATAGTTGAATAGAACAAAATTCCCTGGAAATGCAGAGACATGTAACATCATACCATGAGACGTTCAAACGCTTTGTTGAATGGTTTGTTCAGATGCTATTTTCAGTGTTCAAGGCAAGAGAGCAGCAGCTTTCTCAAAGGCAGGCATGTTGGAGGTCAGTGGCCTTGAGCGAGTCAGTGCAGAGATTGTTGTGACAGATTCTTGCACCTGTGGGAACCAAGGAGAAGGGTGAGCGCAGCATTGTGCTCCAGCTGTCTCCTCAATAACAAGCAGCAAAACACTCTGCCTGACACCCTGCTGCCTCACCCGACCACAACACCCCTGGGATACAGGTGACAAGTAAACACCTCTTTTGTGACCTCTTCCACTTTGTTCGTTTGAAAGCTGTGGTTTATGCTGACACATTTATTTTCTGCTTCTTCTTCATTTTTATTTCGGGCCTTTTACTTATGGGAACACAATACCAAAATGTGATGCAATCCAACTGGTTCCATATGGAATGAGTGGTAAAATGTGTCAAAAGCTGTCTACAAAATGCACATCCTTCTCAAAAAATTAGCATATTGTGATAAAGTTCATTATTTTCTGTAATGTACTGATAAACATTAGACTTTCATA
>JAUCMS010000062.1:13183432-13196797 GCA_032357445.1 Enteromius radiatus | reverse complement strand
TGAATCAACTAATTAACTCTTAACACCTGCAAAAGATTCCTGAGGCTTTTAAAAACTCCCAGCCTGGTTCATTACTCTACTGTACTGTAGTTTAAAAGAAAAGTGTTCAAAATGAAAGGGTGATGGTATTGTGTTCCCATAAGTAAAAGGCCCGAAATAAAAATGAAGAAGAAGCAGAAAATGTAAAGAATGTAAAATTCTGACCACTAGTGAAAGTACTTATTATACTTATTTGTGATACTTTATTTAATTAAACTGTGTATAATACTGTATGTATATAATATATGTGTGTGTGCACTGTGTGTATTTATTATGTCGGCCTATATACTGCATAAATACAAACATTTCAGAAATAAATGTTATGTATATATATTAAATAAAAATATAAGAACAAATATATATTTACATGTACATACATGTAAACATTTTCAATATATATACTGTATGTGTGTGTATTTAAATATACATAATAAATATACACAGTAAACATATTATGTGAATAAAAACTTTTACGATTAATAGTTTGACAGCACTAAATTATTCTATTCTATTCTATTCTATTCTATTCTATTCTATTCTATTCTATTCTATTCTGTTCTGTTCTATTTCCTTTAAAATCTTAAAAATTACCATGAATTTCAGAATGTCCTAGTATTTGGTTTTGCACTTTTGCTTTAATAGCAGCACTCAAGCTTCACACATTTGTATGAAACCCAGTGATCATGTTTTCCATCATTTGAGATGGTGCAAACCGGCAGAACCTGATTTTGCTGAGTGCAAAACATCTACTTGTGGGTAAGGTTAGGTTAAGGTGTAGAGATATGGTTATGTTGTTTCTAGGAACACATCTAACTCAACAAAATCAGGACGTGCCTCCAAACAGCATCTTGAGTTGCAGTGAAAGAAGAGCATATTGCTTTCTATACAAAATTGTATTTATATGTTTTTATTCATTAAGGTTTAAATTAGATTTTGAATTAGACCCCACTTGATATTCCATTGATGCTCATAAAAGAGAAAGCAGTTCACCTAATATGAGAGCAATACTGGAGATAAATCTCAAATGCCTGTTAGGCAATGGATGAATAAGTGGAAAATTATGAAACGTAAACATTTAGTTTGTGATTTATTTACCCATAAATTGAGCAATGAGAGCAAACATTAAACGTCTTCAGTATGTCAAAGTGTTTTTGGAAACTATGCTTAACAGCAAGAAAGCGTGTCAGGATGATGTCTTGTAGAGCTTCATGCCTGTGGTCTGGTGGAGACACACTTGTCTCAGCGAGCAGAAAGACACCAGGGACATTCTCACTTAAAAAGACACGCTCTCCCTGCCTTCCAACCCACACAACCACAGTATCAAGCCAACCTGGGCACTCTCCCCTGTGCGGTTCCCATGGTCCAATTCTCAGATGTTCTGCTGACACCAGGATTTCGTTGTTGTTGTATTTCCAAATCTCTGGTACATTTGCAAAGAGGAAAAATACAGAGCCGGTCTGGCAGGAGAGTAGAGGATTGGGTTTCAGCCGTCTGCTGTAGACAGGGCCTCTCCAGCAAAGCTGGACTGTCTTTCCACATCGGGTCTGATTTATCAAAGCATTCAGTTCATGCCAGATCATTCCGGTGGTGCAAAAGGAGGAAGGGAGCGTGTAATCGCCTAAGGCATTCGATGTGCCAATCATAGATATTTCTACTGGAAAAATGATAACATTATCTAAAGAGTGGTAAATCTGGGTCCCATGACTGAATTGCCCCATCCCATTTCCCCACGCTTATCGAGGTTAGAATAGAGGTGGGTTGGGTAAACCAGACATGTAAATACAAAGCTCCTGACCCATTTTTATAATGTCATACAGATAGAAAAGGGGTCAAACTTCAGCCGTTTGACTGTTTTAAATCAGGTCAATCCATAAATGTTTACTTTTAGTCACGGCACTTTCATATATATATATAAATGTTTTTATTGTGGATCAACTAAATGAGTTGGATTGCCTGGTGTGACCCTGAACTTCTAAAAGAAATGTTGCTGTCCTAATTTTTGCGAGATATCTGGGCGAAAGCCAAGTCAAACAGTAAAAACTTTAAAAGACAAACCAAATGTGCAACCTTGGTGGTCTAGTGTGGCCCGATTTAAGCTGGGGTCTGCAAAACAATTACTTTTTAAGCTCAATCCAAGTTTACTTTGAAACAAGACCAGAGAACGTTAGAGACCCCGGCTTCTTAGGGGTAAATTGAGCTCATGTCCGGAGTTAGAACATTATTCGGGATGTGTTATCCAATATGTGGGATTTAAAACCTGTTTTGCGAACCTCTTGTCTGTTTGCAGATGGATTTCGAGCTAATTACTTAGAGTCTTTCAGATTAAGGAAACTGTGAAGTCATTATTATTTAAGGTTCCATTAAGAAAATAAACAGGGTGTTTCAGCATCACTGAAAAAACAATACTGTTGTGGTTGCTTGCTGTCTCTTTGGGTGTGACATACTAACAGGATGTTGAACGTTAATGCAGGTGTGGATTTCTGGGTTAAACTAAGTTAGTGGGGGAGGTCGCCTCATCCACCTGTTTCTAGAAAGCACGTTCTGTTGAGTAATTTAAAAATACATATACTCTTAAAAATGAAGGTGCTTCAAGCATTTCTTCACAGCAATGCTAGAAGAACCATTATTGGTTCCACAAAGAAGCAGTTAGTCAAAGGTCCTTTACCATTTCTTTCTTACCTTTTTATAATCTGAAGAACCTTATTTTGCCACTAAGAACCTTTTGTGAAACAGAAAGGTTTTTCAGATGTCTCGTATGTATTGAATAATGTACAGTTAGCCAGGAAATAAAACATTGAGAAAGAAATTGCAATTGTCTAACATGGCTACTCATAAAATAAATGAATATGTGAAAATATAACATTTGACATGATTGTATCTGTAAAATATATTAAAAACTCAGCTAAGAAAAAAATCAATTGTCAATTGCAATTTATAAAACAAATGGTCTAGACACAAAACGATATTAGCTTCAGCAATCTGCAATCATATGAAGTAATTCCGACTACAATCAATAACTGAGACTGATTACATTTGTATGAGTCATGAAAGTGCGAATTAATGGTGAAATATAAGAGATTAAGTGAAAGTATTATTGAATGTGCATATCAGTAAATATCTGACCACTGACTGACCAATCAGAGTCAAGAATTCCAGAGAGATGTGTGAGGCGAGGTAAATATCCAAGTAGGCGTCACTGCTGCAAAAAGAGAAAGCATATTGATTATGGCTCGTGCTTGTGAGGTAAAACGGTTCTGATTTGCCCTTCTTGAATTATTAATGGAGAAAGGCATCCATGGCATCCATGATTTTATTCAGTTCACATGTAGTTTATTCTACACAGATGTATAAACGAAGAACAGCTGAGCAGATCTGTGCTTTGACAGCTCTGGATTTAGCAGACCCAGCAAATCTGTGTTTTGTTTAGGTTGCGTGTACAAAGCAATTTCTGTGTGCTTTGGCAAAAACAAAGGTTTGAGCATACATATTGTTAGGAGAAGGCTTGCAGAGGCAGTGACATGATTATGAAGGGTCCTCTTCAAAGTAGATGCAATGGTGCCTCCATTTGGTTAAGCTCAAATGTCATCCTCTCTAAAGTAATTACAAATGTGGCCAGTCAAAAACAGTTTGACTGACAGATCTATTGAAAATAAAATGACTACAACACACAAAATATATGTCTGTAAAGCTTGTCACCAGACACTGTCCGGGTTTCTTCAGCTATTGAAATGTTGACCCTGTGGACTCTTAGAAAAGAAACTTTCTTTAAGCTTAGTGACTTTCAGACATAGTTATTTAATATCTCAGTGGACATTTTAAAAAAAAATTAATTGTGTCGGTATATATCATTATATAGTATATAGGCCTACAGTACGTTTTGAAATGATAGTAGTGGAAAAGATATTTGAACATTTTTTAAAACAAATATATATAAATAATATATATATATATATATAAACAAAAAATCATTTGCACTGCTTGACAAAACTACAGCTGAATTGGAAATTATGCAATGCACAGAATAAATTTTAGAATTTTTATTTCACTCTTTGTGCTATTGTTTTTAAATGTAATTCTCATTCAAAATTGATTTCACTAGTGAAAGTATTATTTTATAAAACTGTAAAGTAGTAGTAAAAGTAGTATCTTATAAAACTGTGTATGAAATATTTATATGCAAAATCTAAAATTCTAAAACTAAAAAGTTTAATATCAATAATTAAGACATGGAAAATAATCAAATAAAATAATCAAGGTATGGTATTTTCAAGTATCTAATTATGTGGCCTTCATATAACTAAAAGAAACTATTTTTACGACATGGACTTTTTGTAAAGTTCTGAAGTGTTTTGCCAAACAACATGGAATTGTTCATGTTTCCTGGTTGGTTCCTTGTCTAACATTCCGATACTCACCCCTGATCCATTGTTACATATCGGACAATGTTGCTCTTGTGTTGTGACAGGCGGATATGTTGTGCCGGGGGTGTTCAGAAGCCAAACAATTCTCAGAATGTCTAGAATGTTCTTCTTTCACAGGGGTTTTGCGGCTTGGTTTGGGGACACCACAGGCACTTCGGAGAGACTGCACACAGTGCTGCGGCCTGAACAGGGCCCCTCGGTTTACTCCCACTCTGACCGAGCTCGCTTGATTCCAGACGTACACACACACACATAATGCTGACTCTGTTGACTGGAGGTGCCCCCACTGTGAGCCAGTATAACAAAACCCAGGTGAGTTCCTATTCTGCGAGCGTCAACACTGCTGCGTCTTATAGGTCAGCTAAGCTAAGCTCGTTCTCTAAAGGTTATTTGAAATAGTCAACATTGGATAGAGTCTATTTTCAATTTACTCTACAAACATGTAGGTGGTTTAGAAGAGCGTATTCCTGTTAAAACTGCAAACAAAAAATGTTTGACGTTTTAAGTCTTTTATAATGATTTAAAATGCTTTCTATTACAGTCAACTAGAAAAAAAAAACAACTCAAAAATACTATACATTTTGTTTGAGGAAGCTGGCCAGCCAAAAAACATTTACTCAACAAATGACGTTGTGATAACGGCAGCTGGTGATCATTTGGGAAACCTGCAAGGTAACAATCCTTATTTTTACAAGGTAGTTTCCACCGCCTTTAACAAGTTACCTGAACTTAGCTAAACTCTCCATCTTCTTAAAGAGAGAAAAATGTGTTTTTCAGAAATTGTCAGTTGAAGAACAAGCAGAATATGTCTTAAGAAAGTCTAATGTGTGGTTGTTGCTGCCCTGCAGATGGGCAACTAAACAAACAGTTTCTGCCAAAGAACATTTCAGTGTGGTTTGTGCTCCTGGGGCCTGGCACTATTCTGAGGCCCACACCAAGCAAGAAAAATACGTTTTGGCATCTGTGGCATAAACTATTTTTTTGGTATGAATGAGTTAGTTGATGCAAACCAAAACAAGCTTCATCATTTGTCATTCAGAAAGCTGTGACGTTCTTAGATGTGGGGGAATCAATAAAGAGCCAAGCAGCATTATATTCATGTTAGTTTATTGAACAAGTCTTTGACTCGGTATGGGACAGAGGATGACGGACACTTTAGTATCTAAATAAATCTCTGAGAAAATAATACTGCAATCTAAAATGGCATGTCTGTTTTTTTTCCCCAGTAAATCTCTGAAATACAATATATACACATTCTTAATATGATACATACTGGCATTAGCACACTTACAACAGCCATAACATTGCAATTTGATGCCGTTTCATTGTTTATGATTGAGGGTTAACTGATTTTAATCCCCTTCATGACTTTAAATACATTCTTTCCCTTGCATACATAAGTGGATTCAAATGACACTTCTTCACTCTTCCATTCCCATACAGTGCTTTCTCTCCAAAACACACTAATTTTGCATCCACTGACTTGATTAAAACAAGAGTAAAAACATTTTCGGTAATAACAAACCATTTAATAGCTTAAACTGTACTATTTCTCATCCTGCCTCTGAGTATTACTTTCTGGAAATGTCTACAATTTTCTCTCAGACTGAGAGCATTGATGCATATCTCTCTATATATGCATACGATAAAATCATGCAACTAAATCTCAATAAAAGCTATCTCTTTTGGATATGCACATTGGAAAGGAAATGTTATCCCAATGTGACTTATCGCATAGAAGCACTGAAGTCCGATCAATTCTTTCAGAAATCAACTGTATCCTTCAATACAAATTTGAGCAGTTTTACCAAATACTCTAATGCATAGAGCTGTTAAGTGAAACCAAATAGGTTTAATTTTGTATTAAAAGGACCTGGATTCGCATCTCAAAACATGAACTGTTAACCACGTCCTTATGGTGCATGGAAAATAATTACAGTAGTAACAGACTAATGATTGAAAAGGTATTGAATAAAGATTAAGTCTCTACCTAGTTGACCTTAAAACTGTGATCTATTCTCTTATA
The DNA here is from genome assembly GCA_032357445.1 of Enteromius radiatus. NCBI lineage: Eukaryota > Metazoa > Chordata > Actinopteri > Cypriniformes > Cyprinidae > Enteromius > Enteromius radiatus. The sequence goes on along the minus strand of JAUCMS010000062.1, from coordinate 13,190,311 downwards.
GATCATTCTATAGCTTCCTCAGAATAAGCTATACACATTTAATTGGATTTAATATGGCTGAGCAGCTGTGCAGTTATGATGCACATCACCTTAGCAGCAAGCACTCGAGAACACACACTCACAACCGCCAGCACGCAACCACACACACACACACACACACAATCTTTCCCGCTCCCTGATATCAGTCTCATTGAGTTATTTCTGAGTGCTGTAAAAGTTGGTTAGACCGTTCCAATGTAATGCCCGTTGGTGTGTGAAATTGAGGTAATTATATTGCATTTACTAGCGTCTACTAGAGAGGTTTTTTATGGAAAGTGTGACCAGAAAACTCAATCCAGACTGAAGAGCTTATGCTGTTGTGAATCACAACAGAGAGAGCCTGGTGCCAAATGTTGCTAAAAGGGAATAGGTTGGTCTAAAAGCATCACATTAGAAGGCTATGCCACATATCCTGTAACAGATTACAAACCTTCGACATTTCCCCCTCTACCGAAAGGACCATCAGATTTTCCCCAGGCCCAAGAACCTAAAGAATAGACATAGCTTACACAAAAACAGCACTTAGTGGTTTCTTCTTGGTTGCCCATTCACCACAGAGATGGACAAATAAAGTTAAGTCGTTAAGTGTTACGGAGGTTCCACAATTTCACAGAGAGACATACCACTCCTTGTGGTGAGCAAAATACTTCCTTTCAGCACGCAATATATATCTAGGTTCATGTGCTGGCTCTACTTCTGTGGATTTGGAGTAAGTGCCAGCGAGGGAAAAGCAGGTCTGACTGGACACGAGCCCTCATGTGACCACCTGCTGTACTGTCGAGCGTTCGTGAGGACATGATTGATCCCCGCAGTGCAGCCTCTTCAGAAGCCGCTGGAGTTTATGGGAAAAGTTCTTGTTCATTTGCCTGTACATGAGGGGAATGGCAAAGCTGCTGCAGAAGGCGAGCAGCTCGGACAAACATCTCAGGAAGAAGTATGTGGTGAGGTGCTGCTTGTTGGAATGGCTCCCAGGAGCTCCAGCCACTGTGTGCACCAGTAAGGTCATGTAGTATGGAGTCCATAGAAGAAACTGCATGCACACAGAGGCCAGCAGTAACCTGTGGATGGATGGATCGAGCCTCCCGGAGTCCTGGTCCAAAGGGGTGGACTCCTTCCTGATGCGGAGGATCAGCACGAACGCGTAAAGCACAGCTACTGCTGGCACCACGTACCCAATGAACATCATGATGGCATCCGCCGCCTCTTTGTTCTGCATCTTGGAGCACTCGATGATCTTAGTGGAGACGTGGTTGCATACGTAGAAGAGCAGAGAAGAGAAGCTGGTGAGAACGGCACCACCCCAGATGAATCCGCAGACGTGCTTGGTGTTGTAGACGCTGGACATGTAGGTGCGCGGGAGAGCCCGCTCAATGTAATAGTCCAGACTGAGCAAGGTCGTGGAGTACATGATAACCAGAGAGGATATGTTGAACAGAATGAGAAGGGTAATGTAGAGCTCGTTGTTGTACTCCCACATGGGCCAGCGTGTAAAACTGGGGCCCAGCAGCTCCACTGGAGCCACCAAGTTGAGCACCAGGCCAGCGATGGCTATGTTCACAAAGTAGACGTCAGGCATGGTCATGGTGACCTTGTTGGAGAGGTTGACAACCACCAACAAGGCATTGTAGCAAAGCCCCACTGGGAAGCAGATGATGAGGTACACCAGAGAGAAGACGGACAGAATGAGTCCAAAGTCCTGGCAGAGCCGGAGGTCCACGCTGTCGTCCGTCTCATTGTAAACCATGCAGCTCCACATTTCTAGATTTCCAAAGGTGTCCGATCCTTCTTTCTGAATCAGCTGTAAAAGTAAATAAATAAATGTATTAATGGATCAATTTAGTTTCAAATTAAAAAAAAAAAAAATAACTGACAAGATAAGGGGTGTCAAATCCTGCTCCAGAAGGGTTCTCTTTCCTGCAGAGTTTGGCTCCAACTCACTTGCCTGGGAGCTTCTAATCAAGATCTTAAGGATTATTATCTGGAACAGGTGTGTTTAATTAGTCCTAGAGCTAAAAGGTGTGTTCGACATGAATTGGCGCTGCAGCGACCTTTTGGTGTATGATTTCAAAGAGTGCCTTTGACAGCTGATTGTTCCATATGCTCGTTATAATAGCTCTTGCAGTACTTTGCCATCATACGCAGATCGGTAGCTGCAGCGCCACTTTGCTCAAACCTTGATAATAACTCATCTGCCTGTACCTTTCTTGTAACCTTGATTAGCTTGTTCAGGTGTGTTTGATTGGGTTGGAGCTGAATCCTGCAGGACCGACATTGACCACCTCTGTCTAACACCAGCACACAGTGAAGGAAACTCAAACCGTGCATAAACAATGCAGGCATTAGATTTGAAGCACATTTGAAACACCATTATTTTCACTTCATTGCATCTTACAGACTGAAGAAACCTCAGCAAAATATGCAGCACATAAACCCAGGGATTTTATCCAAGTTACCACGTGCCATTGAGGTTCACGTTGTACCAAAAAAAGGAGCAGCATTATATGTATCAGACAATTCTTAACATAACAATAGGTTCCACCTCTACAGCTCAGCACCTTGACTCTTTGGGCGGTGACAATACACATGCTGTAACCAAAGGATAGCATAATTTAGCTCTGAAAGTGTGAGGCGTGCAGATTTATGGCATGAGATGTGATGTGTCAAGGGTGCAGTGGATGCACAGTGTGAGGTTTGAGTTCAGGCTGAGGTCACAGCGCGGGCACACGCAGAGAGCTGCTCTGCAGTCCACTCATTAAAACACTGACATAACACTCCCTGAACACAATGGGTTCACTATCTTCAATTTTGTATTTGCCTATGATGACACACAGGCTACATTATTGTTTTATTTAATTTAACTAGATTTATGGATTTTTTTATTTATTTATTTGTTTATTTAAAAACAGCAACAGCTCTTTTTATATGTGATGAGCATGTGTACTAGTCAAAATTCTTTTGGCTTAGGCTTTTGACTGTCCTATTGACTGCCAATTAATGAACAATGTCAAGGTCCAGAAAAGTATGTAAAGTCCCGTTCACACCAAGCATGATAATGGAAAAAGATAACAATATAGTTCTAAAAATCGATAGATCTGCAGAATTATTTTTTCCATTAACCATTAACATAAGTAAGAGATGCTTACTGAACATCAAACAAATGAAAACATAAAAACAAATGTTTGACAAAGCGTTTACGGGTTCGTAACGACATTGGGGTAAGTGAATAATGACAACATTTTTATTTTGTTGTGGAGTAACGGTTTAACAATTTGCATGGCAATTATCGGACAAAATGTAAGCGAATTTTATTTTAAATTATTTTTTTAAAAAACACAACAGTAACCACATGCTATAAAATCACACTATTAAACAAACAAACTAACAGATAAATAAACAACAACAAAAAACATTTTCAGAACAACAGACAGGAATGTTTTGCAGCTCAGACTTTCTGACACAAGGCCTATGGCTTTCATGCGCATGTCAGCATGTATTTAGTAGTGGACCTGGAGTTTTCCCAGACAATGCTGAGCACATCTGAGCAGATATAATGACTGTTGAGTGAGCGTTTCTCTGTCTGCTTACGTAACAGTCACTGAGCGACTGTTTTGGCCTGGAGACAGGCAACCACGGATTGCTTCTCTATGCCTCTCGCTAGAGACACTCATTACCCTTTTCACCTTGTAGTCATACACCTATAGTGAACCAGCATGTGTTTTCAGCTCTGTATGTACATGCAGCACTTTATATTGTGGTCTACCTGGTATAAAACTGCTATGTATCCTCACACGTGCACTTAAAAGCTAAACTGTTTGTCTCATTGGCAAGAGACTCGGTCTTGTTGGCTACAGGTTGGGAACAGGAGAAAAGGACCACCATGGGAAAACAAGACGTGATGACATGGTTTCTAAAGGGGCAGGTGTAAAAGTCCATAATGCTTCCAAGGCCATGTCAGGTTTTGCACATGAATTACTTGCAAAAGGACTTCACTGCTATTCTAGCAAACACAATAGAGCAGCCAAGCTACTACCTGTGTCTCTATCTCTAACTTAAAAACATCATCCTGTTCCCTTCCTCCTCTTTCTGTGACCATAGCAACCAACAGTGCAAATAAGGGCAGAACTGCTGAGTTTCAGTTGCAAACTGTTAAAAGCCTCTGTAGTTACTCATTCACTTGACCATTTTTATTTTTGTGGAAACTCTTCTATTTACAGAAAAATCAAGAGAGTAGCATTTATAGTGGGAGATACTGAAAAACTCATGTGACTCTTTTAAACCTTTTATTCATAGAACAATCCTGAAAAATATTGCAGTTTCCCAGTACACACAAACATTATTTATATATTTATATATATAATATATAGCATAACTGTAATTCTAATATTGCAGCCCAATAAACTGATTTTATTATTATTATTATCAATGTTTCTTCAATGAATAGAAAGTTTAAAAGAACAAAATTTCTTTGAAATATAAATGGTTTAAAAAAAGTTAAAGATAAAAGTTTTACTGACCCCAAACTTTTGAATGGGATATAGTAATTACTAAATCATAGCGATCGTCTAAGTAGTTGATAGTCTACTGTCCTGCCTATCCTCACTGTACGACCCTGTAGCATCTTGTCTCCTTCAAGAAACCATGACCAAACACTGTCTAGGCTGGCAGACCGAGGCATTCCTGAGTGGGTGCAAAAGGGTAGCTGACATCACAGCTTGCTGTAAAGCGTGTCATTCACGGAGGCATTCTAACACCTGCAGCTCACGTCTCTTATACAGGAGCAAGCACGCCTGCAAGTGTCCATCTACACCACCGCACAGTGTACCTCTCAATGACCCCTGGTATTATTTCTACCTCCCTCACACAAACAACAAGACATCTTGGCTGACCATGCATCTGGATGAAAAGTGTTGGGGGCGTACAACCAAATGCACTTGACACATTCAGAGCAGTCAACCCACCCATCGCCCAGCAGATGAAAAGAGAGCTGCTCCACACCCCTCATATCCCCGCTGGAATGTACAGCAAATTCTCAGAATCGGCTGAGTGATGTCACATGATTGCATTTTCGGAGCTCTGTGTGTGTGCTGCGAGGGTTTAGGTAACGAGTAGTAAATGAAGATGAGGACTGAGCGCTCTGCAGTCAAATCATGTCGTGCTACAATAGATTTTTCTTCTGTGTTTCAGCTGCAGGGATTTACAAAATAGAAAGCAGACGTAGAGGAAGAAGAAGTATTTATAGTCAAAAATGTGAGGTTCTGCATTTCTTTTCAGTAGAAATCCATAAAAAAAAATTTAAAAAAAGAGGCAAACAAAAATAAATGAATATTATTGAAATGAGACATTTCCCCCCCAGTTTTACAGACAAGGCTTAAATTAGTCCCAGACTAAAATGCATGTTTGAGTCATCTTGACTGAAAATATCTTAAAACATGCCAGTGTCATTGTTCTGCCTCAAGATGCACACCATAATGTTTTCTTCCAAGGCATTTTTTATAAAAGTCACTTTTAAATATTTTATTAATTGAAAATGATCATGCATGTATTTAAAAAAAACTAAAACAGCAAATAGCTGTAAATGATTTAACATTGCATTTTATTTACTGTAAAATACTGTACATTTTGGGGTTTTGGAGGTAAAAACTACGAGTTACCATATAATTTATATTAAGTCCCTGTGCTAAGCATCCCATACTTATATTTAATTTACTTTTATTTTAATTTGTTTAATTTTAGTTAAGAAATATAATCAGCCAGTTTATTAAACAAAGTTTAAATAGTTTTCATTTTTCAGTATGTGCATTAAGTGTTTTGTTTTACACTTTCTTACTTTTTTATGCTTGTATATTATTATGCTATATATATATATTTAAATGTATTTTTTTATAGTCGATTTCTGACAACTACTACCAGTTTTTACTGTAATTTTAACAGGATATTTTTGTGCTTAATTTTAGGGGTGTGACGAGACACTTATCCCATGAGACGAGACACTGGGTTCACGAGAATGAGACTTTTTAAAATAAATGTAGGTGCATTTCCTAATCAACTTTTTGAAATTATTTGAATGAATTACATGCAGTAATAAACAACATGTGAACACTGCAACATATTTTTGAAATTGAAAATAAATAACAAAAAATGTAAAGTAGTGTAAATAAATAAAAACAAATATCCCTTTAAAAGCAGGGTAAGCGATTTTTAAAAAAAAAGCTTAATACCTAAACAACCTTGCCTACAGCAAACGCGCTAGCTTAAAGGCCAAAGTATCCTTCGACCATCTGCATTACTCATTTCCGCCATCAGGAGCGCTGGGGGACCGCCGTGTAAAACAGTGCATGCGCGAGACGAATGCTGAAAGAGTGCAAGTCAATTGGTGGCATTGCATGTGTTTCGAGTTTGTCCGTCCGCAATAATCCACAACTGAGTACACGGAACACGGAAAGTGAAGTATACCCCGGCTGGACATGATAAAGCGACCACTGAAAACTGAAAATGCTTGTGCCTTCAACAAAGTAGAGTGTTTTTACTCAGCAGCCTTCTTTCTGCTAATAACAACAGGCAGAAATAGTAATGATCACCCTGGTGCAAAGATCAAAGTGTGCCTTATTAAATATTCAAATAAAAATATTTTTCATATTCCATTAAAAATTCCAAATTAATAAATGGATACTCAACCAAGTGAGTGTGTAATTAAAGTTGTCTGGCTTCAAAGTGTGGGTGTTGCAGAAGTACCTCTTGATCGACGACAAGCAATTTTATTCAACACCAGAGGTGTGGACTCGAGTCATGTGACTTGGACTCGAGTCAGACTCGAGTCATGAATTTGATGACTTTAGACTC
>JAUCMS010000062.1:13147143-13182601 GCA_032357445.1 Enteromius radiatus | reverse complement strand
AGTCGACTATTGGCAAGATTCGAAAATTCCGATTCGACTATGAAAATCCTTAGTCGGGGACACCCCTAATTTTTAATTTATAAATATACATCAGATGATTTTACATCCATTACAAATATTTGGAATGAAATATCTGGACTGTAGAGAACATGAGAGATCAAAGTTGACAACTGTATGAGAAAATTGGATAACAGGTTATGTAATCCTCTCATGTCCAGCTGGACAGTCCAGACTGTGTTGGAGAGTAAAGCACTCGCTAGTGTCTTTAGGCAAAGAGGCATGCTTTTCTCAGCTGTCTCATATGACGTCTGCGATCTTCAACAGAAAGCACAGGCACATTGCCATCCTCTTACAAGTCCTACATGGACCTGATCCAACGGTAACGTAGCCTCCCTAGGGTTTTTGGTTGTTTAGGCAATAAAAAGAAGTCAGATGTCACTTCCCAGCAACATCATTTGTACATAGGTATATTGCAAAATAAACCAATGTGTCATAACATGAGCCTAAACTGCAGGCAAATGAAAACAACATGGTCGTGCTTTTCCAAGTGTTATTTTGTTCCTTAACACAAAATAAATGGGATTAATGTTTGAAAACCCCAAAATATGCTGCTCTTTCTAAATGCATACAACACAAATGAGGTTAAAATGCAAATTAAGACACTTTTGATTACATTTAGCAAATATTAGGTTACAATACTGTGGTTCTCAAAGTCCATTGGCCATTAATAAGAGTAAGCAACTTTCACATGAGCTTTCTCAAGTTTAAAAACAACTGACCACTTTTCATTTGTTATTACTTAACTGACTCACTAATCTGGTTTGTTTTTATTATTAATATACATATAGAATATGAAAGTTAAAATTGAGAAGTTAAAATGTTTAACGTAAAGACACACTATGTTCTTCAAACATTCTGTTGATGCTTACAGGATGTTCACAACCCATCCAGGCACTTTTTAAAAGAAAATGTATAAACACACACACTAGCTATTATACTAATATATATGTCTAATATATATATATATATATATATATATAATACCCGTGTCCCGTAATCGCAAGCAAAAAAAAACTAAACTAAAATATAAAATAAAATAAAATAATATTAAATAAAATAACAACGAGGGTCAAATCTACTAATAAGATGCGTTTGTTTGACTGGGCAGTGAATATCGTTGGTTTGTTTTTCATCCGGGCATTACACGCACGTTTGAGTTTAACCTGTCTGATGTTGCAGTTTTTACTTAACTGTCACAAATAAGCCACACTTCGAGCGGTAAACTGTTAAGAAGTGTCAAACACGAATCTGATTTTTTTAGCACACTCTCCCATCATTGCTGATGAAACACAGCGGGCTGAAAGCTACTTTAAAAACAACTTTAAACTCAATATAGGGACGTATTGGCTAACCTACTCACCAGAGGACCAGTTCTTGGCACTGAGACAGCTCTACGGAGGCATCGGATTCTGCTGTATTTCCATTGACATTTCTCCTCGGATACTTTGACAAAAGCTCCCAAATCGGTAGCTAGAGTACCAGGACCTCGTGTGAAATGAAGTAAGTAAAAATGCGATTGATCAAGGCGCCGATATGTGGCGTAAACACAGTTGCATATGGTATATTCGTCTCTGGTCCGTCAAAGCTTGTTCTGGAAAGGGGAGGACGCTGATCTTACTACGAATCGAGTGGTGCTGAACTCTACAGTGTGTACACACGTCACGTGACCCTCCCCCACAGTCCTCTTCAAGAGGCCCGACTGCAAAATTTTAATCCTACTACGGTAAACCTTGGTTTTTAATATTCATAACACAAGCGTTTGCTATTGGACAGTAACACGGCGAAGGCGCGCGTTACTGATTAATATTCATTAGAAAGGCGTTTGCTAATGGAAGGTTACCAAGTCACGTGAGCGCGACCTACTTAATATTCATAAGCTTAGCCCCAGCTATAGTAGTGTTCGAAATTTCGCACAAGTTTGCAGTCATTGGACGATTTGTGGTGGAGGGAGGGCTGACATACAGCAACTTTCAACAGCAAGCACACTCACTACCGCGTTTAAAAACACGGCACAAAAGCAGCTTTGAGTCTGCAGGTCAAAGGATGACGGATCCCGTAGCATTATTAGTCCGTTTTACACCGTTAGTCTGGACGAGGAAACTAACCTACTTCCAGTTGATTTTATTTTCATAGACAATAAACTCAGGTCGGTTTTGGTTTGGTAGAAAAGCCTCAAGAAAACAACTATATCAGAATATAGATACATAAAATTTTTCTGCTCGTAAAATTATGCAAATGATTTGATATACTGTTTGACGTTTATCATAGTTGTCCTAAGACAGGAATTTTAGTTTTGGGTTTAGGACAGCCCGGTTTTGATCAATTTCAGATGTTGCCTACTGTAGTTGTAGGTTTTATCAATACCCCAATAGTCATAATATTGCTTAGTCAAAAGCCTATGGGCATAGCTGATTTGTAAAGGTGCATTCTGTAGTTTTTTGCAAGCTAAAATAAAGAAATTAAAAAGCATTTTTGCGAAGCGGGCTAGAAGGAAACGGTTTTATTCTACATATAGTATGGATTTATTGAGATCTGTTGGATCCAAAGATTGCAAACTCTCTGAGTCGGTAGCCATACTTGTTTTAAACATTTAAGTTTTAGGTTTTTGTGTAAATACAATCACATTAATCATGTTGTCACCATCATGTGACCTGTCAGCACCCATTTACATTTCTTCTATAATTCATATCTCCTTGCTGGCGGCCTAATAGGATAGTCCATTAGATGTGCACCTCACAATCTTATCGGAAGTAGGTATCTTCTGCCAACTGTTAATAATGTGAATTTGAATGTTTTCAATGTTATTCACTTGCTATAAAATTGGAAAGTATCTACATTTGGATGCAGCCAAACTTTACTCTTTAGGCACTTTAAGCTACTGTATAGTGCTAGTAAATACACAAAACAAGCCCAGTCTTTGGCAAAGGACCCCAGTGTATGCTTTAATCAGCATTTGAGACCATTAGTTATTCATTCATCTGTTCACTATTATACACAACGCCTGAAAGCTGAATAAGCATGTATGGTTTGTTATGATAGGACAATATTTGGCTGAGACACAACCATTTGAATATCTGAAAGATGCATTAAAAGCAAAATATTGAGAAAATAACCTTTTCCAAAATTGTCCAAATGAAGTTCTTAGCAATGCATATTACTAATATATTTATGGCAGGAAATTAAAATAATCCTTTATATATTAAGACACAATATCCTAATGATTTTTAGCATATATGATATTATATTACCAAAATCGACAATTTTAACCTATGTAATGTATTTTTGGCTAGTGCTACAAATATTGTATACCCCAGTGACTTAAGACTGGTTTTGTGGTCCAGAGTATGGTAGATTCATGGGAACTGGAAGGAAGTCTTTTTTAGTTCTGCTTTCCTAAACTTTTTATAGTAAGGCTCTCTCACAATGTGACTAGTTTGCAAAGAAGCTTAGAGATTATGAGAAGAGAAACCCACTCTATAAGTACATCCCTATTTATGACCCACATTTTAAAATCCTGACCCACAGAGCGTCGGAAAGACGTTTTATAACAGCCTGTAATTACCCTAATGGGGCACAACTACTTTATTTTTAGAATACAAACTTGTGGCATTTGCTTAACAATCGGCACATTTATGAATATTTAGTTGTACGCTGACAAGTCACCTCATGTAGAGTTGTAACCCACCATGTATAAGTGTAAGACTTGTACATTTAAGAATATACATTTAAAAGAACTTATAAAAAGATATGAAACTGCGTATAAAGGTGCAATCTACAGGATAAATGCATTTTTAACACTTGTTTTGGAGAGCCCTCTTGGGAGATAGACAATCCTTTGACTCAGCAGCTCTGTGGAGCCTCTGGGAAGAGATTATCCTGCGGGCTGAGTGTTGTGAGATGACCACTGTTAACTACTTCCGTGTCCGTTAATGGCAACCACTTTATCCTTTTCTCAAAACCACGTGGACTTCTGGGCCCTCACAGTAGCATCAGTATTCGAGATGTTAGGAATGCAGATAAAGAAGGAAGCATAGCGGTGTAATCCTTTTCCATTGAAAAGGTGTAGAGACATGCCTACATTTGTTTGCAGTGCTTACAGGCCTGCACCTTCTACTTCAGACCCTCGTGGAGCAGAAATGTTACCCCTGTGGCCCCAATTGGCCTAATCTCTTTTAATGTGACCTGAATTTGGTTCAATACTTTTTGATGTGGATTTTTATAATAGTGATTTGCAAATCACATGGCTGGTAATCCTGGCCGCCTTTTCTGAACTGTGCTGCATTCACATTTATCCAAAGTAATAGATGACACGACCCATAGTTTCATTCGAGCTGCCGGTGAGGTATTAAAGAATTAGTTTTTATTTTTAATCCTCAATAAATACGTGCTTTTGGGACATGACCTGTAGCACGTGGGATAAGATGAGATTTTTGCATACATATATATATATATATATATATATATATATATATATATTATTTAATAAATATACATTCCTAATGTATTCCTTCAAAGGTTTTTAGATTTTTTTATTTATATGCTTTTGAAGACTGACAAAAGTAGTATATATTTATTTTAGAAATAATGTTTAGTTTTTCTAATGTCCATGAACTGACTCACACTTTTCATGGTTTTGACTGGAAGCTGCCTGCTTCTTATAATAATTTGCGATTGTGCATCAAGTCATTTATGGGAAGCTGACTCATATGTTTGCAGGTTTTCTGCATTTTGCTTTGCCTTAAAAGGACATGTTTTTATCTGATCTTAGATGCTGGGTGTGAATAGCTAAATGCATGGACTAAAGCCTTTTAAATCTTTTCAGGGAAGAAAGAAAGGTCTGTCTGTAGAAGCTGAATGGAGAACAAACCTGTTTTGTTTTTTTTTTAAGTAGAATTTTTAAAATTGTAAATTTTCTGCTGAAAGTTTAACCCAAGGTTATTTTCATGACTTGTCTGTAGATGCTCTAAGTGGTTGCCAAGTGGGTTGCTAAGCTGGTTTAAAGTGGTTTCTAGGATTTCTATACTGTAGATGATTTTTTTATGTTTTTGAAAGACTTATGTTCACCAAGGCTGCATTTATTTGATCAAAAAAAGAACAGCAACATTGTGAAGTATCTTATGTTTGAATATATATTGAATATATTTAATAAATTCCTATGAAAGTGAAGCTGACTTATCAGCAACATTAATTCAGTCTTGAGTGTGACATCCTCCTTAAGAAATCATTATAATATGCTGATTTGATGATCAAAAACATGTATTATTATTACCAATGCTAAAGAGTTTTGCTGCTGGAAACAGTGATGTTTATATTTATTTCAGATTTCTTTGAATAATGAGTAAAAAAAGTGATAGAGTAAAGCTTTATATATGTCTGACCTATTCTTTCAACATTAGTTGAAATAACCTGAAAATGTCCAGTAGATTTATTTGATTTCACCAAAGTTCAGGAACTGTAGTATTTCCGGCTGTGACCTGTACGTTTGAGAGAGTGAAGTCAGTGTTTGTTTTTCTGTGAGCTGTGGACTGATTACAGATCAGCGATAATCACAGCCACATCTGATGTCAGATACAGGTCAGTCTGTACGTTATTGTCTGTGCTGTCTCATGCAGTATTGTTAATTCATTCTTTCATTGTACAGGTAGGACATTGTAAATGCTGAGGCCTATTTTTTTATAATACTGAACAGGACAGACATTAATGAGAGAAAAGTATATAGAGAAACCAGGGGCAAGTCTAAATCACTGCTTATCCCCAAGCTCTCAAATCTCTCCTCTTCCTAGAAGTCACAGGACAGTGAAGTGAAGTTTTGACCTGCTGTCGCCTTCCTCTGAAGGAATTAGACTTCACTAAGACATATGGCCAGTTAAATTAATGAAAGCCCTTGTTATCACTGCAACAGACCCTCACTTGTTCAACTAAGAGCCATGTGTTTTTTTTGTTTTTTTTTGGAAAAATGTAAAGTGAAAGTGATTCTTAAACAGAGAATCGACAGTGCATACAAAGTTATAGAATATATCTTAAATTTCTCATTTTTACCATAAATATCTTTTTGTTTAAAACAAGAAAAATGAAAAAGTTTTTCTAAGTAAAATAGAATTCAATATCTTTAATATAGTTTGTAATCAGTAAAACTTTATACAATGAATTCTCTTAAGGACTTTATTTGTTTGATCAAAAATGCAGTAAAACTGTATATTTATAATATTATTACAATATAAAATAACTGTTTTCTATTTTACTGTCATATTCCTGTGATGGCAAAGCTGAATTTTTATCAGCCATTACTCCAGTCTTCATTGTCACTAAATTAAAATTATATGGCATACTGATCAATGTAATGCATCCGTTTTGAATAAAAATATTCATTTCTTAAAAAACAAGCCTACTGACCCCAATATTTATTTTTATTAATATTTATGTGCATCCCAGTCAAAATGCATTATCTATATTAAGTCCCCTGCTCGGTGTGTGGGGAGCAGTGAATGCTTGGAAGCTGTAAAGAGTACAATCACCTCCCACAGCAAGGTCGATGTTTCCTTGGTATTTCCTGAGGAGAGAGATCAGACATAACTGTGGCCTTTGATGCTTTCTGCTTGTCGTCCGGTTTGGGCAAAGTTGCCGTGGTCTTTGTATGCAGCTTCAGTTGTGGGAAACAGTGAAGGTTAAAAACATCAAATAATTTTTTTTTCTTTTTTACAACGTCTTGATGGAAGTGCATCACTTCTGTCCACACCTGCCTACAGCTCTCCTCACATGTCTCTAAGCTGTGTATTCCTCTGTAAACCCATTACGCTGTGGCACAGATTAGGTTCATGGACAGCTTGACTCTTCATTACCCCTGACATACATGATGAACCCTCCCCCTATGCTCTTCCGGATTTCATGAGGCTTTAGTCAAACATATTGCAGTCCATTTAAATATCTTTAATGGCAAACCAAAAAAAAAAAGGATGTTGTGTGCAAAAGATGTTGCTGTGGCAGTGCCTTTTCAATAGGTGCACTTTAGGTAGTGATTTGTCCCTTTAATGTATAAGCATGGATATACCTTCTGAAGAAGTATATACTGCTCCAGTGACAGCTTGTCAGGGCAGAATGTCAGAATTTGTGTGTATTTCATGGCAATACAATGAACTCATGTACAAGTTGCGTGATTTGAAAATGTATTTATTTATTTTTGTACACAAACTGCAAGGGATGAAATTTAACACAGGGTTTGTTCAGATCCCAAACACTAATTATAAGTGACAATAAAAGCGATGCTTGCCTTTGCAAACACCTCTAATGAGAGTAAAACAATATAGGACACATGTGGAGACATTGTGCGATTATTTTAGGTTGGCATCATGCTGAGGCCTGTCACCCTGTCAGATCAATCTGGGACACATCAGCCTGAGGGACCCACATGAGGCAGGTCCTGTCTGCCCGTCTCAGTCTGCAGGTGTGGCCTAATCCTCTGCTTCTATTTTTGCCTGTGGAGATATTAATACAAGTCGTTTATTTTATTTAGAAATGTGAATTGTCATTATTCCGCTCTTCAGTGTAACATGATCCTTCAGAAATAATTATAATATCATGCAATATATGATTTGTTGCTCAAAAAAGATCTAATCATTATCAATCACAATTATCAGATTTCACCTTTAGAGTCATGCTGGTTTGGAATAATATAACAGAGAGTACATTTTGCGTGAAGTATATTTGGCATTGGAAGTCAACTTTCAAGTCAGTAGTGCATATGGAAATACATTTAATGAATTTTTTTTTTATTCAACCATCATGGTCTGATCCAGCCCGCATGGGTTTTTTTTTTTTTTTCTTTTTTTTTTTTTGTAAGAGCCAGCAGACTTTTGATGCCCTGTAAATGATGTAATCTCCGCCGGCAATCCCCGTTGGTACGTTATTTACCCTCAGATGAGGTGCACGGCGAGCCAGAAGCCTCCTGATAAGCATCTGGGCCTCCCTGAGCTGAATGAATAATCTCCTCTCTTTGAGGGTCTATCCTTGATTTGGTCTTCTTGGCTCTGAGATCTAAATAAACTAGAAGGGACAGAACAGTCGTTGTTTGTCAGATGGAACTCAAGCACTAAGATAAAAGCTGTAATTGCCGGATTATTCTTGTGTAAAAAACATCCAGCCTAGCCAAAAAGCGGATTTCGTCATTCATCAAGAGACATTCGCACAGACACTTGAGGGGGAACACGTACACAACGCGTCCTAAACCCTATTTATACACACAAACACAAATATGCAAAAATGGCAGCGCTCCACATGCGCGTCACACCACTTTGTTCCTCGGAGGCTTGCAATACTCAGAGACATTCCTCATGTTAGTGAACCTGACCGACCCTGGCACGCGTATCCAAATTGAGATCCAGAGGTTGCGGTATCTTTGACTCAGAAGAATTAAGCCACACACAAATGTTGGCAGCTGTGTATATCTACTGCTCTTGTTTCCTGTCAGAGTCGCAACCTCCCATAGGCTCGCCCGTGCATTATGTGAATAAGCATGGAAGGCTGACCTGAAATCAACCCCGTAACATAGCCATTTCAATAACATCCCCTTCTGCCATCATTCTTTAACAGTGTTTTTTATGGCCCACATTATATTTTCCTATATTCCCCCACGAGGGTTTCTAGTGCACATTCCCTTCCGTCATAAAATAGGTGGAGTTCCAGCGCCGAGGTCTAAGAATAACATCCTGTTTTTAAGTGCGAGGGATTCCTGTCACTCCTTTGTCGTGGCCACCTCTCAACCAGAGCGCTTCCTGTCTGATAAAAGCATCAGGCGGAGACGCATTGTTCTGCGGTCTGATCCCAGTCTGCTGATCTGCTGCGGTTGGCGTGAACCTTTCCCTGCACCATAGTCATCATGGGTTAACGCACATAAATAATTCAAAGCACTTTCAGCTGGTCAACATTTGCAATTTTTGGGAGAGCCGCTAGAGCAGCACATACCACCATAATCCGCTCTCACCTAATCCACTTACAAGTATATTGGGTTTAAGGCTGTTTTATTGTATAAGGGAAAACCTTGGTCCCTGCTGTTCACATACTATTATGTCACATGTTCATTAAAGTCACTGCTTTCAAATGATCATTATTTTTACTGTATATATTAATATATACAGTATGTACACACACATGCATGTATATACTTTGAAATTACTTACATGTATTTACAGGCATATATGCATTTGTATTGTTTATATTATTTATAAATATATATAACAGCATATTTTTCTTAAATATATACATGCATGTGTGTGTGTACTTATAATAAATATACATCGTACACACACATATATTAGTAAACCAAACTTTTATTTTTAATCACATTCAGTCGTTCAACAGCACTTAAGAAAATATAACTTCCCTTTTATTATTTAAGGTAATGTGGTAAAGGCAGTGAACTTTATGATTTGAAACTTCAGGGTGATCTCAAAGGAAAAAGATTTTAACGGTTTGAAAGTAATTACAGAGTAGAGTACTAGTGTAAAGTTATAATTTACACTACATGTTATATTTAATAGGGTAAATAGGGTAACTTGTAATCTATAACCTGTTACAGATTACAAGATTACCTTATTACATTTCCAAAATAACCTTTCAACACTGCTTAAAGGTTAAGAATATGTGATTTTTGGACATTTATATATTCTCTCCTATTACAGTTTCATATGCAGAGATGATAATCAGCTCTAAAACAAACATGCAAAAATTAAGCACTGGCTCTAGTTCAGCTAAGAACACCAGTATAAATTCAAACTGAACTTTCCACACCACACAGGAAGATGATCCAAGACAGATGATGCATTCTGGAGAAAAAATCTTCCATCCATCGAGCAATCATAAATCTATCATATAGTTCTGCATTCCGTTTACTACCTCAATTTTAATTCAGTTCAGATTGGAATTTGAAAGGCATTCTAAATTCAATTCTAAAATGCTGCACAACTTTGCTATCTATGTGAGGTCAGTGTCTTAACAGTTCTTGTATTCTCAGTCTTGCCACAAGGGACACTATATTCTCCCAGAAAGTAATCGGCTATATCCAAAATTGAATACTCTCTAAAGTGGCACTTTTTTGAACAAGTAAATTACGCATTGTCATTATGCACCAGCATCAGTTGCGCTGCATCGCTGACATTAATAAATCCCGTAGCCTCGTGCGATAGTAAAGTGTCTAGCGTACGCACACTTCAGAATAACTCTGGAAGTAGTACTGTGTACTGTGACATACATGGACATACAGTACGTCTTTTGTCACATGCTTTTCACCTACTATATAGTAGGAATGTATGCGATTTTGGATGAAGTTGTACTGGGCTTGGTGGTGGATTTCCCTAAATGTGTAATCACTTTTAACTCATTTCCAGCTTAATAGTGCTTTCAGCTCAACTAATGGCGTGAGTTTGGGTTGGAACATATTTGTCTGAGCAACAGTAGATGGCTTTCAGGTGGGAGGGTGATTAGGACGTGGAAACAATCATTATTTTTGCATTCTGTTTGCCGTGCCAAAATTACGCTCTTCACCTTTAAGCGAAATGTCCTTCAAAGCATTATATTACTTACATTTCCTGTTCCCTTTGAGATAAAAGGTCTTCAAACTGAATTGAATATAGCTGAACTACAGTTTCCAGGGAGACCAAAACCACATGTCCTGATTAAAAGGTCAGTGTACAACTGAGACATACTAAAAGACCAGGGAGATCCAGTCCTGTTTCATCTTACACAGCTGAAATCCTTTCGCCTGAGCGTTTGCTGATTTGATTAACATACAATTACATGGAAAACGGCAGCCTAAAACCGCTTAATACAATATGAAATCTTAGTTCACAAAACAAGAGAGCTGCCTGCATCTAAACTTCACATTATGAGCTCTGGGAGACATGTGCCTTCACATAAATTCATTCGTTTTGAAGGTGAAGCTGTTTTTTGCAATTCAACCTACTGTGTGCCGCTTGAATGCACCATAAGAAAAAAAACATCTACCAAATGCATAAATGTAAGCCTAAGTGGTTTGATGTGTGTGCTGAATTCATGCTCAGGCTGCTAGTCTAAAACCCTAGGCTTTGTTCTAAAAACACAAAACAACAAAAAAGCAAGACTGTGGAGATTCTCCAAAGCATGCAGATTTCTCCAAAGTCTGCGAATTTGACACAAATAGCTGCCATATGTTTTATAGGCTCACAAAAATAAAGAAGGTGTTAGAGAGATAAACATCACCACATAGGTGAGACGAGAGATTAGGATCGCCAAAACCCAAGGATGCTTGTTTGTCTTGCATATGCGTGTCGGGTATGCATGTTCAGAGTTCAGGTACTACAAATCGACTTCCTGGAAAAGACTGCAGAATTTCACTGAATCCATGTGGCCTTGGATATGAAATGATTTGTTATTCATATCATGCTCCCCGAAGCTGCTGATTGCATGCAGCTGTCTCACAAAGCAAGGCCTGCACGTTATTTTAATCTTTCCAGAGTGCATAACTCCAAGAGTGCCAAAAATGTGGCCACAGCCCAATCTAACGCTAATAAAGCAGCATGCACCTGCGAGAGATGCTACGTCCCTCTGCGAGCGTGATCTCATTAGTGTGCATGAGCTCCTGTGACACGGCTCATGCGAGGTGTGTTGCCGCTACAGTAAAGGGGCGGTCACGCGGGGCCATTGTTTGATTTTCCCCCTTGGTTAATCTGATCATCTCATCATGCCTCGGCTCCTCCTCTCTTTCTCCCTGCAGCGGGACAGAGGCAGCCGTCAGACCCACGTCTGGGCCCCTGACCCGTGCCTCTAGCAGCATAAGCCAAAATTATTCCGCTGCTTGGTTCCACCAGATGCAGCAGCGCCACGGATGGGCTCCGTCTGGCTTGAGCGGCAGATATATAAGGGGATTAGCGGGTTGCCGTGGCACGACAGTGGGAGACTGTCCAGAAACAGCTGTGTGTCTCCATGTTTCATAATGTCCAGTTCTCCCCCTCTGAACCTTCTAGCCCAGAGCATTTGCGCAGCAGGATCTCCCAAACTCTCAGAGCAGCATGGAAGCTCCATGAGGAAATCTGACCCTCCCTGAAATATCCTCGGTGGTGCTCTACCCCACGGAGAAATTGAGCTCTAATGAAATGCCTGGAAGCAGATGTTCCGGATTGTGCATCAGGCCATCTCAGACAACACATCTGTTTGTGGCGTGTTTGTTAATTAATTCATGACGCAACCCCCCCAAAATCACAGCAGTCTGAGGGGATGTGTGGAATTCAGAATGCCACTCGGAATCAGAGCTTTGCGGTGATGTTACAAATGTTGCATCCGACTTTCTTCTGGCAACTCCAGTGTCCGAATTGAAACTTATAACAGATGTCTGAATGCCAACATTGTCGTCGTTAGCATGGCTGAACAAGCACCCCTTGTTCTGGCACCATCATCAGGTGAGATCTAATGTCATGCCACCATGACAAGCTTCCGTCAGCTCACAATAACTGTTACTGGCAACAAAAGCCAAGAACAAGAACCCCTTCAATGGAAAATAGCTCATGGCATTATGTAAGGTAGCCAAGGTTGTGTAATTCCAGTCATTTTGTGAAAGATAAAGGTTTTGTGTAGTTGGTCGGTTGATGTATTAGTGTGGCACCGTTTTAAGGCCTGGTTTCAACAAGACAAATGTAGGGGTGTAATAAATAATAAACAATATAAATTTAAATACGGTGCCTGTGTTCAGGCTGACTCGAAAATTCACATGCCGTCAAGGGAACCAAATTCTTTTATGGAGAGGTGTTAATCTCTTTTCCTTCACATTGAAAATAATGCTATCCAACCAATAAGGTTTACGCTTTTGGTCACATGCTCAGAGCCACTGCTGTTACATAAAAAAAACTTGGTGGCAAGTAATAATAACAGAGTAAGCTGAAAAGTTTTGTGTTCTTCATTTCATTTTTCTTTTCTTTTGCACAGACAAAACGAATGTGAAAATCAGTCATCAGTCAACATAAATTTTGTATACTGAACATCCATGTTAGTGCATGTTGTCTTGTATATGCAATTATTTTGATAGATTTTTATTGTTTAAAGGGATAGGTTGCCCAAAAATGAACATTCTGCTATTAATTACTCTCCTGCATGTTTTTCCAAGCCTTCATTCATCTTCAAAACATAAATTAAGATATTTTTGTTGGAATCTGAGAGCTTTCTGACCCTCCATATACAGCAACACAACTGACACATTCATGGCCCAGAAAGGTAGTTAGGACATTGTTAAATCAGTCCATGTGACTAATCAGTGGTTCACCCTTAATTTTATTAAGCTATGGGAATACTTTATTAAAATAAAGATAATTTATTATTTTACGTGCCAGTCTTTGATATACGTTCATGACAGTACCATGACACACGCACATGCTGTTATTTTTGTTTTCTTTGTGGCTGATGTCACATGGACTATTTTAATGATGTCCTTACTACCTGTCTGGGCCTTGAACTTGTTGTTGTGTCGCTATCAGGGTGAGTACTATCCATTTAAAAATTACAAGAATTAGAAAAACCACGTAGCTCATAAAACATGCCAGTAGATTTTGAAAAACAAAGAGCTGCAGATTCCGTAATGTACACTTAAAGATTATGAAATTTTGTCAAATTAGGAAAAAATGTCAAATGCACTTCAGCTGTTGTTGCATATAGCTAAGCTTATATTCTGGTGTGTTGTGCTCTGGTCTGGGTCTCATTAAAGATATTCAGTACTCTGCGGTTACTCTGGCGAGAATCCCACTCCCTGTGGCCCGCTATCCGCAGAAGAGTTTGCCAATGGGTGTGTGCGCTTGTGTTTGTATCTATAATGTGCGTAGAACTGGAGAAAGTAAAAGTTATAAGCTTCAGATTTCAAATAATTACTGTTTATAATCTGCTGTGGCTTTCAGTGCATCTAGATATAGTACCCTGCTGATCAACTCCTCACAAGACTGTCCTGTGATGGGTGGGCTCACCTCAGGAAGAACATCACTGAACATGTCTATTGTTTGTTTTATTGATGGCTTGCAGGCATTGATATCACACTTCAAAATGTAAATCCCCTACCATAACTGGAAGCTGCGAATGAATCATATGACCCCACTTTTTTCTGATAATCTTGAGACAATCAGATACAGCTGTGAAGAACAATGAAAAATTCTCCTGTAAAGTCACCTGAAGCAAATGTTGCTCTAAAAAGTAAGCGGCTTTATTATGCTGCCTCCTGTAGTGTGATCACATTAGCAGTATGCAGTAAAAATTTCACTGGTTAAAAAAGTAGATTTAGAAGAAGTAGTTTTTTATATTTTTAAAACATTTTAGGTATTCAGGTATGAGTTGAGTCTCCTTTGCTTATTCATGACACCTGAAGTTGCTTCTCATAGTGTTTCAAATTAAGATGGCTCTATTAAAACATTTTACTGAGCTTGTTTTTGCTTCAAATATTGCATTGAATTTTAAAAAGAGCACTGTTGTTCAAGTCTTGCTGTTGAGGTTTGCAAATGAAGAAGATGGCTGAGAATCTGATGCCGTCTCCAAATGTAGTCTGATAATGCATAAACAGAAAAGACATTACTTGATGTTTTTACATTTTGTGGTTAGCATGGTATTGTTTGAGACAGATAAACAGCTTGAAAGTAGCCCATCCCAACCGTATTGTCAACTGTCTCCGTTTTGAAACCAAAGATGAGTTCAACTAACCACATCCTTCTTAAGAAACAATTGCAAAATTGTTGCATGGAAAAGGAGAAACATTGCACATCATAGTTGGTACCTTGAAAAACAAAGACTCCTTGGTGAGGCATATGAGAAACTGAAACAGTCAATGCCTTTGGCTGCCTGAAAGTGGCCTGTAAGAAGAAAAAGAAAAGAAAAAAAAGCATGTGAAGTTAAGTGAATTCGATCCATGAGCTTTGACTAGAGAGCCATTTACTTTCAGTGTGCTTGTGGTGATTTATCTTGCTAAATTGAAGGCTTGGTTGGTTGCTGTGAGAAAGGCAACTCTTAACAGGAGTATCTCAACAGGTACTCCATATTGATTTTCCCAGCAGCCTCTGAAATCATAGTACTTTGAAATCTGAAAACATGAGCAACAAGAGGGCAGTTCAGGGAGAAAAAAATACCTTATAGTGTACTCCTTACAGCTTATTTCATAGTGCCTATAAACATATAAATGGAACATGGTCTGACCTTTAGGTGCCTCTGTAATTCATCCAACCATGATAGGAACAATATGAAAATTGGTGGATGCACACTCCAAAATAATGCTCTTGAAAAAACAAACAAATCACAACTGTGTTTATCTAACCAGCCTAGCCCAGTCTTGTATTTTGCCATACAATTATGTTATGAAAACTAGTTTCGAATTCACACAGAATTCGACTACTTTTACACTGTTGCCATGGGTTATTTTATACACGGGTTGAAGTGACCCTAATAACATGATATTTAGCACCGGACATGTGTATTTTACAGCACAAAACAACGGGGGACCCCTTTGGAAACACGATTGGGCTAGTTTTGGATTAGTTTTGATTAGCAATGGGGTTTTGCTGTGAAAACCTGATGAACACATTCTTTGTATCCATTGTAGCCTTTCACTAAAATGTACTATGCTATTAGTGTTTTATTTATTCATTTGTTGTTTTTGTAATTTTGGACATGGTACCATGATTATATATATATATATATATATATATAATTTATTTATTTATTTATTTTTTTTGACATCGTAGCCTACAGCAAAGCACCACAAGTAACTATCATGTTACCAACACAATGCTTGTTTGTAAGAGTTAAGGCTAATTTTGCACGTATAAATGTTGTTTCATTTAGCTGTTAGGTTCACATGGAGAAAAGGAGTGGTGCAGCTGGAATTATCAGCTGTAAAGGCTACATAAATCTACTAGTTATAGTCTCTGCAGTGCATCTGCTAATTTGTCAGAATGTGTTCACAGACAGATATTATGATGTCACAGGGTGCTGAAGTGAACCTACACTGTGAAAACATTTGCATGTTCTTTGTTCTTTTGCCTGAGAAGTTTGGTGCATAACCCTAAGAGACTTTAGGCTTTATAGTGCTTGTGTTCTAGCTTCAGGTAGAAATGGGTTTCATTTTCGTTTGCTTTAAATGCATGTCTCTGTTAGGCCTGAACTCATCCACCGGTAATGGAGGAGCCACCCTGGCACGGTATAAAAGACATCGGTAACTTTGCTCTCACCCTTTCCCCGAACTCCCACCAGACTTGTGACACTGCCCCATTTATGTTCGCCCCTGCCGACATCATGTCTTTAGTCTGCTTCCAGTGTAAAGATATTATAGATTGTCATTGTTTTAGTTTGTCATTGATCTGAACCGCCTGAACAGTGCGCTTGGGTATCCGAGTATCATGCGTGTTTGTGTTGTACCGGGTGATCCGAGATGAAAGGCTCTTAAAAGCAGTTTGGAAGTGAAGCCCCCTCGCTGCGGAGTGGCACAGGGCCTCCTGCCTTCTTAATGGAGCAGAAATTCAACCCCCCCTTCTCCCACCCGGTTCCACAGGCTCTACCGGCCCCAAGCTGCAATGGGGCCCCTCGATCAGATAACACCAGCACTGTTCTGCTCACTGGCCCAAACCGCACTGAAGGCAACCTTTGGCTTCAGATCGGCACGCAGGCGTTTGAGCATCTGTGCGCTGTACAGCGTCTGTGCAGATTTTTAAGGGTGTGATGTTTATCTTAGAAATATTCCACCCTCAGCATCCATCAGATAAGACTGCATTACGTGTCTCTGACACAAATTGTTTTTACTGCCGTGCTTGTGTTCCAATTCCTGTGCAACAACGCAGACATGCAGCATGTCTACACTGCAAAAAACTCTTCTTGGCCACACGCCACCTGGCCATCCATTCAAAGGTGTTGCCTTCTGGAACACCAATGCAGTTCATTCCTCCTCAGCACAACCAGCTGCAGTCAGAATTGATCAGATTTCCCAAGAATAACCTCTATACTCATTTTTCTGGATTGGGAAAACACCTATATCAGAAACACACACTAAAGCCCTATTCGGACAGAACTAGTTTTCATGTTTTAAATAATGTTTACGGTTTTCATGTACCATTTCGGATGGCACTAACATCTCTGTATTTACTACAGAGGTGGGAGGGTCTGTTTTGCATTGCGTATAGTTATTCAGATTGATTACAATAAGTATAAATACCATGGTGAAACTAAATGGCTAGTACAGAAAAAAAATATTCTGTGTGGTAACTTTAGTTTAACTAATATGTTTTATATTTGTAGTAAATCCATGTTTAATTTTGATAATTAAAACATATGTAACTGAGTGCAGAAATTAATGTGAGTAATCTTACCTGATACTGATATAATAGCCAGGCTTAACAGTTTACATGATCTGGCTCTTTATTTGTATTTATTTATTTTTTTCTATATCAAAAATATATCAAACGTGCCTGCGGTAAGAGCATCTATGACATATCGCGTTGGCCAAAACACACAAGGAAATGCGTTACGAAAAATAATATCACCAAGCCCTATTCAGACGGGACTACCTTTTCAGGGAAAAATTTTTGTTTCCTCTGAGAAAAACGTATCCTTTGGCAAAAGAAATGATTGTAAATGAGCATAAGCCCCGTACGGCCGCCATGCTGGTTTGTTTACATCTACATCAAACCCTTGGGTTTAGGCAATTTTTGCATGATTTGATGGAGCGCTACAAAGTCGTCAGTCATGGTTTCAAGTCGTGATTTACAGGCTCGAAAACCTGCCTGGAACCCAGCATTAGTCCCATCCGAAATAGTACAAGAAAATCGAGGACGTCAGGTGATAAGAATCAAAACGGACACGTAGTTTAGCATAGGGCTAAAGAATTATGGCTAAAAAACAGCTAACACAATAAAAACATGATAACATAATTAAAAAGAAACAACTTTGAACATAAAAAAATATCTGTTTTTGCAAATAAACTCTTTGAATATATTTAGATATATTTATACGCACACAATTTATTTTAGCACATCCATGTACTTTTAGGTGCTTTATTCTATATGCAATAACATCCATTACAATATATAAGTTAAAAAAGCCACATATATTTTGATATATTCAATTCCCTGTCTTTTGTTGTTGTTGTTGTTGACAAACATTCACCTTTTAAGGATTTTCTTAAAAGCATGTAAATTGAAGTTCTTAAAATTCAATATTTATTATATTAAAATATTATATTAAAATAATAAATCTAATAAAATAATATATAATAAACAATAATTTATTAATTACACATTTTAAATCAAACATTTTAATTATAAATGCACCATTTCTTTCTTTAAAGCATGCTTATTTTTGTCAGCACAACATATTTTTCCTCATGAATTCAACTTCCCAAGAACCTAAGACTGCACACAGCTTTATCCCAGAAACACATCTACATCACAGATGAATTTGCCATACTTTGTTTATGCACTGGTTGTCATCATTTACTGCCTCAACTTTTGCTGCGTCTCACCAGATCAAATGCATCAGTAGGTTTTTTATGTGGGACCTGCTTCTGCATTAACTTGCTTGAATATTGCGGTGCACCAAAAGAGTGCCGTTAAACAACCAACATTTATTACCCATTAACATGGTACACGAAAGCGGGGGGAACTTCCATATGCTTCAGTGTTCTCACATATCATGCTTGGATACAAAATGTGTTTACATAGTCTAGCTCAATGCCATTAGTGTGATATGGGTCAATGCAAAGGACTGAGGAAGTAGACATGGTGAAAAAAAACAGCAAACAAGTCACCTTTGAAAGGGTCTCGCTTTGACTCCAGCATTTTGGCATGTTGAATTTTTAGTTTTTCTGCAGCGAAGGCCGCATGGATATAAATAATACCTCCTTTTAAGTACTTGCACATGAATCTGAGATTGAAAAAAAGAAGGAACAGCAAGACCTTCAAGATACCATGGCTATAAATATATTTTTTGCAGTAAAGCGATCAAGGTTTGCTGTGGTTCTATATAAACCAGGTACACATCAGAACACAAGACGCTCTCTGTGTGTTGGCAGCAGCTGCTTTGAAGACTTCAGGCAGAACTGAAGGAAAATATCTCATCATAAATTCAGTGTCTTCTGGCATCCACCCAGTTGCTTGCTCAAAGCTGCTCTGACTTTTTCGACACTGACCTGTACTTTTGTATAAATACACTCTGAGATCAGATGGCATTTCTGAGTAGATATTTTCAAAAGTGAGAAAGTTCATCTGTCTGTTCTGTTGGTTTTGAGAACAGAGTGTATAACTTATAGAAATACAAAGTATTTCAGAAAAAGCTGTGCGATAAGCATTCACGTGTTGTTAAAAATAGCTGATTGCTTTCACATAAACCACCGTGTTCTAATTGATCAGCTCACTTATTCTTGTGATGCCAAATCTGTATTTTCAGCATCATTACACCAGTCTTCAGTCACATGATCCTTCAGTAATCATTCTGATATGCAGATTTGCTGCTCGTGAAACATTTCTTAGTATTACCAATGTTGAGAACAGCTGTGAATATTTTAGAGGTTCTTTTTACTGTCACTCTTGGTTAAAAGTAAAGTATCATTGCGGAAAAAAAGTATTTTAAATATATTGAAATATATTCATATTGCATATTTACTTGTATATAATCTTTTTTCTAGTATTTTAAGGTAGAGAGCTGACACAGCTTTACTCCACTCAATTACCATTAAAACAAGAAATCCATTTATCTAATGATTACTCTTCCTTTAGTTCTGTAAGTTAAAGCAAATGCTCACATGGCATCCTTTCACAGTCTATGGTGAAAGGATGAATAGGAAATGATGGAAAGAGGTGAAAAGATGGAAAGAGGCACTTAATCATTGCGTCAGACAGGAATTGAGGGCACTGATCTCTGGAAAAGTGGATTGCCAGACTAATTTATAGCTGCTTTCTGATGCAAAGTGTCATTTCAGGCATATTTTTTTCTTGCCCTGAACCTGCAGCTTACACACACACACACTATATATATATATATATAAACACACACTGGTGTATTGTGTTTGTATCGTGCTCACGCTGTGTGGCCTGTTTGTGTTGAAGCCCTTGCACGGGCCTCTTCTACACTGAAGTCCTGCTAATCTCTATTTGGGGGTGGTGGTGGTTTCAAAAAGAGATATCACTAGAGCTTGGCCCTACCCCAAACCCACACACACAAACGTTTACATAGCCGCTTATGGACTCGCTACACACTTCCACTGTTGAAAAAAAAAAAAAAGAAAAACATTGACAATAAACTTACTATTACATACTATTGTTTTACAGTACAAAGGTTGCAAATATTATTTTCTCTTTATCTGCATTCTTCATCAGCATATTAAACTGATTTCTGAAAGATCACGTGACACTGGAGACTGCTGAAAATTCAGCTTTGAGAAGGTATTTTGAAGACACAACTATGACAAACAAGACCGACCAATCCAATCTTGAGCACAAACACAGACACCTAGCACAACCCAGTTTAATCACATTCACCTGCACAACACGCACTCATATGTATGCGCTTCATACAGCTGGATTATCCACTCGGTCTGTCCCTCAGGAACAAACAGACTACCAGATGGCTTAACCCTCAGCTCATAAAAGAGTTCTGTTAGCTTTGCGCTGTTCACTCGGTGTAGAGATTAGCCCTAAACCTTGTCTTGTTTTTGAGAAACAGGCTGATTTCATGTTGAGTTCACAGAACTGGCTGCAGTCCATGTGCATGACATGTTTTATAAAGAATGGTTAAAGCTCTGAGTCCAGTCAGACTTTTACTTCCTCTGTATTCTTATTTTTTGTCTGCCATTGCAGTTTGTGAACTGTGACTGACAGCAACAAGAGCTCTTGAGGTAAGGTTCATTAGTCCTGCTCATCAAGGCTCTGCTTTGATTGCGTATACTGTATGTAAGGTTATGCAATTGAACAAACCCCATCAAAACAGTATTGGCGTTTTTTTAAGGACTTCGCTAGGACTTATTAAATCTCATTATATACAGTCCTATACAACTTTTAGCCTACATGGTACAGAAAGTAATTAAATTAAAAGACCAACACCTGCCCAAATACATGCTTTGATAGTATTTCCTTTTTTCAGATTTGGAATATATTTTAATGTGGTATTTTTTGTAGAAATGTATCAAATTATTCTTATCAAGGTCTTCAAATGCAACATTATTTAAAGTATTATTTAAAGTTTACCTGAAGTATTTCACTTTAGCACAATTAAATATATTCAGCATATCTTTAGTTGGACCTCAGTGCTACTTCCGCAAAATTCATGAAAAAATTAGTTGTTCAAAGTAGACTTTAAATCCGTTTAGTATACCAAAAATATAATTGCAAACATGTAAATATATTTGTAGTATACTTAGGATGAAGTAAAATTTTATTGTTTACTAGGGAACCTATGCAGTATGCTTCATCTCACCTAAAATCATGTGGCGGTTTGTTGCTCTGACCTTTATCATTTTTGCTTGGATGATAAAAGTTGGACTCTTTTGACTTTTTATATAGTAAGCAACTATATAGCAACGTAAAAAAGGCCACTCAGCAACGTCCTGACTTCCACCCACAAACACTAGAAAGGCTATGAAAGAATCTGTAAGAAGCTCCACCGAGAGACAGAGGGTCTCCAGTACTGTGAGGTCATAGCTGAGGTGGGGCCCATAGAGAGGGAGAGGATCGTTAAGGGAGTCTCTGTTTTTCCCCGCACTCATCAAGCGCCCAGCGCTGCCAAGAACGTGTCTCAGGAATGGAGTTCTGCTTTTGTCCGCACTGTAACCTCTGGATCTAGCAACAATGTCAAGACCGTCTGGGCGTCAAACAGTTCTAGTGCTGCTGATATCTTGTGATAACTAAGCCTCCCTTTGTTCTCTGTTTCTCAAGATTGTCATTTCTGTGATTCATATCTCTCTGATTGCATGAAGCTGGGTTTGTTTAGTGCTGCACTACAGTAATAGGAGCCATGTCATTTTTTTGTGTTTGTTTGTTGTATGTCACACAATGACTGAGATAGTTTAAAGATAAAAAATATAGAAGTATATATATATATAGACGTATTTGCACATCCCCTCATTGATTAGTAGTTTGTCTGCATTACAATGTTCAGTCTGGCTGTGCGATAGTGTATCAGAGGTAGAGGTGTGCACTCATCCCCGGAGCCAAACTGTCCCCTTTCAACCCTGCACAGTCAGCCTGTTTTAGAGCTGTAACAATGGCACAGCCTGAACCTCTCCTCACAACGCATCAGATAAGAACAAGCTCCGAAAACAGACACAGAGTAAGTCGAGCATTCCTCTCTGCCCTCACAAGGAGCTCTTTGTGTGCCCTGCCATATTTGTGGCCTACATCGGACAGCATTGCAGTGATGCCAGAGTGCAGGATGCATGCTGTTTATTAGATTGCAGAAGGCAGTGATCTCCTGCACCTAATTGAATCCTCTCAGGAAGGGGATTTGATTAAAGCCCACATATTCAGTCATTAATAGGAGTTTTCCTCCTGGGCAGGGAGGACCACCCACAAGGGACGCACAAGAACGGTGTTCTGGCAAGCACCAGCAAAGCTGCCTTTCCCACCAGCAAAATTTAAACACCATTCGTAAAATACAGTGGTTGGAGAGTATATGCATGAGGTGAACATTATCTTGGTCGTTAATTACTGGTTAACTCGTTAAGACAGCTAGAGAGGCGCTGAACGTTTTCCTTGTGGAATCTTGGGAGAGGTTATGTCATAGAAATGCTTCAATAAGACTTTTTCCCCGATGTTTGCCACAATTTTCTAGTAGATGCTAGTTGCTAAAGATCAGAGCCAGTCTACAGATTTGATTTGACAGAAACTCGTGTAGAGTATGATGGTCACAGACTCATTTTTTATTAGCTTCAGACTTTAAACGTTTGCTATTTTCGGTTGATTTCAGAACAAATATTGTATTTATCTTCCATTTGCTGGCAATTTTTTTTTATTTTTTTTTTTAAAGTTGACTTGACTTGGAAAACCATAATTTTCTTCTTCTGTTTGACAGAGGGTTAGTGTTTAACTGAGACCGTGACAGTTCATGACCTGGTCCTTCCCTTGCTGTTTTGGTACATGATGTTATAATCGCTGTAACATTCGCGTTGCTCAGCATGCAGGAACGTCTCTATTTTCCCAATGGAGACTTGCTGTCAACAGAGTTGGTAATCCTGTATCAGTCTACAAAAGGGAGTACTATAGACGCATATCATAACTATGACTACACAACATTCCTATGATACACACTGTTACTTGTTAGCAAAACTATTGCATCCACCCTATAGTGTCTGTTTTCTATCAGAATGACGAAAGCATATTCGGCTTTCAATGAATTTGTTAGTTTAGAAGCATAAATGCAGACCAGAAAATACGGATTGTTACTTGAAATGCTTTTCCATTTGGAGTTTTGGGGGGAGGGAAAAAACTTTTCTTGTCTGGGGTTTAGACAAATCCTACAAAATCGTACAAGTAGGATATCATAGGAATTAGTAAAAATTGGTCGTTAGACTGTGTTGGATTTAACAGTCATTATGACTACAAGGTGTTCTTTAGTGCTGATATTTCTACAATATTCACTTTTCAATAATATAAAATTATAACAGCAGGGTTGACAGTATATTATTTTTGCTGGGAGGAAAAAAGTACTGAATAATCTTAAAAAGAAGCATTTGCTTGTCTTTAAAGAGGTCAAAAAAGACTGTGAAGAAAAAAAAAGGATTAGAGGGGATTTCACAAGGCATCCCTTCATAAGGCAAACTTTAATGAAGTTAAATGATTTTTTTATCTGCGTTTTTTTGTATTATAAAATAAGACTTTCACTTAATTTGATCATATTAATACTCTCATGTGTTCATGAGGGACACAAAAGTCACTCTCCTCAATGAATCATTCTCTAAGTGTTTGTATATGAATCTTGAATGCATACATTTTCTGAAAAACAATCAAAGTATGATTAATGAAAGTAAAGCTGAGGGACACATACAGAAACAGTAATCCCACCAATGAAGCATTGATTATACAACTTATTTTCCACTGAAATTCCTTGAAGATATATCAAAATGTTGTGTACTGAATGATCGACATCTAAGCGCACAGTAACTGAAGGATGGAACAGACTGTACTTCTATGGCTCACAGCTTTATTTTATTTCGTGTCACATTAAATACGCTGTTTGCTCTGACTAGATGAAGCCGTTAAAGGCGGAACATAACGGCAACAGAATCCTTCCTACAATGAATGGCGGGCAACAAACCTTCAAAGACATTTGAAGTCTTCACAAATAATGTTTCTCCATTGTGCTGAAAGAATCCCAAAGCAGGCTCTTTTTTTTTTCTCTATCTCTGCATTGTGAACATAATCCAAATGTGGACATCATTATTGTTTATGGCAAGCAGGGGGAAAATTAAATCATTTTGTTGAAAGATTCCTCACCAAGTGATGCAGAACGTTTTGGCAGCGAATGTGGCAGCGCTTACTGCTGGAACGCAGCCAGAGTTTGCACAAATAACTGCATGATTACATGTAATGAATACAGTCATAGGAGCTCTGGGTCATGTGTGACCCCTGCTAGTATTATCCGCTTCTCATGCTAGTCCATCCTGTCTATTGTTTCAAGAGAAGTCGTTTAGTACGCACCTCCGGTTTGCTGGGAAAGTGTTGTCATATTTATGTATACTATAATTAACTTGCAGTATCTTTACCCTGATAATCATCCTTAATGGCGCTCATCTGAAGTGGCTGCACGTTTCAGACAATTAAAAAGAAGCAGACGGGGGTGTGCAATGAGCCAAATTTTAGCTTTTGCTTTCTCTTTGTGTTGCTGGCAGTCATAGCCGCTAGCGAGTTTCACTTTGCCAAAGCAGAACTTATTAATGAGCAATACTTGAAGTCAGTGAAGTCATCTGCTTATGAGCATTTATGTGCATATGAGACAGTTTGTGGTTGTAATAAGCTGTAAAGTATGTCAGAGATGTCATAGCACCTCTGCTTCAGCGAAAGCAAATAAACCGTAGAGGCAGACCTTGGCACTTTTTTTCTTCCTTGGAAAGCTTTTAGCCTATGGCCTGCTTTTCATGGAGTGATTCCAGAGAAGCAGAGAACCTAATGTGTTTTTCCGTAACATTTCCCATTAGGTGAATCATCCCTGCTGGGACTTCCTCATCTAAAAGTCTCCCATTGAGAAATAAAAATAGTTCATTCTACACCGTTTTCCACATTTAATTGTTTGTTTCAAAAAATGTTTTTTTTTGTTTTATTACACTACTATTCATTTTACAGTGGGGTTCATAAATATAAGACCACTTTCTAAAAAAATCACGTCAGCTGATGATGCAAAAGGAGGACAACACTGATGCTTTAAAATAAAATAGAAGTACGAAAAAATACTAAAAACATGATTTTGTAGTGTATTTGCATTGTTTACAATTGGAATTGTGTGAAGTGCTGCTGTCATTAATGGAGAATAGGGGACCCAACCAAGAAAAATGGACTGAAATTAAAAAAATTCAATTTAATTATATTTAATTTAATTAAAGCTTTATACTGTATTTGGCTTTATACTATATTTTAATTGAAAAAAACAAGTGATGTCATTTTCACTCGTGCTGCTGTCATGAAAGGGTTCCTCGTTTCTTGGTTGTGTCCACTGTTCTGCATTAAAGGGTTGTTCACCCAAAAATTAAAATTCTGATTACACAACCAAGGAATTATCATAAAACGTTACTTCTCATATTTAATTGTGAACTAAAAAAATGTATGAGACCCTTTTTGAAAATTTTGTCCAAAATTACTTTCTCTATTTCACTAGTGCTTTCAAACCTTTGGACCCCACGGTATACTCTAATGCACTGTGTGTTCCTCCAGCTGCATCGGATAGCGTGTCTGGATCATTAATTGCTGTTTACAAAGTGTACAATAATGAAAGAGAGGAGTGGAACCAGGAGGAGCAGAGCACGAAAAGCAGGAGAAGAACAAAAAAGGGAGAATCGAAAGAGACAATTCAGGGGTTTTATCCAGACGGTGATGTGCCTTCTGACAGCCACAGAAGAGCAGAGGGACGCTGCAAGCTGGTGTTATCCATTAACAGGCATCTGGATCCTGTTTCTCTCCCGGCTGGGCTTCATCTTCCGCAGGCGATGTTCACCAACACAAACATCTCTTCTTTGATTAGAACCAAACTCGCGCGCGCGCGCGCACACACACACACACACACACACACACACACACGCACGCACGCTGATTTCATGTGTGCTCGTCAGAGTCCCAGGTTTAACAGAGGCTACATCAGGAGTGCCGGAAGTGGGATTTTCTTCCCAAACTTCTGGCCACGTGAGACTAGAGTTTAACCCCAGCTCTGTGGTTGCTGGATGCTAACGGAACAAGAGGAGAGAGCTGTTAGCTAACCTTGAGCATGTCTGAACATGATGGATGGAGTAGTATTCGGTATTTGAATAAATTCGCCCAGGCAAATGTACCTGATCTGAATGAGCTATTAATAGATTACTCAGTCATTGTATTAATTTCACAGCGAGCTGCCTTTTTGACATAGCTCCTGTTTTTGATAGATGGCAGTGTGTAAACAGGTCTATTAAAGAAAATTGTTTGCTAATATCCTGTTTGTTCAGCAAGAGCACATTAGGGGAGAAAAACAAGATCCTTTTAAGCACGCAGTGACAGTAAATGAGAGCTTGAGTTGAATGAGTCATAATTTTGCCTCCGGTTTTACAGAGTGTTATCATCTAACCAAATCCTGTGCTAGAGAGACGATTGCGTGTTGCTACAATTTGGTTGCTAAAGTGATCTGAGTGGTTGCCAGGGGGTTGCTATGTGGTTGCTAAGGCATGCACAAAAAGTCAGGTTCTAGAAGTAAATCTGCCGTTAATTTTCTCCATATGGAAATAGATTTTTTTTAACAATAACTGATTAAAGAGTGACCTATTGTGAGCTCAGTGGTGTATGCTTTTGTTGGAGCCATTACTTTGCATTAGCTCAACTTATGTTTTAAATAGGCAGAATTCCCAGAAAAAGACTACATTACCCATGATGCCGTGCAGAAAAATACAGAGAGTCACATCAGTATCACGGTGAGCAAATCACACCAAACGAGTGCAGGTCGGTCTCTCCACACTCTCACAACAGAATATATAACATATATACTGTGTATACCTTATGCTTATATAAATACACAAACATGCATTTATATATATATATATATATATATATATATATATATATATTCTTATATATATTAAATTTATTTCTATATAATTTATAAATATATGTTTCTGTAAAAACATACAAAATATATACTGTACAAGTGTGTATTTATATATACATAATAAATATAGACAGTACACAAACATATGTTATGTAAACGAACAAAAAATAAATACAAATGGATGCCCTTGATTGTTTGACAGCATATATATTATATTATATATATATCTAGTAATATATACAGATTCTATCTATACAGCCAACAACTTTAAAAAAGGGTACATTCATTGCAAGGGTTCATGGGATTGTAGTTCTTTATTTTAAGTCGTTAAGTGCTTGCACTTTTTCATTTACTTTTTTTTTTACTTCAAATCAAAGTTTGCAATATTTTTCACTTTGTAGCTTGTTGGTTTGGTTCATGGCATAGAATACTGTAACAACGTTTTTTATTATTATTGTTTTATTATTATATCTTGAGAAAAGCAAAATCCTGTGTCAATTAGTTTTTTTACTGTCTGAAGTCAAAGTTGCCCATCCTCAAGCCTTTTGATATTCAGGTCCTTGACATATTTACAAGTCTGAGCACTTATAAAAATAAATAACAAGCATGTCTCTCTGCCACGAGCTGCTCTGTTTGAGGTATAATATACGATGTGGGATGAGCTACATACTGAAGTTTGATACTTAGGATAATCCAGTAGTAAAAGTGATGCTTGCATGAATAAACACCACTACAAATGAGTCTAATCCACACACTTATACAAGGAACTATAAAGACATAAGAGTTAAAGAGAAAAACACATGTTCTTAGTCAAGTTCACAGAATATAAGTTGGGGAGGAGGAACAGCTGAGACAATGCCACATGTTGTTGAAACATTATGTTTCTGTGCATTTTGAAAAAACGTTAAGATAACATTTTAACAGCTGCTCGGCACCCATCAAAACGCTCCCCTCGCTCACCTCCTGCAGTGGAGTGCACAGGTCACGTTGCCTCCCTCAGGCTCCTGTCGGCCAATGGCAGCGGGGCAATTTAGGGGCCGTTGTGAATGGTGTGGAGGGTGAAATACCATCAGCCGGACTCACTGGGCCTGAGAGAGTTACTGACGTCCTGACCAGTTCTTGTATATGAGAACACTGTACCCACAATCCCTCGTGACCAGCAACCCTTGAGGAATTTGTGTTTCTCACACACGGACGTCCCAAGTGGGAAGTTTCCCTACAAACGTTCCCACAGTTCCTCAGCAACTGGATGACCAGGAGTGATAGAGGTCAGAGTGGAAGAAGAAAGATGGCTTATCTGAGCCCGAGCCTCACACCAGGGGACGTTTTATGGCACTTTTAATGAAGTTGTAAGAAAGTACAGCAGTTTTTTTGGTACTTAATATCTCTCAAAAAATTCTCCTAGCTGGTCTGCCTACTCTTTTCCACTCTGTACTGTGTGTGTGCTTCACTGGAGAGGTACAGTGTGAATGGCTGGGTGTTTTAGTGATGGGATACACTGGTCATCTAAGTGTTTTTCTGCCTTTGACTTGTACAATAGTTTGGTTTGGAGAATTAATGGTTGCATAGAATGATGTGATTTTGTTTACATACCCCTGCCACTTTTCCAGTGTCATGACATACTGTCACCTAATATCTTCACAGACTGTTCTCCTAAATCTTTTAAGATTTTAATCAAAATGTCACTTAATTGTTAATATGAGTTTTACATGCTACATCAAAACACAAGAATTAGTTGTGGTGAAAACAAAATCAAGTAATAAAACAAGCTATCAAGTAAGAACTATTTATTCATTTATTTACTTACCTGTCTACTTTTTTTGCATAGCAAAAATACAAAAAAATGCACTTTTATTTAAACATTTGTACAATGTTTTGTATTTAATTGCATTTTTCATTGTAAATATATAAGTATATGAATTACTTGTTATTTAAACTTATTTTAGCTTTATTTTTGAACAACATATCAACGCTGTAAAATATTTCTGTAGAAATTACAGTATTATTTGCAGCTGTTTGCCAGTAACTTACTGTAGATTTAAATGTATGTTTTTTACTGGCGACAGTTTGTTCAAAGATAAATGAACATTAAAACATTAACAAGTCTTTGTCTTTACAGGGCAAATTAAATAAAAAACAGCTTCATGCAAAGCATGTCTGGGAACCAATATCAGAAAAAAAAGGTTTATGAGGATTTCTGGTTCCGTGAATGCTTTTTATCAGGCTGCTTGTAATAGTTTTAGTCTTTATTTTTATAAATATAAATCTACAGTATGTTACTGTCAAACCAGCTGCATAACTACGGCAAATATTTGTAAATTTATAATTAAGGAAAAAGTACTATATATTTACAATTTCATGCTTGCAAAGATTCAAGATTTTTAAAAATTTAAGGTTTTCCAATTACACAATTATTTTATTTATTTTTTTGCACTTTTTTTCAGTCCTGCCAGTTTTTC
The DNA here is from genome assembly GCA_032357445.1 of Enteromius radiatus. Taxonomy (NCBI): domain Eukaryota; kingdom Metazoa; phylum Chordata; class Actinopteri; order Cypriniformes; family Cyprinidae; genus Enteromius; species Enteromius radiatus. The sequence goes on along the minus strand of JAUCMS010000062.1, from coordinate 13,152,836 downwards.
AACGTATTGATTTTTTTTTTTTTTTCATTTTTAAATGTGTGAAATTCTTAAATGACCACTGAAATTGATGGAACGTTAGAGTCTGGTTGTATCAGGCTTGCATAAACCAAGTGTGTAAACCTAGGGGATGTTCAGAGACCGAACAATATCATAAAATCTGAATGATATTGTTTATTTTAGTTCATGACGGGATGAATAAAAAGACCAAGGCTATTATGCAGAATACCAGCACCATATGAACCACACGTCCTTTTATAGTTATTTAACTGCTCCCAGTGCTTCACTTGACAATAATAGGTATTTCAATAACACAAGGCCAAGTCTGATAATCGGTGTGAATGATTGAACAGAGGTGTGATCCATGAACTAGCACTGGAGGCCATCTCTGTAATGAGTAAACTGTAAGTCTAAAATGTGATGTAAAAACATCAGCAAATTTGAAATCAATCATCCATACTGTTCTGAAAAGAATGGCTTTGGTTTGTTTTTCTGTCTCTTGTTATCAGAAAGCATTGAAAGTATGTGCATGAAGCATGGTGTATGTATCGAATCCTACAGCTTGATTCTATTCATTTAAATGTAACATGATGTGACTGAGAAGTGGAGGAGCTCCAATGACCTTTGCATGAACCAGGAGACTGCATCCATGACAACCGAGGTCATTCTTTTTCTTGCTCTACTGGTGGTCATGGCTACCATGGTCTTTGTTACTTCACTGCTCATGAAAGACATCAAAGGGAAGGAGATGTGGACACTTTGGCTCGATGACTGACCACTTGACCGGCAAATGCCCGGCTTTGGGGAGTCATGATAGGAAATAAAGTATAGATTACTGCAGTGCAGTGTCGCTGGATACAGGGGGGCACTTCTGTGTTAGTTAAGCCTGTGATGGTGTTAGTGCATGGCAGGAGAGAGAACAGATGGAGGGGGGCACACATAAGCAAATACAAGGGCGGTGGTCCTTCACATTCAATTAAACCTTGTGCTGAGTAAGCCTGTGCTTCTCTTTGTTTACTCGTGTCCTTACTTTAGATCAAAAACCTAAGGAAGGGGAACTAACTGCATATTAGTTTGGTGATTGTCTTTGAATTAGAACAGACAAGTTCAAAAATATGTCATTGACATCACTTTTATAACTCATTGTTCTTGATGCATAATGCATTAGCTACTGTTGAAAGAACATTTTGTGACATGCAATTTGAAGGAATTTAGAATTTTTCAATTCGGATTTGAATTTGTTGTGAGAATTTTTAGATTCAGTGTTATGCAGGGGTGTAACTGTACATAAACATGAATTTTGTGTCACAGGGTGAAAAACTACAACAAAATTGCAGAAATTTCTTTAATTAAATTAACATATTTTTACATTTATTTTTCATTAGGGTTAGGGTTATTTAGGGTTAAGAATATTTTTGTCATGTTTTGTGTGTTCAGCTATGTGTGTCTACTCCGTCATGTGCTGGTCCATCCTGTCATCTTGATATTTGAAATTAATTCAATCATATCTATATAATCCAGTGTGCTCATTAGCTAGGTGTGGAGGTATTACCATGCAAACCAAAAACTGCTTCCATTTAAAATCTGAAAACAGACAAATAACCCTGCTTAGGAAAGCGATATCATACCTTTCAGAAAATATCATTTGCATCTTACTATATCATTTGAAATGTATTTAACAGTAATATTACAGGATGGACATACAAGTATCTTATGGTTTATGCTTTAAATAAGTGTGTGGGAGCTCAGCTATTATATTTCTATAATACTTAAGTGTTTACTATTTATGATATGACATGAAGCGAATGGGAAATTAAGATCAAAATATGTGAGTATTGTGAGGATGGAAATGCCCTAATATCTAAAGAACCCCTTTTTAAATATAAAGAACCTAACTGTACCATGGATGTTTGAGGTTCTTCACAGAACCAGTGATGCCAATAAAGTACTTTTATGCTATGTATACAAAACTTGTACGAACCATCTTGTATAAACCATCTTATAGTACTTAAAAGTGGACTTTCAGTTTTTCAGCTTTAGCACACAAGTTGAATGGACTGCTTTAAAGTGCTCTTGCGTCATTTCATTTTTGATGTCTGAAAACCTCATTCATTATTATTGCGCATAAATCGTTTGTGTTCCACATAAGAAAGAAGGTCATAATAGCTTGGAACGACATAAGGGTAAATACATGATGACAGAATCTTCATATTTGGATGGAACTAACCCTTCAATAGGAGATTAATAGGAAAGTTCTGGTCCACTTGCTGTCATTTGAGTCCGAGTGTGTGAGGTTTGCTCATTGGAGCATTGATGTGCGTGTGAGGAGACTGCAGAAGAAGGAGGCAGAATGTCTCAGTATGCAGAGCTGTAGGCATAAACAGAGGGTTGATGTGGCCCAGCCTCACCACAATAATGGGTACTCTGCTGTTCCCCCTCTGCTCCACCCAGCAGAACAAACATCCACCGCATTAGAGCGCTCCCAAAATGAACATCTCAGGCTGCAGAAAATGCTCCCAGAGTGGGTTAACGTCACTCCCTGACTGTCCCGCTTTTCTGCTTTTATCCACACACAAAATTGCAAGCGGAGCCCAAATTTGGATGAGGGCAGGGAAAACAAATGAGTCCGCCAATCTGATGTTTTTCGATTGCACCGAAGGAAGTGAGCCAACCTTAGCTAATTAATTGCACAAGCTAAGACCCCTGAGACTATGAAACGTATGGACTGTTTGGCTCCTCTCTATAATGCTGGCTTAAAGCCATTCTGTTTCAGAAAACAATATCAACGGCAGAAACACAAGGACAAGGGAAAGAAATCGGATTAGGCTCATGTGATTTCCTGCCAGTGTATTTATGGACTCAGCCGTTCCAGAAATGTTGCCTCCTAGCATTATGGTCACTAACAGGTTTTCATATATGTAAATCCCTTCTGGTGAAACCCCATTGAAATGTCCTAAGCTCAGTGCGTACAATGTAGTGTTTATATTCAGAATCGACTTCCCCGCCCTGAAGCTCTGCACTGGTGTCATCTGCTCTTTGTAATTGTCATCATGCTTTGTGTAGAATACTGTTTATGACTAGATGCTACTGTGACACAGTGTTTAATGGCTGTTTATGTTCTATACATTAGTCCTGGGGTGTTCAGTCTCTAAAGTTCCTTCCCAACAAACATCCCAACATAAAGAGGTACTTCTAGCCTTTCATCAGGCCTCACACCCAAAAAGTATATATCGCTGAGATATTATGAGGGAAAAATAATTCTCAGGTTGGTATCCACTATCCAGTAAACTGCTTTGACAGAACAGAATTTATCAGCAATATTTTACAGGTGCAGAGCAGTGATGTTCTGGTGCTCATGTCCATCAAATGAAATGAGTAATGTGGAAATTGAGTTTCAGTTCAACTCATTGTAAAATTTGAGGTTGGCAGTGATGATACTTGCAGTAATAAGATAGCACTCCCTGTTGAAATATCCAGCATATGCTGGCTAGGTATGTTTTGAAGAATGGCTGCTGGTTTAAGCTGATCCTAAGCTGGTCTTAAAGGGATAGTTCACCCAAAAATAAATAAATTTTACTCACCTTTGAAGCATCCTAGGTGTATGTGACTTTCTTCTTTCAGATGAATCCAATCGGAGCTTTAATAAAAATTGTCCAGACCCCTTCAAGCCTTTGAATAGGTGATGCACTTCGGAAGACGTGCATGTATTCATAATAAAACATCCCTCACATGGCTCAGGGGGTGAATAAAGTCCTCCGGAAGAAACCTAGGATGCTTCAAAGGTGAGTAAAAGACTTATTTTTGGGAGAACTATCCCTTTAAGCAACTAGCTCCAGCTCAGAACCATCTCAGACCAGCAGCCATGGTTCAGAACATACCTAACAAGCATAAGCTGTTAGCTTGCAACAAGAAGGTCCCTAGTTCAAGTCCCAACTAAGATTTTCTGTCTGGAGTTAACATGTTGGCATTAGTTTACTCTAACTTCTCCATGATAACATACAGGACAAGTGGAGACAATATAAATGTGTGTCTCTTTGTGTTAACCCATCTAATGGCCAGAGACACTGTAGCATCACTGTGATCCTACACATGACAAACTGTATGGGAAATGGGTGGTTGGTTTTCAGAATCTGGAGAGATGAAGATCTACAGTACTTCTGTTTATCAACTGAATCAGCGTCATGTTGTTGCTGAGTCATAGTTTCCCATGATTATGATTCCTGTGTAAATACATGATGGTATAAATGGCATTTATCGGTAGAGATATAAAAGTTCATTTATGATAAACTATTCAGAGTCCAAGTGGATCTAGGCTGTTAAACTGGTTTCACCTGCTTTAGTCACCTTTTTCTGAAAGATTAAAGAAACCGTTTGCTGAACGATTAGTCCTATAACATGGTGTAGTTAAATTAACAGTCTACCTTCTTTCTTAATTTTGCACACTCACTGTACTGTCGTTCTCTTCAGCAACGATAACAAGAGTGACTCTGCTCTTTCAGTAGTCCTCTGAGGCGAGAGGGACAGGGATGGAGGAAGGGGTTGAGCGAAGCCCCCATTGCTGGTCCAGCTGCATTCCTCAGGGGCGAGCTGTCCAATATCATTTCTGCTCCCTTTGACAGGAGCTCTGGCAGCCACAATGGAGTCGCTGTGCTGGTATATCCTCACCCCAGCTCTCCCAACCTTCTTTTCTGAAATGCTTAATTACCCCAACGCCACTTTCAATCTGTGGCCTTCTGCCAAAGGGCCATTCAACAGGTGCCTCTGTTCAGCTTTTATCTGTGGGAATCTAATTATGTACTCTCGAACAAAGATTTTACACAATTTTTTTTTTGCTGAAGATTTTTAGTTGTTTGCCAGGAACTTTCGTTTTGTTATTGGTTTGACTTTCATGGGATAGTCCAATTCTTTCAATACTGTAGATTCTGTGTTTTTTTATGAGCGGACCAGATTTTCTTTGCCTTTGATGATGACATTTGTTTTGACTTGCTGGAAGTCTGGAAGTTCCCAGAGAGAGGATTTCGGCTTCCAGACAACATGTTTTAACACGAGAGTAGTAACGCAACCCCTGTGGTTAATGATAGCCCTGCATGCATAAATCTCAAATGGAAACATATCCCCTCCGATATCATTACTAATCCTAAAGTGCGGGCTGCTCAGGTGAAATAGAGGAACGTGCAGGTGTAACTCAGCGGCGGGGCCATGGGGAGTTGACTTGCTATTGATGAAACTCTTTACTGCTACATTTCTGTGGGAGGATTAAGGGTGCGTGAGAACAGATAAGGCACGTGAGATCAGAGCACTGTTAAATGTACCTGACAGAGCCAGATCCAATAAACACAGCATTCCTCGCTTTTTCTCTCAGACACTCTCTCCACACACCCAGAGAGACGTGCAGGAGATTTACAAACTTTTCTTACTTTTATAAAGTACATTTACTAGCATAGCAAAACGGTATTGCAAAAACTGTTTCCAAACAGGTTTCCCAATCTCTCACTGTTTGTCATCAGGTGGTCAAACAGAAAGCCCCGCCCCAAACTCTCACTATTGGTTGGGCTTCTTTCCTTTGTAGGCTTAAGGACAAGGATAGAATTTGAAATAGCATATTGCATACTACTCTTAAGGGAAGAAAGGTGCTTTAAGTGACTTTGAATGTGGCATGGTTGTTGGTGCCAGACGGGCCGGTCTGAGTATTTCAG
>JAUCMS010000062.1:13113390-13147043 GCA_032357445.1 Enteromius radiatus | reverse complement strand
TTAATATGGACCAATATCTCTGAGGAATGTTTCCAGTATCTTGTTGAATCTATGCCATGAAGGATTAAGGCAGTTCTAAAGGCAAAAGGGGGTCCAACCCAGTACTATATGCATTGCTAAGAACTTCATTTGGACATCTTTAAATGCAACTTTCTCAATATATACATACACACAGACATATATATATATATATATATATATATATGTATATAAATGACCCAGTTTTGTGGTACAGGGTCATATAAACTAGAGGTCTTCAACACAGTTCCTGGGGACTCACTGTCCTGCAAAGTTTATCTCAAAGCTGCTTCAGCACACCTCCCTCTATATTTTCAAGCAATCCTGAGGAACTTGATTGGCTGTGTCAGGAGTATTTGATTAGGGTTGTAACTAAACTCTGTAGGACAGTGGGGCCCCATGAACAGGTTTTAAGACCTATGATATAAACAAAAAAACAGCATGTGAAGTATGTCAAAATTCACAGTGTTCATAAAACAGTAGGAAAAAGTAAACAGATGACCGGCTACTTCTGGTGTAATTCTGAAGTGTGCATCTAATAGATACTTAAGACTAAAGAGAGGGTTTGTGAATGAAAGTGATGCCTGTAGGTCACATGACAATGACAAAATGATGACTGTAGTACGTCCAGATCACATTTATAATACATAGCCTACATCAATGCTATATGAATGCTATACTCTCAAAGAGTATAAGACAATCTTTGTTAGCGGCATAGTTCTCTGTGAAGTTAGGCTAGCAGTATGTTCTTGTCAGCATGGTTTATTTTTCCTGTGATCAGTCGTTTCTCATATTAAATTACAATAAGAGTAAATTATGATATGTTTAAATAAATTGTCACAGAAACTAATTTTCATTTGTAGCTAAGAATCGAAAACAGTCATAGCAAACAAGTGTTCTGGAGGGTTTAAAAAATGTCAATCTTTTTTTTTTTGTTGAAGAGCTTACATTGATAAAAAAAAAGTGTATTTGAGCCGCTAAGTTGGCTAAACCATCCTTTTAGAGGGGACTACTTTTCTAAGTGGATGAACTTCTGGTTATGCCTACATAACCTAATATTAATGGAATTTGCTGTTTGGTTTATGCAGTGCTTTGTGGATTCCACCACTCTTTTCTGCTAATGCATTCTAAAACTAATCTTTAAGTGTTACGATTTTGAAACAGTTTGAAAAATGTTTGCTTAACAGTTGCATAATATTTAGTCCAGTGCTAGAGCATTAAAACTAGTATGTGTGTTTTCATTACGTTTTTTTTCTGTACTAATCATTAGCATATGCAGCAATATTGTAAGTTGCAGGCTTTTCAACCCAGAACAGTCCTTTAAGGCATGAGATCAAACTTTTCTAAATGAGTTGAAAAAAAAAAGAAAAAGTGCTGATTACCAAAATGTGGTGGTTTAGAGAATTAACTTGTGTTTGTGAAGACGCAGTGGTGCATGTCCTCTGAATAATTCAGGACGTTCAGCGGGGCGTGGGCGTTCATATCAGCACATTCCATCTTATCAAACACACTCTCATTCTGTGGCCCTCATCAGTCATTCTATGTCATATTTATAAAGGATTGACAGTAGGTCCGCACTTCTCTCTTACTCTCTGTTCTTCATTAGCCAGCCCCCGTGATTTGGGACGGTTCCCCACCGAGCTGTTACTCTGAGGCAGGCGTCCCAAGCGCCATGTGGCCCTCACACATGCACTCAGAAGAGGGCCTCGCTCCCCCACAGAGAGATCCACATCCAGGACGAGTGCTAAGTAGAGGGGGTTAAAAAGCCCTGCTGCATCTGTCTCTTTTAACAACACTATGTCCAGGAAGTTCAGGCTGGATGAGGACCATGTGTAAGGAGATGTCCATCATGACTAACATGTGTGACAAGTGGAATGGAAATACAATTAGCCCCCCCCCCAGACACGGCTAGGCCTGTTATGTGTTAATAATGTGATGTAATGGCCATAAGGATAAAACAGTTCCTGTTCGTGACATCAGGGGATCTCATCTATATCCTCCCAGAACATCTGAATGAACGTGCAAGTGAACAAGTGCTTTAGGGGAATGAGTGAGTCAGCGAGCAAGCGGTGAACGTGAGTCCGTTGCTCTTTTCCAAATTGTAGCTGCCGGGGGCTGCATTTGAAGGAGTCTTGTTCCTGACATGAAGGCCTTTTCATAATATACACGTATTTATTACACTGACTTACAGTATGAGACATCAGATTTTAGCCAGATTCTAAGACATTTCTTTGTAGGCAAGGCAATGCCAAAATGTACTGGCATGAGCTCCTTTTAGGGGAAAAAAGTGTAGTTGCTGGTATTGAAGTGTACTTTAAATGTTAAAAGTATATAAGTATGTATACTGTATATTATATATGTAAACACATGCATGTATATATTTAAGAAAAATGTGTTTATATGTTAATTTTTAATATAATATAAAATTTAAGAATATGAATAGATAAATGTATAAATATGTACATATTTTAAAGAAATGTACTGCATGTATGTGTATTCAAATATACATAGTAAATATACACCATACACTATTATAATGTAAAGAAGAAAAAAAAACTTATTTTGAATGTGATTTAATTCTGATTCATAATTTTTTTTACATATAAATTAATTTATATGTATACTGTATGTATATATATATATATATATATATATATAGATAAGTTTCCTTTTGAACCATTATGTTTAAATAAATGATGGTTATTATGGTTAAATAATGTTTTGTCATGTATTAATAAGGTACACTTCATTTGTTGACTGTGTTTAAAGTATAAAACTGTACTGTTAGTTGATAGTACTTTTAATATTTATTAATGGTTTTAAAAGATTTCTTACTTTACAAAATATTTAGTGAATAGTTAAATACATGACATAGAATTTCAATAGAAATTACATTAAATTATATTGTAGTTTAACATAAATGCCTCAATACATTTGTCATTACACTGGCAATACCAAGGCAATATAATTATGAAATTTATGAAACTTAATTCATACTGAAGTGGGTCAAAAAGCACTTTTCAAGTTTAACCTTTATCAATTTAAACTAATAATACATTTTAATTAAAATTTGCTATTAACATGCATTTAAGTGTTGCATTACATTAAGGCATTCCTAATCACTCACCTGTGAGGTCCCATTACAGATGCTGTCTTAGAAGGCAGTTGACTATGTAAGCAGTATAAGCAGTGAAGTGGTTTATTTGTAACAAAGACTAGTCTGTTGGGTCCAATCAGGCCCACACACCAGGTGTAACTCTCCACAGAGCCAGGCCATCAGCAGGAGCCACTTAGAGCTTAACAGTCCATGGCTGGCTTTATGAGACACAGCCAGGACAGACATGTTGAAGGGAGGCGGGAAGTGGACCTTTCAGGTCAGTTTTCAGCACACGCTGATGTCTGAGCACAACTCAGAGGAGCAATGAAAGTCGAAAGGTATTAAAAAAATAATAGTAATAAAATAAATATACCTTGCCAATTGTCATCTGAATACACATAATAAATAAAATACCTGCTAATGCTGTCATGAAATACTTTACAATGTGTAATCTTCTTTTCATTCTAATAAAAATATAAAATATATAATGCAAATAATAATCATTGTAACATTAACTATTTAAGGTAAAATTTGTGAGGTCTACTCACATCAAATAGTTTAAATACATTTTTAAAAACATTCTATTGCTCAGGTTAGTATGCAGAAGTTTCAGAATAGGCTCAAAGACAAAGCAATATTAAAACGCATCTAATTTTAGCAGTCTATGATTGTAGCTATACAATACATGGCAGGGTTGTCGTGCTACCTTTGAACTATGACTGCTAAATTATAAGTATAATAATATACATAACTGGAGTTAATAAGTAGGTGTCTGAGTTTTAATGTTGTGCTCTTAATTATGCTGCAATGCAACACAGATTAGCTTCCCACCAATTTCAGTAGGCATTTTGACCTTATAATACTGTTATCTGTCCTTTAAAGAGCCCTCTAAGTTTATTAGTAACGATGCAGGTTTTTCAATAACTAAGTATTGGCTTGACGGTAACAATTTTAACCCATATCTAACCTCCTAATACGCCATCTAGTGTCTGGACAAGGAACTAAAGACACTAATACTGAAATCTGTGGGGACACCTGGTGGTGACTTCTTCCTTGTGAGTGTGGAAACTGCAGTGTTTTCAAACGTGTTGATTATTAAAACTTAATCGACACCAAATATGAAATGTGTATTTGTAACGTGAGCGCGGGAGCGGCCATTTTGAAAAGAGCTTGGTTTCAAACGAAATGTAAATGTTAACTGTTTAAGATACAACGAGTGTGTTTATGATGACAATAAAATGATAACAAACACGAGTTTGAAAGAATATCATGTAGAAACTGTTTTTGTAAATTATTCGTTAATAAGCTAGTTTACCCGGCGATTAATGAATCAGAAGTCATGCAGAAATAACGTTACATATACAATTTCTGTATTTATCAAATACCTGGAATAACCACAGAATTGTGAGGCTCAGTTGCAGTGTGGTTTTGAAAGCATGCAGCGATAATGAGGCTGAAGACATCTCTGCTGTTGGGAGAGATGCTGAAGGCCACCACATGTGCACATAAACTGCCAAAAAACCCCGCAATGATCACACAATGACTTGTTTTCAGTATAAACACATCTCTTTCTAATTGTTATCATCTGTTTATTGAATTGCACGCTGCCACACACGTGCATGCACACACACACACACCATATACACCATCACTGAAGTCACAAAGGAGACAGAGAGTTGCTGACAGTATCACATTCTTTAGCATGTTTCAAGTGGGGCAGTAATATCAGTGTTGCTGGGTGCTGTGGTATGTTTCAGCAGGCCTTGGCCTTCATTTATTTGCGAGTGGCTCATTTCTGGTGGTTTTCACTCACTCACCAGGAGGTGAATAGCACATGATAAGTGTGAAGGTCAGAAGAAGAGAGATGCTGGTGAGGAAAAGTAACAGGCTGAAGTTATAATAGCTGAACAGGAAGTTGCCTGCTGAAAGCTACTGGTAATGCACAGAATGTGATAGAATAGTTCATAAATCCATTAAACCGCCGTACTGTACTGCTTCAGTCACAAAAGTAGCCAGACATTCAAAACGTAGAGGTGAAAAGCCTTTCTGATGTGGAAAAAAAGTCCTATTTTTTTACCCTAAACATTTACTGGCAATAAAAACAAGCCATTTGGCAGAGAAAATACAAGAGAAGAGAACCATCTGAACATTAAACCCGTAAATTGATAAACCACTTGGCATAAACAAATACATTCTTTAGGAAAGACAACATCTTACAGAAATGCTACGATAAAATCTCAACACAACCCAGTGGGATCCAAGGACAAATACTGAACATTCACAGTTTAAGATAAAGGACTTTTTCTGAAAGTATTATCCTTGATAAGAGCGAACAGAGAACTCTGTCGATCAATAATCTGCTGTATGATTACATGACAAAGTCATCAACGTTTTGTTGCTTTTCATGCTACACGTAGGCCACATACACACTACAAAGTTTTGGGAGCAACGACTGCATTTAAATGCAGCAGTGATTCCCTTCTGTGTGTCTGGAATACAGGAGTCACTTTTGCCATGGTTGACATGGTGATAACCATAGCAACAGTTTGGCTGTGAAAAAAGAAAAAAGCCAACATCCTTCATCTCAAATTTTCAAAAGGCCCGGTTTGGTGCAAAGATAAACCATTTTACTGTAGCTACCTTGCGGGCTGGTAGTTTGTGGCACTCAGTTTAGTGATGAAGAATTTTTAGTAAGAGTTTTTAAATAAATGAATACTATTATCTAACAAGGATGCATTAAAGTAATCAGAAGTGATGGCCAGTGTCATTTATAAAGTTACAAACAATTATTTTTGTTTTTATCACAATTTCTAAAAATATTAAGTAGAACAACTGTTTTTAACATTTAGAATATTAAGAAATGTTTCTTGAGCAGAAAATCAGCATATTAGGATCACTTCTAAAGGATAATGCAGCACTGAAGACTGGAGTAATGATGCTGAAAATTCAGTTTTACCACAGGAACAAATTACGTTTGAAAAAAATAAATAAATAAATACAGCTTTGGTGAGCATAAGAGGCCAAAATTGCCAAAAAACCAGAGAAATAAAAAACAAACTAAAACAAAATCAACTAAATGTTCTATATAAAATAAACTTAATTTGAGATATATTGTCTGAAAACAAATCTCTTAACGAATGTTTAGATATTTTGACTTGAAAACAAGCCAAAAATATTGGTTAAGAAAAGGATAGATTTATCTGCGGTGTGTACGTGGCCTTGCAAAACTGCTGCATGTATAGAAATTCTGTTACTTTTGTAGTGTTTGCTGAAAATCCTCAAGTAAACATCTGTTTATTTCAAAGTTCAAGTTCTCTGAGTTCAAGTCACAATCTATAGCTCAGATAAGCGTTTGAATTTAAATGTTTCTCTCAAAATAGACCTTTCTACTACTAAATTCGTACAATCCTATGAACAATAAGCTCCATCAGAGGGCTTCAACATCAAAACACAGCACACATCAAGTGCTGAACAATGATAAAATACTGATCTTTAAACATGATCTTACCTTTTTTTTCCAGACAACAGTGAAAAATACATTTAAAAGAGTTTGCATTTAAAGAGTAAACATAGTACAACAGGTAAAAAAGACCACCATCATAAATACGTGCACTACAGGGAACACATTACTCTTCCTCCATTGACTTCTCGATCTCTTTCAGCTTTCGCACAAACTCTTGAGCCTCTCTGTCTCCCGTTCTCGCCTCCAGCATCTTCATGATGGGCTTCTCTGTATCACAAGAAGCAACTCAGTCAGAAATGAATCCATCAGACCAGACACAACAATAACGTTGAGGTGGCAGACCTCTCGATAGACAATGACACACGTAATTGGAAATCCTTTCAAGAGGACAGGCTGCAACAGATACTAAACACCAAGCAATGCTGACAAAACAATCAAATCTAACCAGTCCTACTTTCTTTTCTCTCTCTGAATGTAGAAATAATCAGCAGTCTTTGGCATATTTACTGTACAACTACACATTATTCCGTAGGACTCAACACTGTTTCTATAAAGCTGCTTTTGTGGAGAGTTTATACTACTCTAAATAACGTCAAAAATATTATATTCATGAACTATTGTGACCGCTGTTATGTAAGTTATATTTATTTAAAAGCCATGCCAGCATGTAGTGGTTAGTTAAACCATGGCATTTTAATTTTCTGGCCACCACCAAAGGCCTCTAATTTGATTCTTTGCACTGGAATAAAAAAAAAAAAAATCGATTTTAACCCTAAATACTATGCTCACACACACACACTTATCAATACACAATCAATGCACATGATGTGTTAATAATTACTAGAAATTGCTGCAAATGTAGTGAAACTGCTGTCTATCCTACTTAAACTTATTCAAACATATTGCGCAGAGTTGTTTGGAACTATTGAGCGCTCCAAGAACCACGTGACCGCGCAGCGGCGAGATCAAAGAGTGTCGCAACTCTGACTCTCAACGGCTCTGGGGTACAGCAACGCGCGTGATGTCATGGTTTATACGGTTATCAAGGATACGCAGAGACAATGTGGGCAGCCACGCCACGCTGTCGTTTTCCAAAGTCTCTGTTTTGCTCCCTTTATACTGATCATTTCTCATTTTCAAACTAAAACGGGGTCTCCAGCGTTACTTTTTTTCTCAATAATTTATTAGAAAATTGTACCCAGCTGACAGGGTTGTAAGAGAATATGGAGCACAACGAATAATAAAATACCTTTAAAAAAGCCAGATATTTTTTTTTATATTTATACATTTCTGATTTGTTTTTAATCCTAACACATTTTGTTCAGATCAAGGTTCAGGCTGACTGTTGTAATCACATTGTACTTGTAAGTAGGAATTTCCCAGAAGGACTTGAAGGTACCGTTAGCTTCAGCCCTAATCAAACACATCTGATCCAGCTTATAAAATTCTTCAAGATTACTAGACAATTACAGGCAGGTGTTTAAAAGCAGGAAAAAATCTAAACTCTGCAGGAAGGCTATAGGTTCCCAGAAGCAGAGCTGAGTACCTCTGATTTAAGATGTATCATGCTAGGTGGATTAAATGCACAGATTAGCATACCACTTGGTTTCTGGCGGGACAAGTGCAGGATAACCGGTTGAAGGGTCTTTCCAGCAGGTGTGGCACTCGGCCTGCCCGGCCAGCAGAAGTCACTCAGAGGGGCAACAGCCTCACCAGCGAAATCATTAGTGGACAACCAATCATAGTCCATCACAGTGAAGGTCAGACAGGCACACCTGTGTCTGTACTGCTCAGGGCTGACGTGGCTGTGAAGAAGCAAATGGGATCAAAGGGCTGTTTGGAGCGCTGCGACTCAAGTGTTAAGGTAAGCAGTTGGTGTGGTACTCACAAGTAAAAAAGCTCATCAAAAACCGGATGCAGGGTTTTGAGCTTCACTTGGGTGCGCTGACTCCGAGCCGTGGGGAACAGATGGTGAGGACACAGCTCCACGATGACAAACGGGTCACTGAGGCCTAGGAAAGCAAGAATTTGTCAGCAGAAAATATCAGTAATTAGATCTGGAAGGAAATAGCAGCAGTAAACAAAGCACATCAGAATCAACATACAATGCAACTTGAATTTGTTACGATGTTAAATTGTCGATAACTGGTTAAAATATGCGGGAAAGAACAGCAAAAGTTATGAAATCATTACTTCCCATCATTTTTTGAATGCTGAACAATTTCAGTGTTAGTCAATAGGAGATTTTATTTTTCAATTTTAATTTTAAATGACTCTTTCAATCTCTTTAGCTGTCTTGGTTTGGGGTTTACAGTAGAAACACTGCTAGAATATGAATTCCTCTATATTAAAAATCTGTCAGATATTACAATTCCATTCCATCTTTCCATTTAAATGAAATGCTATTGGTAAATGAATTTAGGTGTCTCAACATTATAATGCACTCTATAGAAACTGATAATCATTTTAAGATACGCTAAATATTACATTTAACATTGAAATAAATATTGTGCATATATTTACCGTTAGCATCCAGGGCGATGAGGTCAGCTGCATGCAGTATCTCCACAGTGAGTCTTTGCTCAGGGGCATCATAGTAACACTTCACACTGATACGACCAAAACGACTGTGCTTTAAGATTCTCTGGAAAGCAAATCTGTTAAAGATTACCATCTGTGGCACATAATACATATGACATTTGCATCTAGTTTAGAACTAATAACACATCAGGCAAGGTTGAAACTCTACAATTGCTTTTAGTGAAAAACAGGTTGTGTCTCAAAAGCAAGTGAAATAGCATTTTTGTGCACCATAGATGTGGACCTGGTCTGAAAATAATCCCAAATTTTAGGTGGTGAAATGATGCTACTTTTTAAGATTGGCCCATCACAGTGTGAGCAAAATTTGTGGCAACCCTGCATGCATCTGTATTAAGTTATTGGATAAATCTGACCTCAGGTCATGTCAGAAAGATCATTTTTACCTTACCTGAACACACCACCGGTTTTTATTTAAACGCTGACTTTCCAGATATAGGGATGTGTGTGCATTTGCTGTAATGTTCATGAAGTAAACCTATAAAGCTTGCCAGGAAATGCTACTCACAAGAAATGTAGAATAGCATGATGTGTTCATACTCTAAGCAAAATCACTTAAACGACCACATGAAGTTATGAAGTCTATTACAGATTTGAGCTTAGCGACATGCTATCATAAACTGTGGGGCATGCTTTTCATGTTCTTCATGTGAGGAATGATATTTGTTTGGCAGCAAACTTTTTTTAAAGAAGGTAACAAAGCTGCTGCCTATCAAAGCAGTTCAGAAAAGACAATTATGCGGTTGGGTTCGGTTTCGTAACATGCTGGTTGTGCAGACATCTGCCTCCGTAGGCAGCAGACAGCAAGTCAGCTTAGCAGGATTTGAGACACAGTCAGAGGCTGCGAAATCTTTCACAGTGCAAAGAACGCTTAGTCAAAGGGGAAATGACTAATGTAAACTTTTAATCATCAGAGGAAGGAATAGTATTTGTGATGTCTTAGCTCCTAATCAACACCTCCTCTCTCTGCAGGGCTGGAGCTAAAAGCTGTGGCGGCCCAGCGGGACTCCTACCCACCTGCTGGGAGATTTTCTCCAGGAAATACTGTTCGATCAGCTCAAAGGAGGAGCATTTGTTCAGACGCAGCTCCTCGTCCAGGGCCTGATGGGAAGGAAGGGGGAAGGCGGATGAAGAAATGCTTAATCATTTCATCAGCCGCTTTGATTAAAGGTATACCTTATAATCTCCACTCTTAAGGTCTTCCAAGAGCAGTCCTTCTCCATCGGCATGGAAGAACCGCACCAGTGTCTGCGTAAAAAAAGTTTTTCATTACGGTGTCTTCACTGCAATCAATACAAGTCATTTTTTCCTTGTCCTATTTCTTTGACTGCACAGACTCCAGCAGACATGCAGACTCTCGTAACGCGCTCTTGAGACTTGTTATGCTAATAGACCAACTATATGGTGAACAACATGTTCAACCCACACACTCCCTCGGCACTTCATGAGTTTTCATGTAAATCTGTGGTAAGTTCCTGCCAGTTCCTCTCTGTTGGAATACTGGATCTCACATATTGACATGCTACTGGGGACGTCCTAATTTCACCACTGAGCTGTGGCCAAGAGCACTGGCGAATATCTGATGGTATCAGGCATGATGTAAAACTGTGACTGCGAATGCAGACTGAGAGAAACCGGACATGAGGATCGCTGCCCTCTGCAGTCATAAACTTCTTGTAATAAACCAGCAGCTTGCAAAACACATTGGCTTTCAGCAGGATTGTCTAAATAACCTCACTGATAAAAGTACTAATTTTCCCTTAAAATGCTGCTGGAGCTCAGTCAAGAGACTTGACAACCTCTCTCAAAACCAACTCTGATTTTTTTATCTTTAGATAATGATTCCATCCATTTGGACGATACTGAGCATGTTTGAGCCATTTTTGAACACGTATTGTGTTCATTTGTCATGTGTTTCTATCCACATGTTCTTTGTAAGTTTTCTGTGCAGTGTATACCAGTCTATTCCAGTCCTACAAGTTTTATGAACACATATGAATTACTCATATAAATGTGTTAAAATGACACATTGTGCAATTATAATAAGAATCTAGTTTTACAGAGAGTTTTTTTTTTTTGTGGAAAATAGTGAAAAATAATTAAATATACTAAAATGTATCTGAAATACATTTATTTCATTCTAAGTATACTACAAATACATTTACATATGTATGTACTTGAGAAACCTGCAATTTAGCTTTAGCTAAAATGGTATCCTAAAATCTGCTAAATTTGAATAACTAATTTTTGTGCTTAATGCACTTTAATTGTGCGATAGTACTGAAGTACTGAATTACATTTAAAGATATACCGAATTAAGTGGAACTATTGCATTTACAGTAGTTGCATATTATAGCTACACTTTAAATATTTAGCATTTAAAGACCAATATTATTAAAAGATCATGTACAATCTCAATCAATAAAAGACATTAAAACACATTTTTGGCTTAATATTTAAAAATGTGCATTGTTCAGAAGTACTCAAAATAAAGTTACTTATAATTTTTATATAATTTATACGTCTCCAGCAATATGTCATTAAATATGTTAATACATTTTTACTTTACCTAGTAAGAAAGAAATGTATTTTTAAAAAATTACTTTTTACTAGGGACCTCTTGCTTGGCTTTTTTCCCCCAGTAGGAACACATTGAATGATTCCAGGTTGAGCACCAGTAACATACATACACATACTTATACACCAAGAGAGTATATTCATATTACTATAAATGGAAGAAAAAAAGAAACACAATATGTCTTCTAAGTAAGCCAGATGCCGACTGGTAAAGTCATTGCATCTCTACAGCTGCTGTTAGAAGCTCTGGTTGCTATAGCAACAGCTGGTGTCCTGAGACCCGCGCTTGGGACTTCACATGTGGACCAATCTGAAATGTAATACTATTTGAGCATAAGAAAAAAATTTGGATCTTAAGAATATGACTCTTATCATATTGAAATTTCTGCTATACATAGAAATATATACACACATTTACACTTTATGCATTTTAAGGTGTTTGAAACACAAACGCCTTCCTAAAACTGAGACTTGAGTAATTAATTCACTGCTCAAAAAAAAGGGAACACTACAATAACACATCCTAGATCTGAATGAATGAAATATTCTTATTAAATTTGTTCTTTACATAGCTGAATGTGCTGACAACAAAATCACACAAAGTATCAATGGAAATCAAATGTATTAACCCATGGAGGTCTGGATTTAGAGTCACACTCAAAATTGAAGTGGAAAAACACTCTACAGGCTGATCCAATTTTGATCTAATGTCCTTAAAACAAGTTAAATGAGTCTCAGTAGTGTGTGTGGCCTCCATGTGTCTGTATGACCTCCCTATAACGCCTGGGCAAGCTCCTGATGAGGTGGAGGATGGTCTCCGGAGGGATCTCCTCCCAGACCTGGACTAAAGCATCTGCCAACCCCTGGACAGTCTGTGGTGCAACGTGGCGTTGGTGGATGGAGCGAGACATGATGTCCCAGATGTGCTCAATTGAATTCAGGTCTGGGCCTCCTCCACGTCTCCTGATGTACTGGCCTGTCTCCTGGTAGCACCACACTACGCTGACAGACGCAGCAAACCTTCTTGCCACAGCTCACATTGATGTGCCATCCTAGATGAGCTGCACTACCTGAGTCACTTGTGTGGGTTGTAGACTCCTGTCATCTCATGCTACCACTAGAGTGAAAGCACCACCAGCTTTCAAAAGTGACCAAAACATCAGCCAGAAAGCATAGGAACTGAGATGTGGTCTGTGGTCACCACCTGCAGAACCACTCCTTTATTGGGGGTGTCTTGCTAATTGTTTATAATTTCCACCTGTTGTCTATTTCATTTGCATAACAGCATGTGAAACTGATTGTCAATCAGTGTTGCTTCCTAAGTGGGCAGTTTGATTTCACATAAGTGTGATTGACTTGGAGTTACATTGTTTTGTTTAAGTGTTCCCTTTATTTTTTCAGCAGTGTGTATAGTCTTGCAATCAATACAAAAAAAAAATTACTGTAGTCTGATTTTAAGTATTTCAAGCACAGGTACATTTATAGCAATAGCCAAAAATACATTGTATGGGTCTTTTTTTTTTTATTTGTCAAAAACCATTAGGATATTAAGTAAAGATCATGTCCCATGAAGATATTTTGTGCATGTCATGCTGTAAATAAATCAAAACTAAACAAATTTACAACATAAACATAAATTGTTTAATAAGTAATATACATTGCTAAGAACTTCATTTGGACAACTTTGAAGGTGATTTTCTAAATATTGTTTGAACCCTCAAATTCAAGATTTCTAAATGAATGTATTTCAACCAAATATATCCAATCCTATCAAACCATATATCAAAGGAAAGCTTATTTATTCAGCTGATGATTTAAAACAATTGACCCTTATGATTGTTTTGTGGTCCAGGATGAGATATAATTACAAGTACTTAATGTTTGGAATCTGATTATGTAATCCAGGTTACATGTAGTCAGTTACTATCCAGCACTGATTACTGAGGCAATGACAGACGAAGCCATATCCTTTCCATGTTTACCTCTACGGTGTACTGGAACCGTGTGTAGAATTCCACCTGGACGCCCCTGTTTTCCCCCACAGTGTCCAGGATCATCCGCAGGAGCAGCTCCCACAGACTCTGCAGAACCCTGGCGTGCACAACAACCAGAAAGATCATGCTCACGGACACAGTGACCTCCTTCACATGCAGTCGATTACCACTTTACAGAGCCCAATTTACTTGGAAAACATGCTTCCAAAGATAAATCTGTGTGTCATTACTGTTATCATTACAGTACATGACCCTTATCACTAAATGAAGCAAGTAATTACCTTGTTAGATTCTCTTTAACCAGCGACTCATTGAGGATGACTAGAGTGTCATCTAGGTACTTCATCAGAGGAGCCACAGCCTGGAGCAGTTCATCAAAGAGGACATATGTTGAAAAACACATTAGGCCATGATTACAGGTTCTTTCTCTATTTCTTCATACTTGCCTCATCAGTGTTAATGGAGTCTGGAGATAGGCTGATGTGTTGAATGCATCTTCTGAGCTCAGGAAGCATCTGTGTAGGACAAAGTTTTATGTGATTAATTTTTTTACTCCAAAAACACCGGTCAGGTGTGTGTTTCCCAAAAGCATCCATAGTCAACTAGGGTCACAATGTCTGTTGTTATCCACATACTGTTAAGTTATTGGATAAATCTGACCTCAGGTCATGTCTGACATGGCGGGAACCAATGATTTGGTTTTCCCCAACACTTCAGTGCTAACACACACTTATAAAGCAGCAATGCAAACTTTAAACTTTGCTAATATTTGGCACTACTGCTCTTGAAATGTGGTTATAAGCATTGTTTGATGTTGACTAGATGATGTGCTACAGACTATATCTTCCATTCCAAGTAAAGTTTTAAAGAGTCCGCATGTGTGAATGCTCTCTTGTACTCTATGGGAACCTCAAACATCTGGAAATAAAAATGTGAACAAAAATAGCAAAGAAGTTGTCATGATTTATTTATTTTTTTTACAAAACATAACATTACACCTGACTTTCATTCAACCTTGAATTAACTAGCATAAGTTATTGCTCCAACACATCTGTAATGTCATTGATGACAATTCTACACTGTTAAACCGATGAGTGACAAAGTTTCTATAGTCTTGGAAAACAGACATGATTAGCTTTTACTGAAAAAATCGGACACTAATTCAATTTGAAATCTGACATTAGTTTATTTACCCAGTGTTGCATTAAATTATGTAGTTAAAGAGTTAGTTCCCATTACCCATGATTTACTCAAGCCATCCTAGGTGTACATGTCTGTCTTCTTTCAGACGAATGGAACTGGAGTTGGAGTTCCTGGATTCTCTGAGCTGTATAATGGCAGTGAATAGGCATTAAGATTGAAGCCCAAAAAAGTGTCTATCCATCATAAAAAGTGCTCCACAAAGCTCAGATGAGAATATGTAACAAAGAAACAAAGAAAAAACAAAGAAAAACCAGTGTACTCTTGGCTTGTATCAAAATCCTCAAACATTTTTGTTTACAAATCCTCGACAATGCACTTTCAGTGGACTTCAAAATCTCAACCCCCATTCACCGCCCATTATAAAGGACATTTTTTATGTAACTCTAATAGCATTTGTTGGAAAGAAGAAGGTCATTTATATCCAGAATGGCTTTTTTGGGTGAATTAATCCTTTAATTGATGTTACAAGTTACATGCTTAAATTGGAAAGTCATGCCATAAATCTCTTTTTCAGTTTGGGTACAATATGCTTTAATGTTAGCATAGCACGTTTGCGCAGTATGTTGCCATAGCTCTTGATATAATTGGGTCTCTTAGCAGCTGAACTGTGTTTCTTGATGTATGCCATTACCCTATCAGTAAGGTGTGTGATTAGGCGTTTGGCCTCCCTCTGCAGGTCGATATCAGCGTTGTAGAGCTGTCCGTTGAGGGACTTGTTGACCTGCTCCTTCCCTTCTAAGCCGCATGACTCCTCCATGGCCAGTTCGACCCCCCGCCAATCCAGCTCCCGCGGCAGACCCCCCAGGTACACGCGAACATGCTCCGTGCTATTCAGAGCAACACAAACCTGCGCCGAAGCAGCAGCCAAGAAGAGGAAGAAGGGAGATCGGAAATGAGGAAAGGAGAGGTAAAGAGCGGAAAGAACAAAAAGGAAGAAAATAAAGAGGTCTAAATGGGGCGCAGGGAGAGAAAAAGCATACAGTGCAAAATGAAAAGGGGGCGCTAACGAGGTCAGACACACTGTGACACAGGCGCACCGCTGAGACGTCAGTGTTGTCAGGGAGAAGCACTCAACGCTGACATTTACTTCGCTCGTAATGAAAGTCAACCCTCCCTTGCACAGAAGCGCTACCTGCACGATGAAACTCTTGTGGTCTCGTCCCAGCTGGCCCCTCTCAATCTTGCGCTTGATCAGCTCGGCGTAACACACCGCCTCGCTGCAGAAATTCTGCCACACATCAAGAAAGAATTGCGTTATGTGGGCGAAACCATCAATTCTCCTTTCCATTACGAGCATGCTTTTTATTTTTCAGTGTTTTTGACCGCCGCTCCCCAGCTGTGCGAGCTTAAACTGCAAGCTTATGAAAGTGGAGCTTAGAGCTTAAAGGCGCTCACGTCCGTCAGGCGTGTGATGAAAATGAAGGCTCCCGCTGAATCGGGCCACGCCAGCTGAGCCCAGAACTCCTGCACCTGACTGTAGCATGTCGTAACGTCCACCGCCGAGGAGCTGTGTTTGGTCTGACTCTGGATCGGCTCCAGCTGTATAATTCAAATAGACACGTTACGCTATGCAGCCAATACAATACGTTCTCAGCGGGGTACATTAACTTGATTTTTGTCACTCGTAGAGGCTGATTTTGTAGGTCAGTTATCTTTAAATTTAAAACAGTTGATGCTATACTATTCTTATATTTTTTTTAAATAAGCAATTAAGCAAATACATATATATTTAAATCTGACAATTAAAAACAAAATGATCTAATATAAAAATAAGATATTGGCATGACGGTTGCATATGAACAAAATCAACTGTAGCGTATATGCTTTTTTTTAAAAGTGGAAATTGGTTTCACAATGTCTCACTGGCAGGCATGAAAACCATTACATATGTCTTGGTTTGTCATCACTACACCATTTTCATCACCTTCCATAAGCTATTTCTCTCTGTCTACTCATCTAAGGCATATAATCTGCCTAAAAAAACAGCTTCCACCTTATTGTTTGCCCCACATCTGTCAAAAAAGTCTACCAATATTATGAAGGCCTCAGTATCATTCAGTTAGGTTACAATGTGGCACTTTACAAGTAGACAGAGACCCTTATTGTAAAGTAATTGTATGGTTGCTTAGTTTTCGGGGAAACAGGCCCAGTCTGATAATCTGTTGCTATTTTATGCTATACTTTCTGACATCGGCATTGAAAAACTCAAATTAATTGGCCATGTATTGTATTGGTAGCTATTATATGCTATAATACTATAAGGCTTCATCCTCCTCCATCTCACCTGATCCATTTCCACAGCTTTGCGGATCCTGTCAGTGGATCTTTCATGTACAATCTGCAGCCATTTATGAATAGAGGTTTTGAACCAGTTGTGAAATCCAGTTAGAGCCAACATCTTAGTGTCTCTGAAAAGAAATGTCCACATGTGAATCACCAGTTATGACTAAGCCATCCTCAGGCTCACTCAAGAGTAGATAACCTTGTCAATTATGGGTAAAAAAACATCTATCACCCCTCATGTACATTTACTCTTATAATTAGCATAGCTGATGAATTAGGATAAATTAAGAGGAACCCAATGACTAACTTAAGAGGCAGAAACTCCCTGAAGCGCTTGAGGGACTTCAGAGACATGTAGAGCTCAAAAAGCGTCTCTCCCATGGTTTGGGTAAGTCGTGAACTCTCCTGCTCCAGGTTCCCACACACTCGCTCCATTGCCACATTCACATCATCTGCCACCTGGAGACACAGCACAACATTAAATACTCCTGTTTATCGAGGCAAGACTTATTTTTAAGCGCTCCCAGGAGGGCTCAAACTTACAAGCTTTTCTAACTGCCGGTAGGAGATGCTGAAGAAGTCAACTTTCACAGAGCTGAAAGGTAAGAGACAAAAACATTTTTTAAGCTTGTTTCATTGTTGTTGTGTCCCAACCCATCTCATTAAAATGTAGTGTGCTTTAAATAAGCTATTCGTAGGTTGGTTTTCCTGAATACTGTGTCTCTGCAGGGCAATCAAAACATTGTTCTGATTGTTGTTCCATAGCAATATTGGCTTGAATTTGTAATGGGACTGTTTAATGTGCCAATGGTAGGCAGGGAGCATGCTTTGGAAACCTATCTAAAATATTTTTTAGGGATGCATGAGAATGATCTGTAATGCACATTTTGTCATTAAAGCCGGTTCTCTAATCAGCCATAAATGCCATCACATGCTTCATTTCATATTGAGCCGCATACAGTATACTAACTACACATAGCCAAGCTGAATTATCAGATTATTAAATTTTATTATTCTGAAACTACACAGGTCTAAAAATACCTGTAATAAAGCTTGTTGTAGACATTTTGTCCTCTCTGCACATCAACACATACTGCATCCACCACCATAACCAAACGCCTCAGCTGCTCCTCTAGAGTCTGTAGAGATACAGGTACATCAGATACTGAAATGCTTGACCAATGCTTTCTTGTTCAATTGGTTGGTTTAAGCTGGTCCTTAGCTGGTCATGTGCATTAACCCGAATCCCAGCTTCAAAACATACCTAACCAGCATATTATGCTAGTTTTTTCAACAGGGGCAGTATGAAAGTATACATGGTTGGAACTACATTTGAAACACTTTTAAATTGTAATTAAATCAAGAACTTACGCCTTCATCTGGTTTGATGTTTGATATTATTCCTTCATACCACTCAACTGTACCTTTCTACAGACAGGAATAAACAAAGAATCCATCAATTACAAATAGTAGTAATATACAAATGTAACCTAATATAGTAAAAATTAACTATTTAAAATCACAGTGTACAGTAGTGCCAAAAACATTTGGACAATATAGGACACATAAACCAAACTAACTGTAGAAATGTTGCTGCATTTAATATCAAATAGCATCTGCCAGAGCTTTTCTTAGAGCCATGACCTTTAACCATCTGGAAGTCATCTCCTCTCAAGTTTCACAAAGGTCTAATATATCAACCACAGGTGTACAGTACTTCATCACATGAGTGTATTCTATGTTTGGCAACCAGAAAGTATTACAATACTTTTGTCTATATTTTGAACTATGTATCTAACATAGGAGTCTTTGATGAAATGGAAATAAACAAAATAACAGCATTTATTTGAAAAAGTAAAGCCATTTATAATTTTACAACAGATTTCTGTCCATTTGACTAAATAAAATTATTTCTGCTGAAAAAACAATAAAAAACCATCACAGAAAATCCTAATGGTTTCCGCTACAAATACCATTACAAACATTGCAAACCACACTTTTAACCATTAAAAAATGATGTTCTGTACTGTGTTTGGGACATATTCCATTGGGATTTACTGGTTTTAACAAACCACCAATAGAAGTTGGCCACAGGGTCATTACACCTTCCATTAAAACCAATAAAAGTTCAATTATAACCAGTATAACCATTAAAAATTTTCCAATGGTGTCTATTGTTTTTTTTTTTGTTGTTTGTTTGTTTTTCAGGCAGAGATTCAGAAGGGATAATTTACCCCAAACTGATTAACAGTAGTGTACATTTTCACAAGTGTGGCCCTAGTGTCCAAATACCTTTCTATATGTCTGTATCACCTTCTTACCTTTATAACTGTTGCTATTTCCAAGTGCAGTTCACTGCGGTTTGAACACACGGCTCTAAAGGCTCCCATTGACTGCATGTGACCGATGCTCCTAAAGCACACATACACACAGCAGATCAATATCCAAAGAACCGTTTTCAAAGACACCATGTGGAAACTGCACAAATTGTTTGCGTGTTGGCTGAGCCCAGTATACTGTACTACATTCTAGTAGCAACACTAGAAATGCCCACAGGATGTCAATTTTTGTGTGTCCCACCACCCAATACAGATCTACCCATAGGAGTCTGAAAGGGCAGGTCACCATGAGCTCCCAGACACAGCTGCTTCAATTGATAACAGAAATATCTGAATTGAAATGGTTTTATTTTGGTCCTTCGGCCTAGGAAATCGACCGTATGAAGGCCTGTAAACATATGTGAGAGTTCATGAGTCTCTGTAGCCTGTGTGTGTGTGTGTGTGTGAATTCACCTCAGCATAAGCTCACAGCGAATGATGGCAGCTGAGTTGTTGCAGGGGAATACTTGACGCATACTCTTCATTTGAGACAGGCAGTAATCACAGTAAAGTCTGAAGCTCTCTGCCAAGAGACCCTCCTGCACTCAGAAACACATAATTACAGACTGGACCCAGATGAAAAGAATTAGTTCCAAACTAGAGCCTTAGGGGGAATTCACGGAGAATTAATTACACCCGCTGATAGCGCCGTTTATTTGCACACGCCGACTGTGTTGTTTTAGCACTCGATTCGCTGAAGGTATTACGCAGTAAATTAGCACCAGTTGCGATTTGCAAAGTGCAGCTCTGCGAGCACTTTATGAGACATGAACTACACTAGACAAATATCGCTGAATATAATAAACCTAGTTGACAAGAGTGTAATTTATCGGCATGGTCTTATCTTTCCAAAACTGTAAACATTGGTCACTCTTAACACAGTGTGGACAAAAATATTGGTTGCACTGCATTTTGAGAGTCCACTTTACACATTCAGTAAGTAACTTTGCAACTACATGTCAACTAGCAGTCATTAGAGTATTAGTAGACTGTCTGCTTAATATCTCCTAACACTTTATTTTGATGGGTCCACAACACACTACTTCAGAAACTTTGAGCAAGTATATGTCAACTTATTCTACTAACCCTAAACCTAACCTAACAATTTACTCTACATGTAGTTGAAAATAAATTAAAACAAGTTGACATGTAGTTACATAGTTAGTAGAATGTCTAAAGTGGACTATGCAAACAAAGTGTAACCAAAATATTGCTTCCAAATATTCTCAGGCAAGAAATCTCAATATCATACAAATTAGCTTTTTAACTAAACATGTCTCATTCTACAAGAATATAAATTTTTACTGCAAAAATGCTGATTAAGAAAAAGATTTTCTGCAGCATAATGAATTCACCCCTAATCTGCGCTGAGCCCCAGAGTGATCTCAGATCTCTGTGCCCAGTCACTGAGGGTCAGCGAGCTGTTATAAAAACCCACCAGCTCCCCGTGCACAGCGGTATCCTCCCACTCTGCCTCCACGGTTTTCAGCAGCCTGAGGAGCAGTGCGTAGCTCATTCTCTGAGAGCGGTGATGGCTGCTGTAACACTGCCAACGGCTGCAAACACAAAACATCCGTTTTACACACTAGTGTCAGTCTCACTGTTGGCAGGCGTGTGTAGCTGAAGCTGAAGCATGCAGCGATTATCAGGATGGGTCTTGGTGTTATAAGCATTTGCTGTTTCATGCTGTTGTTGTGCTCATCCTGTCAATAAACACGCCGACTGCGTAACGTCTCACAGATGAGCTATGATCTCACTACAGGTTTGATGTTTAATACGCACATGATGGCCTGCTGGAGAGGGGAGAGGTCGGCCTGCACTGCATGATGGGACAGCACAGTCCATGCAGCCGCGCACACCTGTCCATTCCAGTTATAAGGCTCTTTCTGCAATTCAAATGGTACGATTATTAATGTAAGATTAAGTTTGATGCAGATGAATGCTATATAGGCAAATAAACAAAAGTGCAACCTGAATTTGATTATGTTCATAGTCCAGAATCTGGCTCAACATCTTCTTGTGAATGGTCACATTGGAGGCCATTTTACTCAAGGCTGTGTCTCTCTGTTGAGCAGAAGTAGGAGTGATGAATAATGAATATTATGATGAATAGAAATATTATAACCTTGTTGAATGTACTCTACCTTTCAAACGTTGTAAAACCATTTTTGCAATAATTCATAAAAGTAGCAAAAGACAGTGATACAGCGATTTTTGATCACTTTAGTGCATCCTTGTTGAATAAGGTCCTTACTGACCCCTGATTTGAACAGCTCTGTACACGCTACTCTTGTCCATTTAATGCAAGTAAATAGGTTTTTGAGTTCCACGATTACTGAATAGCACACATATCCATTGAATACGTAGATGGAAAAAGTTCTACTTTTGTGTTCCACAGGATAATGTAAGTCATGCAGGTTTTGTAACAAATGAGGGTGAATAAAAAACAATAGAATTTCAATTTTTAGGGTTACTATCTCTTTAATAAATGCTGCTAGATTTCAAGTGAACAGCATTACCTGAGTGGTAAAGAGGCGGAGAATCAGGTGACATTCTCCTTGAACTTTAGAGGCGCTGGATCTGGGCTCCAGCTTAAACCATTTATCATAACCAACGACTGGTATCTCCTAGTGAGAGACAGAAAGTGATCCAAAAGTAGATTCAATCACAAACACAATGAGTACTGTTATAGAAAATAAAAAAGCATGTGTGGAATTACTCACATTCAACGGGATGTTGATGCAACCCAGGAAGTCATCAGCATTCTCCTCGCTTCCTGATGCAGCGGCCCCGTTAGCCCTCACGGATTTGGCAATTTGCTTGAAATATCTAATATTATGATGCAACCGTTTGAGTCATACATTCAGCATGCATTTGAACCAGTATTTGCTGAAAGTGTGTCAGACGTATCTCATTAGCTTGAAGACAACAGACGGTTTGTTGTGTGACCTACCTGCCCATTCCTCTGAATCCACTGATTTCATTCAGCTTCTTACAGGCTTCCGCAACAGAAACATCATCATCATGATCCCTTGGGTGGAAAATAACAAGCAATTTTTCTTAGTGAGAAAAACAAAGATGACTGTTCTCGTTCTGAGGGACATATGTTGATGCATCTTACCATATGTCCAGATGGAGCAGGTCATTGTGAACATCATCAATGTCACTGTAGAAAACAAACACATCTAAAAACTGCACAGATCATCTAATAATATCTATTCAATTCTAACAGCGGGATACTCACAAGACAAAGTGTTCATTCCACACTGGGTTAAGAGTCTCTGGTTTGACTTCAGTCACCTGGATATCTCGGCCCGCCAGCACTTCCTTAACACTGGAGCGCTTCTCTAACTTTTCCCGTCTCTTGCGGAAACTGAACTTCCTCTCTTTCTTCTCCTCAGTGTCTTTGGGCGACTGTCCCAAGAGGATTCCCAGCATGCAGTAGGGGTCACTGTAGCCTACACAGCACCCATAGACAAAAATGTACAACACAGTGATAACTTTGTACATTTTGTGATGTGTGATGGGAATTTTGGCTCATCAAAAGAAGAAATTAAACATTGCAGACAAAGTAATGTCTAAAACTAATACAATTGATGTGAAGCTTTAGTTAAAATAAATAAAATGCCCTATATCTAAGGGATATAGGTGTTATGTCTAGATGTGAATATTTTGTCTTCTTGTTCTTTTTTCCACAACAAAAGTCAATGCTACAGAGTATATTCAAAAAATGACATGACATTAGAAGCAAAACACACAAATAATTCACACAAGCCAAAAACATCTTACCATTGGCATCTTTCGCCATGAGATTCTTGCCTTTCATTACAGAGACCCTGAGAGAAAAGCTGGCTTTCTACAAAAGAAGGTTTCAGACATGGATTAGAACGCATCATGGCAGTAATAAAAACTGAGCATGTTTTCATTTGCTGTTCGACATTGTGGCGGCACCTCGAGTGAGTGCACAGTAAAATAAATGCAAGCATACTGTGCTGTAGTGCCAAGGCCTGTCGAGAGGAAAGAAATCAATAGAGGTTTTCTTTTCAGATGTTAGAGGTGAGTATATTTTGTATGTCACAGGCAGTGGAAGACTGCTGTTCAAATGAAGGCTCAGATCATTATGATGCACATTCAAATAGCACAACATTTTTCTGTTCTTTTCAAAGACCTTTAAGAGGTTACAAGAGGTAGCTCGGGCTTCTTTCATTCTGAAATTGAAAAGTTTCTTTGGTCTTGCAAAAGAAAAATAAAATATATATAAAGGTAAAATAATATATTTTATATATATATATACATTTTTCTTTTATTAATTCTGCATCTGTTTAGTAAGAGAGGCTCTCTATAGATGTCAGCATTTTGAATTATTTTACCTTTACAAAAGATTG
This sequence comes from Enteromius radiatus, assembly GCA_032357445.1. Taxonomy (NCBI): domain Eukaryota; kingdom Metazoa; phylum Chordata; class Actinopteri; order Cypriniformes; family Cyprinidae; genus Enteromius; species Enteromius radiatus. The sequence goes on along the minus strand of JAUCMS010000062.1, from coordinate 13,123,047 downwards.
AAATCTGTATATAAAGAAATCAGGAGTTGGCTCTTGATATCGAGCATGCAGCAGATACCACTATTGCTTTGACTGTCAGAACAAAAGCTGTCTGTAGTATTGGACCCTCACCTTGGATTCTCTGACTCTCTGAAGGATGATGTCATGCTCCTCTTGACCCATATCAAAGACCTGAGCGAGACAATGATCAGAGAAAAGATCGGTTTTGAATATGAAGTTTTTGTATAATGGATATAGTAAAGCAATGACACGACATGTTCACAAGTCAGTTCAAGTCTTTGACAGTTTAGTCTCGAGTCTTAGACTCAGGACAATTTCTTCAGCATATACAACTTTTATTTATTTATTTATGCATGCATTTATTTAAAAGAAATGTATATTTTTATTAAATGTAAAAAATGTGCAGTCAGTGTACGCTCGCAAAGTGCAAACAAAAAAGTGCTCAAAAAATAATAATCAATCACTTACTTTTGTAGTTTTAAATATGAATAATCTGTATTTAAGGTTTAATGAAAAATATGCAATGCTATTTTTCATTAAATTATTCAATTTCTGTTTCTGAACACCAACAAATATAAAATACCTAAAGCTTTGTTTAATTTGTATCAGTATTATATTTATTTATAGTTTATTTTAATATGAAATTGGAAGAGTTAAACTTTTGGTGACATAAAAACATATTTTTTTAAATACAAGATATCAAGGGTCAAAAACAACAATCTATTGTTTTAAACAATTATTTGAAAGGTTATGATTGCTGACATTAATCTTGAGAAAAGGTTTCTTGGCTTTTGTAGTAGTAATGGCAATCAAAGCTTTGGTTATGTCAGTTGTTAAGGCAACGATCTTTTCTTTTCTTTTTTTTTTGAAGGAAAAACATTATAGATCAGACACTTCAAACGTAAGATCTTCTGCACCTCTGTGTTAAAGGTCTCAGAAAGGAATCAGACTCCTCTGGAGTGACAGGGGTTTCATGGGTGTAATATAAGCACCGAACATCAATCCCCATTGGGCACAGGCTTTGATGTTTAATCATGTCTGAGACAAGAGCATCTGCTCCAACTCATAAAACCAAGTCAAAGTAAACAAACCCCCCACCACCACCCAAGCCTAACCCTCCATTCCCCCACAATCCCTTCAAGGACTAGCTTTTTTTTTCAAGAATGCAAGCGCTTTGAAAACAAAAGATAAAACAAGAATTTCTGTGTATTTCATTTCTATTTAGAAATCAATCAGAGCATGATATTTATTTAGGTCTTGGTGGATTTGAAGCACCAGAGGCACAACGCACATTGTGATATCTGGGTTGTTACGAGATGCAGGAGCGTTTGAATCATGCACAATGCAATTTCTCGAGAAAGCAACAAAGCTGCACCTTCTGCAGGTAGCTGAAAATGTCCCCTTCGTTGGTAACATATTCCGGCGATGGTACCCCAACACGATTGACCACGGTGTAGATCGCCTCCTCATACAACAAATCCAGCTAAAACAGAATGATTTATTTCAAAAAGGTTTTATAAAAACCACAAGAAGTAATCATGATCTCTGAATCACACTGCTTTTGAAAGAACGACCAGGAGACTCACCTCATCTCTGGTGGATCTCTCTGGAACAAAAGCCTGGTCTTTGCACTCCGGGGGTGGAGGAGCACAGCTGCTGTCCTCCTGTAAATGCATGAGGATGGAGAACCAATAGAAACAAAGATGACAGGTGAGTTGATCAATGAAGAGTGTGGAGATCATTAATTGTGTGTAACAATGAGCTCAAAGCAGCTCTCTAGCTGTGTAGATTCAAGGGCTTCACCGGCTGAGAGCAATGAGCAATGAGCTGGCAAGAGGAGAGTTTATGAGCCCCTCAGAATTATTCTCTGTCCAAAATATGAGCTCGTTTTCATTAGAGATACGCTAATAGATTAAGAAGATCTTGCAAATGGCACAGAGATAAACTCCCACTTTGTCGATGAACGTCATTTACTTTTTATTTGGCAAATCTACAATGCAATCAGTTTTCTGAGAGGAGTGATTTGAGACGAATGTTCAAATCAATGTCTTCAAAATCAGTTATTTCAGAGCCAATCTGAAACAAACAACAAAAAAACCCCGTTTTTTTCTAACATTTTTTTACCATTGATAATACAACTGTATTCATTACTGGGGCACGAATAAAGCACTCATTCGGTATCAATTGGATAATAATTAATAGCCTCAATGTACTAGGTTTGTGTGCTATTCATAACTAATTATATAAATATATATATATATATATATATATATATATATATATATATGTATATATTTATTCAATTTGATTCCTGAATTTGAATCAAAATAGCAAAAAATTTACCTTTACCTAAATATATTTGTATTTAATTCATATATGGTTCTGTACATTTAAAACGTTTATGGACAAGTATGGAAGAACATTTTCCAGAATGCCATGTCTGTTCAATTTTTGGGTGCTGTCCACTTTTTCTGCAGTCTTGTTTCTACACAAAGTTCACGGTTTTGTACTTAATGGTGAAGAAACAATAATCCCAGATAGCATTGTGTATGATAGAAATTTAAAAAAATGGATGGAGAAAGTTACCACAGTTTAAGCATATTGCAAAATATGCACATATAAGCATATATAAATATGCATATATAAGCATTTAGAGTTGCTAAAAAGTTGCTAAACATGATAAAAAAAAAAAGCTTCAACAAAAGCATACACTAATGATTAAACTTTTAACGTTTAATAATTTATAAGTATCAGCTCTACATATGGAGAAAATGAATGGGATTTTTAGCTCCAGGAGCATGACTTCTATTCAATTAAATATTCGGCAACAGTCACTTGATCACAAAATCCCAGGAAAACAGCCAATTCACTAGCAATTCACTGTCAAGAGTTCATGAATCCACTGTAAAGAAAACTCTGAGCCAGAGATGAGCGCGTGGGAAGTTATTAAGGAAGGATTCTCTGCTCGCCAAAAAGAACAGTGCAGCCCATTTCATCTTTGTTAAAGACCACCAGAAGGGTCCAGACACATCCACCAGAGCGAAGAGATAAAATGTGAACTTTACAGCATAAATGGGAAAGTTATTTTTGACCACAGCAAAACGGCAAATTCCGACTTCAGACCCTCATAGCAGACGTGCCATATGGTGGTGGGAGTATCATGATTTACAGCCTAAGAACCGGATAGCTCGCAGTCTTTGTGGGCATAATGAATCCTAATTGCACTCTTCATCTCCGCCGGCTAACGCTTGTGAATGTCTCTGTCCGCTTTGTATCCAATCTCACTAGGCATTGTATTTCATTCTGCACTGCATTTAATCTCTCCGCATTTATTATTTGGGTCTGTCAATTAAGTTATCTGACATTTATAACCATTATTACATGACATTTCCTCATATCATAGCCACTGTTGCTGCATGTAAGGTTATTATTGTTTTTTTCCTTACAGTTGGACTATAATGAGAGGAATGGCACAAAACCTGACTTGGCTTATACAGAAAAATATACTAGTGAATGTCAGGATATCCGTCCTCGAGGTGAAGCTAAAAAGTATGTAGGTTGTGCATCGCAATGCTAATGATCCTAAACACACAAGCAAATCAATAACGGAAAGGTGCAACCAGAGAATTGTTGTGTTTTCCAGTGGTCAAGTGAAAGTCCTGACCTTTAGCCGAATGAAATGTTGTGGCATGACCTGTTTAAGCAAGACTCTCAATGACGTAAAGAGAAAATAACATGCATGTCTATATTCTTATACTTTGTCATGGATTTCATGCATCAAGAACATTTCTGTACATCAAGGTTTGCACAGTTTTCCTCACAAAGATGGTGAAAGTTGGATCACTGTGTTCAATAACGATGTGAAAAAGCATAACTTCCTACATTAATTGTATAGATTAGATCTTAAGGATTGCATTTCTGTAGGATTACAGAATACTTCCCAGTATAAGTGTTAATGCTGTTTTTTATCACCCAGAACAACTTGGAGGCAAATTCTACTCTTCTAGCATTGATTGCTTTCCTTTTCAACATTTACTGCTAGAACAGTGGGAGAGGAACACACTTCAATAAACATCTAATTCAAACACATTAACTCTGACGCTGTCTTTATATGAGGGGAATAGGGAGGGTGAGTTTCTGTGATCGCTGCAATGCTCAGGAGAAAGAACTGCTTTAATGTGACCTGATTCTTCAGGACACGGGGGAATGTGGTGACAGGGATACACCTTGGTAAAAGCAGGGATGCAGTCTTGTGATGAATGTGGTTACCTCAGTTTGGCCGGCCGACAGCAGACTATCCTGTTTCTGGAGGATTTTATTCATGCGGTCAAAGAACTCCCCGTTTCCCCTGGCAACCCTGGAAATAGAGACGGATCAGTTCATTTGCGGAACATTTCACCCTTGTTTACATTTAATTACACAATGTGGCTTCAAAAAGAGTTTCTCTTCCAGGCCTGAGTCTGCAATGTTATTTTTTCTACATTATTTTCCCTGCCTCTGCTTCACTGTAATCGCTATCACATATAGGCTGAACGCTCATCTGGACCTCTAGAGTGCTTCTCATTCACACTAATAAGATAAGATGAGCAAAAGAGATCTTTGACAGGCATCCAGCAAACGCTTGTTTTGGGTTGACATCTAATTACTGGAACACAGATAAATGGAGAAGTGGTAATAAACTGTCAAATTGTCAAATTTAGGCTGGAACTGAGAGCGGTGCTGACATTAGGACAAATTAGTATGAAGCTTTTACTTTCAGACAATGCTTAGTTTTAAGAGAAGTATAAATTATTGTGCAATGACAGTACAGTTAAACTTCCCTATTCTATGTGAACACTAATAACAGTTGCTACTCGGGATGTGCTTAACCCAAGTAAAAAAGTAATATATTTATAATACATTTTTTTTATACAAAGAACAGTTTAAATCAATTACAAATCCTGTTCTGGAGTGCTACTTGTGAATAATGCACATTTCTTAATATTAAAAATAGTCTTAATGTCACTGTTGATGAGGATGATCTCTAAATAACATCAGTCTTTAAAAGTAAGATATTTAAAGTGTTCCTGGAGTATACTTGCAATAGTTCCACTTTAGCACAATCAGATATACTTTTAGTCGGATCTCAGCAGTACTTTCGCACAATTATAAGTGCATTAATCAAAAAATTCTGACTCCAAGCCCTAGTAGTTGTAAGCCTTGTGAGGCCAGAGCTTGGCGTCCGGCTAGATCCACACGCGCCCCCACCCACACCCCAGGGGAAGGTGAATAGAGGTGGCGGAGAAGGGCGGAGTAGGGATGCAAAAAAGCGACATGCAGATGGTAAGAGAACGGGCCTATTTAAATCACTTATCAATTGACTTAACCAGCTTCTCTAGATAAACACTGCTTTGATGTTTAACTATTTGGCTAGTATCAAACTAGCATTAACCTGGGATGTGTTTCTTAAACAATGACATTGAAACCTGTTTCTTAACTATCATTGTATGATGTATAGCAGAAACAAACAAGCTAGTCACAGCTGTTCCCAGAAAACATATGAACTCTACTGACCACGTTGGTTTGAAGTGTCAGTACTGACTTGCAAACTAGAAACTATGCTCGTAACCACAGACAGAGAGCTATTGTTTCAACCACACAATGCTGATGCTATTTGCAAGAGCTCTTTTCCAAAACGCTATAAATCCATTTTAATAGTTTTTATTTTGTTAATATTCAATTTATCCTGTAAAAATGGTCTGTTTTCTCAGTCTGAACATGTTAAACAATGACTTTTAAATAAAACAACAATATTGTTGATTATAATTTCAAAGGGTTTTTTTGTTTTGTTTTTTCAAAACGCTAAATTTTAAATGATGGTTTGTGTCTTTAAGAAAAAAAAAAACTATATATATATATATATATATATATATATATATATATATCAAATAAATACAAATGCATGATATAAATAACAGCCAAATAAAATGACTGCTGCAGAAAAGACTGTCTTTTCGTTTGTTTATGTCCAGGATTTTCAGAAGCTGTCTATTCAGTCAGAGAGCCAGACATTATAAACATTCAGGGGTTAGCCCCCAAAATCTATATTGGATTGCTCAATATAGCCTTATTAAATCATCACGACTTGCCTAAAATAAAATCTATAGATAATTTACTAAAATTGTTTACACATTTTAAAACAATTTACACATATATTAATATGTTTTAATGTTAAACCTGCGCTATTATAATAAATGTGCGATGGTAGGCTATGATGGTATATCCAAGTTTGAGAATGTAAAGCGCGCTCTGCAGGACACAGAAGCACCAGCAATATCACTTGTCTTTTTTCTGTGGGAAAAAAAAAGTAGGAATAATAGATCATTGGGAACTTTAAAAGGCCTACTTTTATTTGTGTCTATTCACAATATCAACAAAACATTATGATATAATAAGATAAAACAATCATTAAGTGTTTTCTGCCTTTTCGTCTTGAATAGGAGCGGTTTACAAAAATGAACCAAAACTGTGAAAAAGACATGAAAAATATATCTTTAAATTACCACTTAATGAAATAATAATAATAATAAACTTGTATTATAGGTGCGTATATGAGGAGATGGCGAGAATTTTTTCCAGTAACAGCTTTTTGGCCTGACAGAACCAGCCTTGTGTTGGGTTGGGATTTTCTTTTTTTGTAGGTTTTTTTTTTTTTTTTTTCAATTTTCTTTGTCCAGTTGGCATTTTCTACCCCCAGTTGTAGGTCTCACTGGTTTATCTAGGCCATCAAAAATGTTATTAGAGTTTAAAGCTCTAATTTTGAATACTGCGTACAAACGAATGCTTCAAGGCGTCGCTATGTTGCATCGGAACAAATTCTGATTGGTCAAGAGGACATATCGCATTTAGGCTAAAAACAGGTTCGGCGCTTATAGCGTTTTGGAAAAAAAACTGCATCTTGACATTCATTTTATACAAGGAAATATTGCGGTTTGGCATGAAACATTAATGAAAAGGTTCAATGCACAGCAAGATGGCTTGAGGAATTTGGCGTTTATCGCATTTTGGAAAAGAGCTCTTCAAATGTTCTTTAAAACGATGGATTCAAGGAACATCAGATCATTGAAGTATGTTGAAAACTACAAATCTTGCAACCGTAGTGAGCAACTGATGCTTCTGTTGCTAATGCATAATGGAAATTCATGCTGGCCTTTTCAGCGAGGCAGGTAATCCGTTTACACATCTCAAAGAACGGGATCGGAAAGCAGATGTGGCTTAGCCAAATATGGTGGGAAACACTGAAAGATATCAGGACTTGTGGACCTTGTTGCTTTCTAGTTTATCTGCAGAACGCCTGCGCTCGCTGGGGATTGAGGTGACAGGCCTCCCCGTCCCTCTGACAAGCCTGAAAATCAACAGCTTGAAGCGCGTTCCCGAGAAACAGCCTCCATGGAGATAAGAAGATGATGGACATTTCCCGTCCTTATTAGTCACTGCCGCACTGCTTAAACATCATCAATGCAACAAGTATACAATCACGTCTTGCCGCTTCCGATCAAGCCTCTTACACACTGTCCGACTTCATTTATCTTATCACCAGGCGATCCGAGGAGGAGGTGGGAAGCGTCCATCTCCCGCAAACCGGGGTGAACTCCTGGACCCCTGCCGCTTGCTAATTTTCCAGACCCGGTCGTCATGGTGATGATAGCCCGTTCAATGCGGGATTGGTTGGCAGAGTGCAGCACCTAGGGAATATCGTCCATCTCTCCTGCTCTGCCCTGCCTGACTTCAGTAGAGTATGGAGGAATGAGCGGGAAATGCATTAGTATGGCCATACAGCTGTCAGACCCCCTATGTGTGCTCCAGCCCCCCATCTCTCATTATTTATCCAGCCCACAGCACTCCAGACCATTTCTTTATCAACACCATCACAGCAGGTGAGCATGAGATACCTGCGCCCCCAGATATCCAACAGAGTGCTCCTGGGATTCCCTCAGGAGATGAATTAGGAATGACACTTTGAGTCCGCATTCATCCATATTAATACACTCTCAACGAGGCCACGCATTATATCATTGTCTGATAATTCTAGGACTGTCTAGACCATTTTGTACTTACCTGTGAGAAAGAAAAAAAAATCACAAATGAGATAGCTTTAATGTCTCAGTTGATTCTCATACATGCCAGTGACATAAAAAGGGCTGCGAGCGATTTTAGTGGTTTTCTGACTATTTTGCTCATTTCGAAAACACACCAATAGGCCAAAATCCCAACCTCTAAAGACATGTTCGCAAACCCCAAGGCTCAAGGTTGGGCTGGTTATCATGGCCTTGTAAGAAATGGTAACCCTACAGTTTTTGCTCCGCTGACTTCCATTCATACTCGAGCAAATGTGAGAGACCGGTAACACATACTCAGTTTTCACTGCATTCAAAAGTTAAAGCTAACAAACTTGCAAATTCATTCAACATATTCATATTGGCGACATCCAAGTTATTTGATGTATGTTAATTTCTCTCATAATTAGTTACTTTTATAATGCTGTAACTTAGTTACTTACTCAGTTACTATTTGTGAGAAGTAACTATAACTAGTTACTTTTTTTAAAGTAACATGCCCAACACTGCTGCTCACCCCAGCTATTTGTTTAGCGTTATGATTATGATAAGTTATGCTCCCATGAGCACAGATGGCAGATATAAAATCACAGACTTGCTTGAGGTATTGTAGACATCCTTGAAAACCATGAAAAATGATTGACAGGCAGAGACTGTTTCTGATTGGCTAGTTTCAGGCCGCTTCTCTCGCTATTTTCAGCTGTTTTACAGAGCCTAGTACTGTCAGATAGAGACAGGTAGAGATGTATTTCAGTGATATCTGTCAAGTAGTGAGGACATTTTATATGTGGTATTCAAAAAACACTGCTTAGAGCACATTTAAGATGCCTGTTTCTTAGATTTTGTCTACTGGGAAAAGACCTTAGTCATCTCCTCCAGAGCTTCAGAAGAAAATCTCCAGAGTGTCAAAACTGTGCCAAGATATCAAAGTATGCAATCAAAAGATATTCTGATATAAACTCTTGACAAACACTTCAGAATGTCAAATTCCTTCGAAACCAAATGATCTGAGCTCTGTTATCGGAATTCATTTTGTAGCTGTATACTGTCATACAACTGCCTCGTTTGTTTCTGTTTTTGTTTCTCCTGAGGAATTTGAAAGCTAGGGTAGGTCATTTCAGAGATGGCTAGCAATAGCAGGCCAGCTTTGAAAGCATAAGATCCGACCCTCCGTGCAAATCACTCTCCAAAGCAGACGGAGGCTAACAAGCAACGTGATGAGAGACGGTGTTGATTGAATGTAACGTTTTCAGATTACTTCATCTCTCATTCACCAGTGAGAAAATATTATAGGAAGCACATAATATTACAATAATAATTCTCGGTCATTCTGCAATAGCATAATATAGACTATATGTTGAGAGGCAAGTAGGACAATCTATCACAGGCCTCAGACCTGAAGGATGTGATTGGATTTTATAGTTCCATAGATCATTTAAATACATATTAATACTGTCACGTGGCGGCTGTGTTAGCTCGCGCTGTCGCTTCCAGACAGGCAGGCAGGACACGGAGACAGGATTTCAGATAAACTTGGGTAATTTAATTAAAGAAACGAAAG
>JAUCMS010000062.1:13066909-13104956 GCA_032357445.1 Enteromius radiatus | reverse complement strand
TCAAAAAATAGCGGATTCAGTCTCCTAAAACGCCGGATCCGTGTGGACGAAACGCCAATACGATAAAAAATTTATACATATACAGCGAAACGCGTCTCCGTGTGGACGGGGCCTTAGTAGTTGGCCTCCAAACCTGGTCAGCATGGTTGTCTGCCTGATTTGAGCAAGATTTGGACACTTTTCAGTTTTTCACTTGTGAACAAGCTAATTGGCAAGGCTAAACACCAGCCTCCTGGTGAACCAAACTCACACAGAAATGTTTCTGAAGGTTTAGCATTTTAAATCTACAAAGAAAGCACAGTCTGATGCCATTTGGACCTGTTTATATTGCACTTTTTCAGGGGTCCTGCCATGGCATGACCTGTCAAAATCAATTTTAAGGTGCCTCAAAATACCTTCTATGGCGAATATAAACTATGCATCAAACAATAAATGACTTATCACACACTAACAGACATTTGAGTCATTCCAGACACAACAAAAATCCAGTTCACATCGCACAGACAAATGCCAACAAACACCAACAGACAAGTCTGTGGGAGTTTGTTGGATCAGTGCTTTACCCCTATCTGTGTCTGTTGCCGTTGGTCAGTGTTTGTTTTAACCAGACTGAACATGTTTAATCAGTGTTTGTTGGGTGGTGAAATGTCTGAGCAGTGTGATATGATCCAGCAAACAACAAACTTTGATGTAATTTGACCAAGCCATGAACCATTGCCACGACAATGAAGCACAACTGGTTGCTGGTCACGCTTAGCAAATTATCCTAAAAACGTCAGGTATCTGGACAAACCGAAACTGATTAGGGAGCGCAGAGCAAAATTGTAAAAGCTTTTTAAATCTTCCGACTGCAATTCTCTGCATAAATTCGAGAAGGTGCCCAGTCTTTGCCATAGCAGCAACCACTGCTTTCATTTTATTTGGCATATTTTCAGGTGAAGAATGACAATTTTGATAGCGGTTACAGGTTAAATTTTTTCCCCTGTCAGGCTAACTAGAAACTCTGACTCAAAGTTTGTCTGTGTCTATTGTTGCAGTGTGAATATGACATTTTCAAGAAATTCAAAATCCAACAACTAACTTGTTTGTTGGCATCTGTCTGCACTGTGTGTATTGGTCTAAACATGTGCCTTGTTGCTAGGACCCTAACCCTAATGTGTGACAAATGTAAACAATATGACTTCTAAATCTGGCTCAAAATACCAAACGTTTGATTTTGTCCGACTGAATGAAATGATAGTCTGGACCTTAAAAAAAAAAACAAATAAATCATTGCTTATCATACACAAGTAGATTTTCATTTCAAACTCAAATATGCAGACTGGCTCCGACTGTCATCAACCAGCGTCAATTTGGGCAAAAATCACATAGCTTATTTCAGCATTTAGTCTGCTTTAAGGTTTCTCTTTCCCAGCAAGCCAAGCTCATTTCTGGTTTCTCTCAGCTTAATTAACCCTGCAGGACAAAAGGAAAGGATATGTTTGCTTTCCCCCTTCTATTAATTTGACCAAACGTGCATTAAGAAATGATGAGCCACATCAAAGCACTCCATCTGAATCCCAGCACCCTCCACAGACTGAATTCCACCAGTCTCTGTACAGGGATGGAGCGTGATGTGCTTCGAACGGCACCGTGGCGCATTCACCTGAATTCTCGGCTCTTACTGTTGGCAATTAGCACCAGGCCACCGAGCAGCTGCTTCCCAGGTGAACTCATTTCAATTACGCACTCCACCATCTGAATTGAATGTCACTCCGTCTCAGTCATCAGCTCCCATGAAAGGCGAGAAGTGACACGCTACCAAACACAAGACAACAGCTGCCAAGGGAGCGCTGCCATAGCCGAGAGCAGGAACATCGGCTGCTTCTCACAGGGTCGTCCCCGCTGAGCCTCTGTCCCTCACAGAAGCTCTTGGGCCACCGAAGAAGCTCTTGAATGACACCGCTGCTCAATAGAGAGACGGTAAGCCTGGCAATCAAAGGCTTCTCTCCGCTGGGGACGGAGGGTCTCTATGGTAACGGTTGAGTGAGAGGAACCGCCAATGCAGGTACACAGGATTCAACAAAAGCTGCACAAATCATGCTTTTGTTTTGCTCATATCACCTTTTGTTGGGGCAGTTAGGCTGGCAGTGGCAACCAGAGAGCTCTGGGACAAATTCACATCTATTCCTAAATTCGCATTTTTAAAAGTTGAGAGCGCCCCCATCAGATAAGCAATATCGCTGATACGTTCTCTCCTTGGCTTTCGGATTTATCGATTTCAATTTTGCCAATTGCTACCAAATTGTTTTATTGATTTCATAATCTTCTTTTACATAGATTCCCACTCTCATTCATATACAAAAGGCTGAGCGACTGCTTCATTGTATGGATTTTCATTCTCATTCATAGAGATGAGTTAACCTTCTGATCTTTGTCAAGTGAAATGAGGCAGGGCTGCTGTATAATGCACTTGCCAGGCTGACCGGTGCCTATTCCTCAGCCTTCATTTACTTTCGCAAAGATATGCCAAGGAAGAAGACCCTTCAGAATACAATGAGGTTTTCCAGGTCAGTTTTTATGTTTTATGCCATATGTCACTAAATAGACCATGTTGAGGGGCCTATGAAATCAATATTTTTTTCCCCTAAATCCTGTTATATTTATTTATATATATATATATAATATTTTTCTGGATTTGATTTTTTCCATTTACATTTTTATAATTTTAATGGTTAAATTAAATTGTATTAATTGAAAAAGCATGTCAAATTAATTGAAAATGTACACAATTTCAAAGCAATTTATTAAAAGTTTAACAAAAATTAAAAGAAAAAAAGTTTTAATTTTACCAAATTCTGTGCTTTCTGTTAATGTTCTGAATTCCATTTTAATGGTTTCATTCAATTTTAATAATCAAAAAATTACATCTATTATTATTTTAGAAATACTGTGTTGTGTATTTACGTTTTTCTGGTAAATAAAAACTGGTAAATAATTTTTTTATGGTAAATGTTCCTTAAAAAAATATTGCTTTAATAATAATTTTATTGTTAGTAGGCCTAGTAGTTCTGTCATTACATTAAGTAATATCTGTCACAGTTTCCTCAATTTAAACCAAACTTTTATTTTGACAGGTTGCTGCTAAAATTTTTAGGTTTCTATTTGTATATGATATGACAATATTTTACTCAAAAGAAATGGTAAAATGCTCATAAAGTGACTCAGAGCAGTTCTAGAGAGAAACACAGATGCGCTTCAGTATGTGTGTAGTAAATGAAACCTTGCATCTAGGCCATTCATTCACACAGAGACAGAGACCAAATATTTAGATGATTTATGTTTAAATAGTATTTTTGTGGCTTAACATTCACAAACACTAGTCCTAATAGCATTGTGATTTAAGTGTACTGACCTACTTTGATTTTCTTCATTTAAAATGTAACCAATTTCCAGCAACATTCTGCATTATACAGTACATTTTTATGACAGGATTCCACAATTCTCTCCACATTTTCTGCATCCAGAAATATAGGGCCCTACATCTTGTATGATTCTAGCATCACACTAATTTCAGTTTTTTTGCATGATTTGTGTAATATTTTAACCTCATCGTATGTGCTGTAAACACTATATCCTATTTATTCTATTGCTCTCGGCCCACTAATCCAACAGAAGCACTGTTTTCATAATCATTTGTGATGGCAGGCCCTGTGATTGTCATCGACGCAATCACCGCTCTCTTCTCTCACAATGAAGTCTTTCTGGATAAGCACTGAGAGACGGCCCATAACCGTGTCTCCAGTATTTCATGAATTGGAGAAATGTCAAGTGTCCTTCTCATTATGAAGCTCTGAATGCTGAGGTAAAAGGTTGCCTGTATGGGTGCCTTTTTTTTCACTTCAGTAATGAAATGATATACACATATATTTAATATTTTAACCTGTCAAGCCACAATGTGATCCAATCAAATCAGAGCCACAATTCTCAGAATGTGTCATCTATATTAGTTGTGTGGGTGCAGAACACCCTGAGCTTTCTCTCCCCAAGCGAGACCTCGGAGTGAAAGCTATGTCTAACCTGACTGAGAAAACGACAGACAGAGCTGTGGATCAGTCAGTGGATGGGCAGAGCTGCTGTTGTCGTTATGAGACATGGATTTGCTCAGTGAGTGGGTGATTCCATGGGAACATAGAAGAATTTCTATTTCTGTAGCAGAAATCATGAGGGGAAAAAAGGTATACACAAAACATATGTATTATTAAAAGAATACTAGGGCTGTCAAAAATGTACATTGTAATGAATGATACACAAAAGAAAAAAAGGACTATATTTGATAACCAGGGCCTAAATTTAAAACTTGGCAAGTTATACTCGCCAGATGGCCAGTAACTTTTTTTAATTAGCAACGCCTGTGAACACAATTCAGCATATTTATCAAATCATAAAGACTGTGTTTTAATTAGATAAATACGCAATCCTATGTGCTGCATGACCTTTAGCAGGTGACAGTTTATACTGTCAATAACGGACCATTTTCAAAATACTCTGAAGCTGTGTTTTAATAGTCACCAGCATCGAGAAGATTTTTATATTCTGATATTTTAAAAAAAGAATTGACATTTGACAGTCTCCTTTTTTTTTAAGTCATGAAAAGAACACTGTTTTTTTTGTGGGTCACTGTTAAATACATTTCAATAGTATTAGTGCTATTTCTATTTATTTTCTATTGATTCAAAATAAATAAACAAATAAAAAATTATAATAAATTCAAGGTTAATAGTAAACTAAATTAAATAATAATAAGTAAAGTAAATTAAATAATAAGAAAGCATATAGCTACAGTTGGCCAGTAAATCATATTAATGGCTAGTACATTTTCTCAAGTCACAGACCACTGGCAGGGTGTTAAAATGTTGAAATGGCATGGTAATAACTATATAATAAAAAACACATATAGTAATAATAATATATTATATTAATTAATAATTAAATAATTGTAAAGTGTGTGTGCATTATATATAAATGCTTATAAAAAGTCACATATTTCAGGTTTGATGTGGATGAATTGGCACTTACTAATGGGCTTTTGGGGTCCTGAGACAAAACTGGTTAGGAAACACAGGTAGCACAGGGGAGGAACCAGGGCTCATATCATTACGATCTCAGAGCCGATAAGACCAATAATCCTCCAGGCTGTGATAAAGGTGTATGGGGCTATCAGGGGATCTATGCCAGCTTATTCCCCACATGGCCGTTCTCAAAGAGCCAATCTGCAGTGTTGATCAACGTTAACATCAGGCATAATACCACACACATTTTGCAATTGGGATCGATCGGACTCGAAACCCTCTTGGTCTCTCTGAAATGAAACTAAACAAGAATAGCTATAGTTCTGTGTCCGTCTGAGCTGCATTTGAGATGTTTACGGCTGTTTACACTCACCATGCGACGGAACAAATCAGATAGACGTCCAATGACACAGTCTTTTACACCGAAGGTGTTGTGTCACTGAATACTGAACAATGACAGCTTGTGAAATATTGGTGCTGTTCTGAAACCTAGTGATCTGCTACACTGCATACATGGGAAATTGTCCTCTAAATCAGCATCCTAACCATCACTGCATCTCAAAGATTTCTTAAAAACTTCCAAAATAAGCCAAGCATGCACTGAATGACTGGAAATATCTCCCTGTGGATACTTAAAGACTCTTGTTTCTTGTCTCCTGTCATGTTGCTGTGCACACTACACAACTGATCACTGACTAGGTGTGTCAATTACAAGGAGAAACAAGGAGAGCTGATTCGTGAGAACAGCTCAACAAACAACATGTCAAAAGTCATCTCACAAGTAATCTCACTGGAGAACTTCAGTGGACGGCATGGACTGTGATCTGTGACTTCTTGTAGCAAACTAGCCATCAGATTGTATCAATCAAAGGCAGCATGCTATAGCCCTGTAGTCATACAGCATATATATATATATATATATATTTGGCTATAGGCAGCAACACAAATAGCGCTCCGCATAGGAGACTTGGCGTTGCTGCTAAGAGAATGCTGAAATACTCTTTAAGCATGAAAAAGTCAAACGGGCTGACATATTTAATGAATTATATCCCAATATTTAATTTAAGGGGCCAGTACTTAATTGTTATTGTTTTGGAGAAGTGAAATCCTACCCAATGTTTAATTCAGATTTATATGTAAATGGAACCATTTGCACAATTGACTTGAAAATTTGCATGCAGTGTCTTTGTCCGAAGTACCATATCTTGTATATCTTGAAAACCCTGGCTGCCATTGGCAAATCAAGTTTCTCATTTTAAATAGTAGAAATAACATTTCATTTGACACTTTTTAAGTAATGGAATTTCTAATATGGAAATTGATTACATGCACATATACATGCATATCTGTATTTCTCATGATTTTTTTTTCATAGATGATTGCAGTGCATCCAGGAATTGAATTCTCCACAAAAGATACATGCGCTGCTGCACTGAAATTCAGCTAAACATGTTACAGTATGTTAGATACCTGCCTAATTTAAGCTTGCTTCTTGAAAAAGGGCAGTTTATCTAGATTTATTTTGTAGTTAAATGGACAGATCACCAAAAAATGTCAATTCTGTTATCATTTACTCACCCTTACATCATTCAGAATGTCTGTGCATGAATGTTAAGCTCCGATTTCCAAAATTGAGACTCAAGTCTCTTGCGGCTACACAACAGTTTTGTGGTTCTCGTTCAACTCACCATCTGTTACAAATATTTTCCATTTGCCAGGCTGTGTAGTCCACTTTACTGTCTATCAATGGAAATTTTGTGCTGCTTATTTCATATGAAACAATAATATTGCCTTGATTTATTTGACATTTACTACGGTTTTAACAGGTCACTGCTCAAAACAACAGCAACTTTCAAGTAGTCTTCTCAAATTAGGCAGTGGAATTTTACTCTACTAAAGTGGAGCAGCTGATTATTGGAAAACATAAAGGGCAAATGATGACGAGCCGTCATGATTTTAGAGAGGAATGAAAAATGGATGGACATTTGAAAGCCAATAGCTCTAATAAAATACCGGTTACTTTCAAATCAAAGGACACTTAAACTCCAAGACGGCATCTGATTGCAGCACATTAAAATACATAGGCTAGTCGCTGCAAAACAAAAAAAAGAGAAAGTAATACAAATCCACTTTTTTTTCTATGGCTGTACTGAGACATTCACAGCAACTCACAGAAAGACAGATGAGAGAATGGAGTGCTGTCTTTCACCTGTGGCAGGAAGCTCTGCTCACACGTCTGCTCAAGCCCCCATTAAGAACAGCAAAGATTTAAACTGTCAATCAGACACCAAAGGGAAGACGGCAGAGCTTTCACATTCAATTACAGTGGGACAAGCTCTTGCGTGAGTGCTCACTTCTCTATGGCCAACGTATTTTTCATCTAGTCTCAATCTTGTGTACAATATTATAAATTCTTGAAAATTTATGAGATGATGTTTATGATGAATAAGGAATATTAAAATCATTTTACGTTTTATCATATATATAAATTCCACTGTGAGCCAAAACACTGTTATGAATAAACTCCACTTCATCTAACCACCTAATAAGTTGTTTAGCTACTATGTGCCATTTAATACTATGTGATTTTTTTCCTGTTTGTAGAGAAAAGTTTTTCTCCAAAGTGTGTTTAAATGGATATACTACAAACGATTTATAATTTGCTTCTTGAATTTTCAACCTTGTCTTGTGTCTATATGTGTTGTTGTCTTGGCAACTAACTCCCTTGTGCACCGTTGCACAATCAACACATTACTCAGGGGTAAAATAAATTACGTGTTTGCATTTAAACTAAGATTTTTAGGGGTACCCTAAGTTATCCATACACACGTCTCTCAATTATTTTTGCACTATCAGTGGCTGAAATCTCTTATTTTCTCTCTTATTTCTAGTGCATGACTCAGTTTTGTATTTTTTAACCCATTTCATTTTACAATCCATACAAATTAATGTGATATGAAACAATGCATCATGTATTACTTGTAACAACAAAACTTATACAAAAATACATAACACCATTTGCATTTGTACAAAAGCAAGCTGATTATTCGGTTTCAGGGCAAAATAGTCTTTTTCATTGTCAGACAAATAAATGAATAAATAAATACAAAAACTGCGCCCTCTGAGAGCTACTTTACCACCCATAAAATCTGTTGAGACATAGCTACAGGTGTTGAACTAGCTACTATAAGACATAAACAGAGATCTGCACGCAGGTGGGAAAAGGTAGAAACATTCAATCAAAAGCTTAAAAAGCCCAAGAAGCCGCTAAAACGCAATTCGATTCCACAGCAAGTCATTACGCAGACTAAATGACAAAAATAATACGATTTAGTATATTGGAAAAATCTATAACGCAGGTGTAAAGCGAGACTAAACAACATATACATTGACTTGTGCTCACAAGTAACAGAATAAAGCGAGTGATACTTCCTACTCAAGCTTATTAGACTCTAATAAACAATGTTAAACGAAAGAATAGCGTTCAGACAGCACAATTCACGTATAAATCCATAGAAATGCATCTCACCTGTGGATTTCTCATTCACTGCTGTGCGATGCCCCGGCGACTGTTTCTGTGCGTCTCAAGACTTTTCTTCGCCCATCGAAATCTACGCAACTGGTTGGTGGTATATCCCTTTAAGACGGGAGATGTCAACTAAGCAATAAACGTTAAATTGTCCTCATCTGATGACAGGACAACGTTTTAATTTCTCCGAGACGTTTCCGTCTGCTCTTGTGCGCGCCGGTATGAGCTATATATGGTAAAAGGAAGTGCAAGACTACTTTGCATGCCTCTAGCTGTTGCTGAGGGGCTGCCAGCCGCTTAGCCGCGTTTTATACTATAACAAAGCGAGAAAATGTTTTAGTTTTATGCGTAGGTTATGTGCCGCTACATAAAGTAATAAGAACAAACAAAAAAAAATACTTCGTTACGCAGATATAAACGTCCAGAAAGTGTAAGTACTTGCAGCTACATCAAGTCTTCTGCTTTGTATGGAGAATAATAGATTCTCTATAAGGGTTGCGTGAGTATTGCCTGCCAAACCAATGAATATCACAATCTGGACAGTCTTCAGTTTTAGAAATCAGCCCAATAATTGACTCTCCCTTACTGTGGGTTTGCCAGCGTTGCATAACTAGGGCAAATTTCACAAAACCTATATAAAACCTAGTCTAGGCTATTGTTTTCAGAGCTCCCTGAAAGAAAGCCACAGCCAAGACTTGGCATTTATGTCGGTCTCCTTTATTTTGTTCCAATTAGACAAACCAGTAGGAGGAGGTGCTACCCTGCAGACAGTAGATTTGAGGCATTTATTAGCATGAGTAAAACAGAAGCGTGGACCCGAGCTCCCAAACAGTGCGGTGACTCATGCGGTCACAGAGCAAACGTGTGAGAGCCTTGTGTTCATGCACATGCGTGTGAGAATATGAGAAAACACCATGCTTTTAGTGCTCAGGGCCGGAGGAGGGAGAGGGGGGGAAAGCACAGAACATTGAGGAGTAGATAGCAAGAGGAAAATTACCTCGCTGAGATGTTTTGTTCCTTATTTTGTTGGGTTTCTAATTGGGTTTCTTAATTCTGATCTTATTGAGCTACGATTATTGATTAATGTTTTTTCAACATTGGAAACCAGATTAGATTAGTGTCAACACATCTATTGGATGAGCCCACATCAGTTTCAAAAGACAGATCTGGCTAGACAATTCAGGAAATTAAAACACAATCTTTGGCAAATGCCAGCTGTTCATTTGGTTTGATGTCCCACACAAGAGCTCTTAAACTTAAGCAGAACCCAGATGATTTAATCACAGGCCATATTTGTTCAAATAATCATGTAAACCTGGGGTCAAAGGTCCTCCTTAATTCTGTAAAGCCTTTTATTTTAATGAAACAGTTTATTGAAAACAAAATGATTATAAAAAATGTTTGCCAATATTAATATGGCCAAACTATTCAGTTTTTTTTTCCTGATATTGGTTCCTAGAAATGCTTTGCATGAGGCTGTTATTCTATTTTTTTTTCCCTGTAAGGATAAAGACTTTTTCATGTTTAATGTTCATTTATATTTGAACAAACCGTTGCCTGTAAATAACGTAACTTTAAATCTACAGTAAGTTACTGGCATCCAGCTGCCAGTAATACTGTAATTTCTACAATCATTTTTTACAGTGTAACTTACATAAAATACATAATAATATCAGTTGTCACTTTATCTCTCAATAAATGTCTTACTAAGGTGATATTTCAATTTATGATTAAATCTCTGCAGTTTTTGTTGAGGGGGTGAAAACATGAAAAGTTCAAAACCATCATGTCTGATGCTTACTTTGAACATTATATTTCTGAAAATGATGTATGGATAATCAAGTGAACCTATAAGTTACTTCAGTCCATTAAGTCATGGCACTTTTTATATTATTACCAATGTGAAATATATTATGTTTACTTTACAAAAAAATCATGACCTGAGGGAGAGGGTTTTTAAATTATATTAAAAACCAAAATGTAAACTATCAGTCTATTAATAATGCATGTAGCATGTGGTTTCACAGCATTTTTAATCATGTTGATAATTCAGAGAATTTTGCATATCAGATACGATACAGTTCAGTTTATAGAGTTAGCATCTGAATTATTTATCTGAAAAAATGAGATCTTTACTTGTGTCACTTGTGTATATTAAAAACAATATATGAAACTATGCTCTTTTTTGCTAAGATAAGTCTACATTGAAATGTTAAAACGTCTCAATACCAACTCTTATCAAAATCTCCCAAATCGAATGTTCTGAGCTGTGCTATACACATTCATTTTAAAGCTCTTTACTTTTCACTATATGAACAATGTCTATTTTTACATCAGGAATTTTAGAAAAATATTTCATACAGTTGTGATACTTATCTGAGAAAGCAGAACTGAGAAGTCAGTGAAGGATGAATTAGCTGAGTTCTGCTGAACTGATCTCAAACCTTGCACGCACTCAAGAAAAGTGTCTGACAAGGGTTGACCGATTCATACAGAAGATGTAAAAATAGACGATCAGATGTTCAGACTGAATTTGTGTCTTAATGCTTAAATAACCGTTAAATAATGGTTTCTTTTACGCCAAAAAATGTACACTGTAAAAAGAAATCCTGAAAATTTACGGTAAAGAAACCGTAATATCTGATATAATGTTAATATACCAACCTATTAAAGTAGTGAATCTATTTTGTACCTTTGAAATACACTGATAACTACTAAATGCAGATGGTGATGAGAAAGTCACATGATGAACCAAAGCTCATCACAAGTAGCTTTTAAATAGTAAAACATATAGAAGGTTTAAACTAAAATGGGAAATAAACATTCATTTAACAACATTACATGTAATATACAACCCTAATAAACATAACTGATACAAAAAAACATCAAAATTTAAAATGCAATGCAGGGAATTCTGGGAATGTCATGTTTCCCTGTAAATTTAACAGGAATTTACCCTTAACCATTTAACGGGTTTATACCGTAGCATTTACACTGTTTTTTTACCGTTAAATTCACGGCCATTTTTTACAGTGTGTCCTAATCCCTGTCTCAGGACATTTGTCTCTTTGTCATCCACATATGAAGCCTCAGAATTCACGGTGAAGAGGTGACGCAAAGTGTGACTTCCCCCCCTCTGGCTCGATCCTTATACCCCAGCACCACCCATACCCCTCACCCATCTACACCACCCACATCTCCACTGCCTTTCCTCGCTACTATAAATAGGCTCGGACACATTAATTGCGTAGCTGCTGGGGTGAGGTGCCTCTCAGTGCACTGAAATTATTCTTTAGCAGAGCCAATAAAACAAAGCCCCAGCAGCCGGGCATCTCTTCTCAGCGACGGATTTCCAAATGACTGGAAGAAGCTCTAAACGGCTTTACCTGCATGCAAGAATGAGAGGATGTGTCCAACGGTTATTTACTTTGATTGATTTCACAGCTGTGCTGAAATCAAACACCTGGCTTGAATGGCGGAATGGACTGGGATCGTCGCCATCCAACATCTTAGGGAAGCTGCTTTGAAACTGCAGCTTGTCAAAAGAAAAGCTAATCATATAATTAAACAAGCTACTGTAGTCAAATAGCAGTTAACTATTCTACACAAGCTAAAAGTAGCTAACTACTCTGAAATAACTCGGGTGGTGATATGTTTGTTTGGTTTTTTTTTTATGAAAATTTCTTACAGTCTGATAATAATAACTTATAAGGCATATTTTTTTGCTGGTAAAATAAACAATGATATATATTAAATTAACAATCTCAGGTAGAGTTTTCAGAACCAAACTTTGAAAATGTGTCAAGACAAATATCAACACATTATGACTTTTTTAATGTATTAGTGAAATCTTGTTTCCATTTCTCACACACTTTTGAGACTAAATTTTGTTATACTGCTAACCAAGCTGAAAGTGAACTACTTATATTTAATTGATTTTACATTTTCCAGAATAATTCTTGTTGTTTTGACAAATTTGACTCTCATTTATTAAATCAAAAGTAAATCCAGTTGATATGGGTAATTCTTAAATTATATTTTCTTATCCATTTCAAATAATGATACATAAAAATGACACCAAAAAAGGAATTCCTGCAACAGAGTGCTTAAAAAAAGCACATTTGTAATACATTTGAAATGTTAAAAATTCAGTTAGTTAAAAAAGGGATAAATGTGATGCCATTAAAATATTTCACAACAATGGGAGCTTTTAGATCTTTTTTTCTCATTAATTTTCTTATTAACGAGAAGTTATTGATAATATTCGATGCAGTTTAGTTATGACTGTTTTTTTAAACAGTTTACTGGGTTCAAACCAATCCCAGAATGCCAGTGTCTTATTTTTACACTCATTATGAGGATTAAAATCCTTTTTGGAAAAGCTGCACTATACACAGAGAGAGAGAGAGAGAGAGAGAGAGAAACAAACACAAACAAGCACAAAAGTTTATTTATTTAATGGTTCTCTAATAGCCTTTTCATTTATTTGGGGAAAGATTTAAAAACAGCATTAAAGTATACAGCATATTTTCTGGAGATAACATTCTCAACCTTTTTGCCCCCAACACCCCCAGAAAAATATTCCAAGACCCCCACACAAAACTTTTTGGCCTCAGAAATGCATAAAAGTGACTCAAAAAAGCTTTTGACATTGCACTAAATTCCCATTCATGGCTAACATACCTAAACTTTGAAAGGGGTTCTCTATGGAGCACCTTTAAAGATAGGACAAGTATACAGCACTTAAACTGGATTATGAGACAATGAACAACCTTTAGTGCAATTTAGCACAATTGTAGTTTGAATAAAGTTAAACTATTTCAGCTAATTTAATGGCTTACTCCGCAACATGGAGCAACTATAAAGCACATTTAGAGCCAACAGCTCATTCTGTTACAATATGGCTCCAGTGCCGATTAGTTACATCTAATACATTTAGTTTATTCATTTATAGATGCATTAGGTATTGAAACAGGTTTTCCACAACAACTAAAACATGTTAGAAGTCATAAAAACCATAATTAAGACTATGAGGCAATGTTATTGAGCCATAACCTAATGTAACGAGCTCCAGTGGACTACAGCACGCAGGTTTCTTTATTTTTGAGTGCATGCTAAGTGGTTGGGTCAGAATGAATTAGATTCGAACAGGATGCTACTGTCTTGTTTTCCTGCAAATGCTGAGTGCTTGTAACATGGTGAATTAGGGCCTGCACTTTATAAATAGCCATTTGCCGCAATTGATGGGTCCTTTGAAGCTCTAGAGGTTTGCACTTCCACCAGCCCACTTGTGGAGCGACGTACTGTTTTGTATTCAAATATATCACAGTTTGAAAGGATCAAATGGAAATATTTCTTTCAAGCTTCCCTCATTCAAGGCTTTCATGGACTGAATCGTCATCGCACAGGCGTCTTCTCCTTTGTATAATCATAAGCATTCATATATTGGGGGTTATTCAGAACTGCCACAAGTGCTCAGAACCTCAAAGAACATTATAATATAAAGAAAAGCAGCATCAGATTAAAAAAAAAACTGCTTTCTTAGAAGACCTAAAAAGAAAAAAATAATCATTTAATTTATTAATTAACCATGCTAAGATTACATTTCTAGACATTAGGGGGCAGTTTCCCGAACAGGGTTTAAGACCAGTCCTAGATTAAAAATGTTAAGAGCTGTCTAAACTGGAAAAGGCTTGCACTGAGAGATCTTAAAATACACAATTGCCTTTGTTTGGTCTTAAAATGCTCACAGATAATGCATTTTTGTAAGATATTTTTCTAAAAATTGTTAAATGGGTCTAGTCCTGGCTTAATCTAATCCCTATCAGGGAAACCGGCCCTAAATTAAAACTTGGATATAGAAGTTGCAAATATTAAATATATTGCCAGAAATAATAAAATTGCAATGACCTCTGCTAATTCTGGACCAGAAACATATTTTGTAAATTTCATAATAAAAAATAAAATGACAAAAAATAAACAGAGAAGAAAAATAGTGAGTTTTAAGACAAAAGGTTAGAAGTGCAAAATATAAAGTTAACGTGTGATTGTTCAACACAGTCTCACGACCAATTCGTATGAGGTGCCAAATTCATGATAATTCATACGACCTCACTCGTACGATTTCTCTAAAACCCTGTGACGGGTAGGTTTAGGGGCGGGTTAGGTTTAGGTCATTCGTACAAATTCAAACGTATTGGCAACTTGTAAAATATGTACGATTTAGAAGAAATCATATGAATTTGTACTATAAGTGAGGTCTTACAAATATGTACGAATTAGCCACCTCATAAAATATGTACGAATTGCCGTGAGATCAGGTTGGATTGTCTTTCTGTAATATTTATTTATTTATTTGGTAACATTTTAATTTTGTGTCTCTTAACTACTTGCTTATTAACATATTACTAGAATATCAGCCATTTATTAGTAGTAATTAAGCACATATTAATGCCTTATTCTACATCTCTAATCCTACCCAATCCTTAAACTTAACAACTACCTTATTAACTATTAATAAGCAGCAAATTTTTTTGAGGGCACGTCATAGTTAATAGTAAATAAGTGTTCCCTATTTTAAAGTTTTAACTTTGTATTTGACGTTTATTTATAGGGCCCCTTATCCTTTATTAAAAATGAAAGGGTAAGGGTCTCCCTTCAGCTTTAAGAACTGAGAGATTTTACCAGATATGAAGTCAGAAAAATCTTGCAATTGTATAAAAAAAAAAAAAAAAAGTGAAAAGTAAACTCCGAATTCTTTGGAGAAAATAATAATAATAATAATAATAATAATAATAAAAAAGCTAGACTGTTGAAACATAAAAACTATATTTTTTTATCCCCTGGCGAAACAAGCATCATAGATTCACACCAAAGGTCCAGAAATAATAATAGTAATAATAGTAACTTCCACCCACACTCTCAGAGGGGGAAAAAGCTGTCCCTGTGGTGGCAGTAATAGTAAGTAAGGCACTAATATGCACCATTTAGGTACAAATACGTACCTTTAAGGTACTAATGCTCATTTTTTTTGTGTTTAAATAACAAAGTTTGAATGGGTACTGCATAGTCAGCTGTTATACCTTTTTTTATGAGACTGTACTAAATGACTAAAACATCTTAATTCTTCTATACTAGATATAAGCGCTCTGATACTTTTTCCATTAATTATTTTGGTTGTACAAAGCATTTATTCATTAAAAATACAGCACTGCCAAACGTTGTGCACATTGCTAATTGAATAAGTCTGTTTTTGTACCTTGGTGCAGCTGAAATGACATTTCATGAGTCATTCAGGCAGAAATCTAGTTAATTTGAAAGGCTTCACGAACATCAAGTCTAAGGTGATGAATAACAAAACTCTGCTCCATAAACAGTCAGACACAAATACAAGAAACTTATTTCTTGATATTAAAATGACTCATACATTTCATAACACATCAATATACGCAGATAACTCAATTCCCACCATATAAACGACAGCTTCTTGAAATGATATAAGGTGTGGTAGACCATTCGCTGGATGACTGCAGATATCTGTTGGTTTCTGATCAGAGGAAAAGGCTCACAATGACCCTTCTTTCTGTTTCCATGGGCACATCATTAGTGCACTGCCCTGGCTGGATCAGATTTGAAGTAGCCTACCGACCACACAGCATCTTAAAAAAAATAAATAAATAAAAAAAAAATACAGCTTTACTTTAAAGAGGAATAGTGGGGCATTTTGTATTTAAACATGCATTAGGATCCAACATTGATTTGGAAAGGGAATGCAATAATGCATTAAACAGTTACTTGTCTTCCTGGGGTCTGCGACTTCTGGACATGTACTATTTCCTCATTACATCTGGTGATTACTAAATGGATATTATATGCGGTGATTCTGGATACAGAGAAAATAAGTCATTTGGAAATTAAATTGATGTCAGGAGTAAAAGGTCTCTAAATGGCAATCAGCATTTATGAAACGTGACTGAGAAAAATAATCAACGCCACATTTCCAGAAATGGGGAGAGGCACGAATTGTGTCAATGTCGAGGATGTGGGTAGAGCACTGTTAATGATTTAATTTGCATTGCAGAACTGTCATTTGCATTGTGTGTTAATCTTATTTAACCAGCTACCCAAAGATGCCAATCAACAAGGTTACTGTAGGAAATCCCTTAAGACACACAAATGACTCCAAAAGGTTCTGGAGACATTTTTGAATTATACATTGTGATTAGCAAAATGCAGATTGATGCATATGCTTTGAAAAGACTATTGTCAGTCTTGAGAACTCACAGAGCATGCACAGTAAAGTCCGATTAGATATAAAAAGCACTGCACATTTCGTATGTTTCTCATCACTTCAGATGTTTGTTCTATTCGAACGTAGGCTCTGATTTTTTTTTAGCTTCATTGATTCTATCTAGATTGAGGATAGCAAACATGTGACACCTAGAATTTCCTATTTAAAACAACAGAGGACCCTTCACGTCAAAATATGACTAAAAAGGGGTACCTCGAGCTTCAAAAACGATGCAAAAGGGTCTTGAGCAAGCGCCAAAATGTGACAAGTTGGAGTGTGAGAATGTGTTGCATTGTGCATTTCAGCTTTAATCAATGAGATGTTTTATTCAGTTTATGACCAGTCAGGAAACATAACACCTATCCTTAAAGCTCTGCAAAATTGTGTTTCGATATTTCTTCTTCTTCAAAAAAAAAAAAAAGTGGAGAAAGTGAATGTGAACTCAGTGAATGGGTGCTGTCCGAGTCCAACAGCTTATAAAAGCATTATAATAAAAGAAATCCAGTCTAATTAACTAAAGTCCTCAGTCCACCATATTGCATATCTTGGAAGGCCTGGGAGTGAGTAAATTAGCAGCAATTTTAATTTCTACTATTATTTTAGGCATAATTGTTTTTATTGATAAAAAGATGAGCTAAATACCATATTTGGTAAGGTTTTTGTAAAATCAACAGTAGTATTTGCCTTCACAGCTACCACTCATTCCAGCGTTGCAGCTTTAGTAAAGCTGATACTTTAGATTTAACCTTAAGTGCATAAAGCCTAAAATTTGAAACTATCAAAATATGCTTTCGAAAGGAATTAATAAGCCCAGTAATTACCAAAAAGTAACACTCTAGCAATCTCTTCCTGCAATTAGCAGAATAACATCTTAAGTGGGTCTTTCTGTCTCTATACTCACATGACCCCCCCTAACAGTTTCTAGCAGTTCCCTTACAGCTCAGGCTGTAGAAATCATGCAGAAAATATTCATATTGGTAATTGTGCTGACCCTGTGAGAGGCTGGAGTCCAGGGCTTTTCCTCATTCTGTCAGAAGAGCCTTGACAAGCTCACAGTACCTGCAATTCTCTTGGGAACAAGAGCTGTAAGAACACCTTAAGTTAAGGTCAGTGTGATTAAACATTATCTTTGTGAGGAAGAATACATAATTAGCAATAGAAATTCCCCTGTTTTTACTTCTCATTTCAATGGGGAGTCTTATCACATTCAAGACCAGCCATTGTTATGCATTTAACATTCAATGGTGGGCATTTCTCGCATGGGTGTCTGGCTGTTAGATCCCTCCAGAACAGCCCAACAAAAGGCTGACCTTCCAGGTCCTGGCCTGCAGCTGCGATCAGCATCAAGCCTAGAAAGCTTCTACTAAATCTGATGGCTTATACCTTCATATTTAACCAGGTTTTGTTCAGTTCAAACCAGGTGCCACCACTATATAGGTTCCAGCTAAAAATCACACAGTATATAAAAAAAACTTCTCTCATTCAAACATAACACCTGATTATTTACCAACATTCCTGTAGTAATGAAATGCAAGATCCTCACCGTTCAAGATGGCACTTCACCGTCAGACTGGTTACACGATCAGGATCATATTCAAAACAGTAGTGTTTAAACCAGTGTTTGAGTCAAAAGCAGCCCTATAAGTCATAAAACAATCTCACTTTGAAAGAAGTTTATATTATCACTAATATTACCAATTTAAAAATTACAACTGATATGCATATTACATACAAGGCATTTAATGGGAGAAAAAAAAAAGTCTACACACACTCACTCATATTTGTATATAAATGATTTCTGAATTCCTGTCTACTTCACCTTTATAAAACTCTTATTAAACCTTATTAATAAGTCACACTTTCAATGTTTTATCATTTGTGCCCATTTTCAAAATTAAATTAGATTATGAAATTCTACATAATTAGTGCTATCAATAACATTCACTGTAAGTTACAACCATAATAAGTTATTCCCAGATGTTTAATTCCAATTCACAACTCTCTGTTCGCTACCATTTACTAAGTCTAGCACTGAACCAAACCTCACTGCAGTGGCACTCAAACATGTTCAACAACAATAAGACGACTTACCTTTAAAGATGATTGACATCAATCCATTTGTGAGAAGAACATACCTGCAGTCACAACTGGCTTTGTATAAACACTTTATTTACTCTATACACTTACATGAACAAAACACCATATGAACACAAAGAGACTGATGCAGCGGTTAACTAACCATTTGATTCAGAGGCCTTTTTCGTTAAGTTTTTTTTTTTTTTTTTTCCCCTTCTCGCTCTCTCTTTTTGCAAAACACAGACGGCCGAGGCAGCACAACGCTATCATACTGAATGGTACATGCTTAGTACACTGCCTGCATCAGGAATGGAAATCTCTCTACAGACGCTAATCCAAAAGTAAAGAAAGTATAAAAGTATCATTTTACAGCAGTTGAAATACTGACATTAATAGCAAGGTTTAAATTATTAAAACCATGAAAGAGACTAAGGAGGAAAGTCTGAGAAAAAAAAAAAAAATTAAGCAAAACGAAAGCAGTTTTATGCTCATACCTCTGCATCTGTTCTGTGGAATATCATTTCTTCTGCATGTGGATGATGTTCATTGTGCCTTTTTTTTTTTTTTTGCAAATATGTAGCACTGTCACAGAGTAACCCCACCCACCAAGAAAAATAAAAATAATTATCCACAACTCACAATTTTATGTGAGCATCTCTGCTGTCCAAACGGGAAGGGGGGAAAAAAAAAAAAATTATAATAGTAATATATATACAAAAGGCCAAATTTAAAAACCCCCAGGAAGAGTTTTGTAGGACGAGCATCTGTGGATTGACAATGGCACGACACATTCATTTAAGCCCAGCAGTAAATTAGTATGAAGTGGATATGATTTGTAAGGGTAGAGGGGAGGGGGTGGGGGGTTAACAGGGGCGAGGAGACCTGGTCAAAACCCATTTCCAATACAGTGCGAAAGCTTGTGGTTTACGGCGAGAACTTTTTGGCTTGTGCTCTGACCCTTTTTTCATACTCCACTCTGTTTTGGCTGAAACAGAAATGCAAACACAAGATTCATAACACAGGTAATAAAGAACTTCCTCTCAACAGGCAAGACTATTTCAGCTGGAGGTGCGTACCAGTAAATTGTGTATGCTTCGGCCTGTGCGGGGTCCTGAATATTTGGTTCATTAAGGAGTTCTTGGATTCCTAGTAAGATCTAGAAATATAAAAGCAGTTGCGGAGCTTGATGAGATAACACTGCCCTCTTCAGGATCTCAAGGAAGATTTGGGTTCAAAGGAGATTTTTAAGATGCACCACAAATCGATATGACATTTGCAGTTTAAT
The DNA here is from genome assembly GCA_032357445.1 of Enteromius radiatus. Lineage (NCBI taxonomy): Eukaryota > Metazoa > Chordata > Actinopteri > Cypriniformes > Cyprinidae > Enteromius > Enteromius radiatus. Next base: position 13,084,725 of record JAUCMS010000062.1, on the reverse strand, counting down.
TTAGAAAAAATGAAAACATAATTCATCCTTAAACATGGTAATCTCGAACCACACTTGGTTAATGGCAGTTCCATTTAACAGCACATCCATCGATTTACAAACCAACTTTTACAGCTTACCTGCTTGATTGTAATGGCAGGCCTCCAGTCTTTGTCTTCCTCTAATATAGACAAGCATACGGTACCAGACGGATATACGTTCGGATGGAATAAAGGGGGCTCAAATTTACCTGTAGGAGTCACATTAAAAACCACACACACAATTAGACATTGTGCATGCTACAAAGTGGAAACTAAGGATAGGATCCACTCAACATCTGATTTACACTTTGGTGGAGAGGAAGGGTAGTCGTCCTTGAACAGCATCCGAAGTTTAAACAAGCCTCCCTCCCACGGTGTCTGGGAGAAAAAAAAATTAAAAAATTAAAAAAATTCCATGATCATAACAAACAAGGTCATACAAGATCAGGAACATAAACAATGGAATTTTTTTTAAACCACACAAAAATACAACACACAATTGGAGGACACAGAAGACACATTTGAGAAAGAAGATATTAGTTAAAAGTAGTCATGCGTCTAAAACTTGATTAATTGGTATTCATATAGCACATAAACACTACATTCAAATTGACATTTACCCCTTTTTTTCCAGGGATGGCACACTCCCAATTCATCAGGTTCATAGTCCCATCAGGGTTTTTTGTTGGTACAGCTACAAAACCCTGAGAGAAAAAAATAAAATATAGAAATGAAAATAAGTCAACTTTCAACTTTTTCTGTGGGTGGCTGCAAAGGTTTCAAAATGTCAGACTTTAGAAACTCTTTAATCTGTGGTCTCATTTTTGTGAGCAAATACACCCCAGCAGTTTCAATAGTGTCTTCTCAGCAGAATAAATTAAAATAATAGGTGACATCTTAAAATAACTTGTCTCCTCCACAGATGGAACATACTCCCCTTCAGTGCTTCCGCTACACTTTAAGACGAAAAATATAAACGTAATGATTTACAAATGTTAATTGGAAACCAATAAATGTGTTCTAAACGAGTTGCATCTCAAACGCTTCAGTTAAACTTCTTACGCTTTCTGAATTTCTGTAAAACAGCTGCACATCTACGATCAGAAACGTTGCATACTTACAAAAGGATGGTCTTTCCGCCAAGCCTTCCGTTCTTGTGCGAGACGACTTAATGCTATACCAGACATGACTTGTGGCCGACTAAATGATTGAAAATCTGGAAAACATGGACAGTGTTTTTTTGTTTTTTTTTTGCATGTGTCTGTGAAGTAGTCAGCATGCAATTTCAAAAACTGCATTTTGTCAATATTAAATTTAAGTCATATTAAACCTGTCACAAGTTATTACAAGACAGAATATTTGTTCATCTGATTGGTAGAGACTAGCCTAAAAAGGCTAGGATCTGACTAAACCATACAAATAAGGCTTCTCTCAACATAAGGTCACTGGTTGCTGATTCTTGTGTAAAGTTTGTGAACACTGTACATGAAGACTAACATTTTAATTTCATCAGTAGGTATTAATATGTTGTAATATGATGCAATGACACAAACAGCCAAAAATCAAAAAGATTTCTAGATTAATAACCTTAAAAAGGTTATTAATCAGGTAGTGCAATGATCTCAAAATAAAAATCTGGAAGATAAATAATAGTAGCAACAACGATCCGATAAAATGCCATTTTTTGATAACTGCCAGGACATCATCAGTTACTTTTAATTATATTCTGTTAACCCTAAAACACAATTAAAAAATAAAAATAAAAAAATTAGAGGTCAAGCGCCTGTAATTGTTCACTATTTTTACAGTGCAAAATATGCACATAGAAAGCAAATGAGACCAATTTATTTCATACTGCCTTTTTAATTACAATTATTATTATTATTATTATTATTATTCTACAATTGTAAAATCTCTGGTGAGAAAACACTATATAAATGGAGAAGTGAAAATGTTAAAAACATACACGGTTCTCATATCTTGCATCCAAAAATTACCGTTTAATCCAACTGCAAGTGTGACTTTAAGGAGGGGGGGGGTGTTGTCTTAAGAGGAATTGATGTTTATTGTAGAGAACGTTTATCGCATCGCTGAAAACAGTTAATGGACACTTAAGAAAAAAATAAAAAAAAAGGAGGGGGACTATGCATGAATGGAAAAGCATGAAGGCTTAAACATGCAAACTAAGTTCAGGGCTTTAACACGATCAAAGCAGTTCATTATTATGAACATGCTGGTCTATGTTTGCTTAACGTTAGAGTAATGAGGCAATAACGCGCATTGAATGAAGGGACCTGTCAGATGCACATTTTCAGCGCGATGCCGCACACCAGCATCCCTCACTGCGCACTTTAGCCGCTTGAATGAGCCAAATTACTCTTTGCTGCGACTAATTGTTCGTGTAGAAACTACGTGCACACAATCGTTTACTCTGCATGCACACATTTACTTAAATATAATGCATGCGCGCTGTAGTTTGTCGCGTCGCGTGCGGGATGCATAAACTGTTAGCCTAGCATAGCTGGCTAGCTAGCAAGAGCCGCAAAAAAAAAACAAAAAACCGCAAACTACAGTAAATGCTCAGAAATTAACTCTGTTTTTACGTCACACATACCTTTTCAGTAAAGACGAGCAGTGTACTCTAGACCAAGCACCGTTTAGTTGGGAATTCAAGGCAAACTCAAAGCAAAAATCTATCGAAGTTTCCCTCCTGGAAAAAAGAAAACACAGACATTTACCCAAGACAATTAGGACCCGTGAGCACACACGTGGATGCCTGTCTGAAACTTTCAACAATATCCATATGTCCTGCGTCAAACTGAAGGGATTGCTTCCTTTAATTACAAGCGAATAAGTTGCAAGCTATTATCTATAAACACAAGTTGATGAGTATCACCTGAACGTCCAATTCAAAGGACAAATTATTGATATTTTAGTAGTAAAACAATTAAACCGATTAAAACATAATCGTTAATATGTGATTAGTGCGATAACAAAACTTATTTACGACTTATTTTTAAAAACTGAATTAGTAAAACCCACTGATTTAAGATATTAAAACATTTTGGTCAGGCATTTCCTAGACACCCATAGCTCTCAAGCGCACATGTATTTAAATATGACTGATGAGATAAATATTAGAGTCTAATAATAAAAACATAATCTAAGCTTTGACAATGTTTTGTTAAATTCTGTATTGTATATTACAACACTGATACCACAGCATAAAATGTCACACATTATCACTGCTTTTTTTATTGATATGTATTCAGTTTTGTAGTTGTTTTTGCTTAATTCATGCCAAACCATGATTTATCTGTTATATCAACCACCCCCCAAACCAGAATTTGATGACATTGCACTTTTATCAGGGCCTTGAGGACAACACCTACATAACAGGAAATACCCTTAATTGGACTCACATGGGGTGGAGCATCTGCAAATAGGCTCTAGTTTTAACCACAACCACATCCTTTGTGTCATGTTTTCGTCACAAGCACTCTGACTGTGCATGTGTTGATCAGTACACTGGCATGGCATTAATGTCAAAACTTTGGCTATGCAATGTACAACTGGTGTTTGACTGAGAGCAACAGGATTTTATATTTTCTTTCAAATTTGAGATTTGTGTGAACAGATTCAATGGGAATAATATCAAGGTAATGGTTTTAAATTCCTCTATGTTTTTTAATAGGCACTTTCACTCGTCTTTTCAATACCAACAATATATATATTTTTTCTTCTTTACAAATATGTTGACTATAAACTAAACCATATGATGATTAAAAGGAAGAAAATATTGAATGATTATAAAAAAAAACATTTAATTCTATTTAATGTAAATGATAATTTATCATTGTCACAGTTTAGTATATTTTAATATGTATACAAATAGTACACGTTTGTGTATGCTGTTTATTTTACTTTTTACATTTGTTGTTGTTTAATTTGTTTTGGAATTGTGTGACAACAAACTAACTTATTACACATTTATACCTAACAACAGTATGTACTTTCATTGCAGTTTGCATGTGGGCTCTATACAATGCGTTTAAGCAGGGCTGACCGCAGATTCTTTCCCTGTTCCTCCATGATGGCTCTATGGCAAGCCATAGCCTTGCTTGTCATTTGTGGACTTATAGAGTGCAGTAAGTGTGCATTTATTGCAATATATTTGTTCCTCTACATCAAACATCTTGTAAAACAAGTGCAGACATAGCATTAAAACCCTACACCCTCAAAAGGATGTAGCTGCAGCAGTAAAAGCAACTTCGCTGGTGTCCTCTGACCTATTCAGGTGTCGCTTTGAGAAGAAATGCTACCATTTGTGTAGCTCAATTGACCACATTTCCTCTCACATCGTTGTTTGCAGATGACGGCGCGTGCAACGTGACCTGCACCACAGACTTTATCTCCATGCTCAACTGCTCCAATTCTGACTCGGCAGGAGCAGCTTCGTGTCATGTTGTGGCAGATTGCAGGTACAGATCTAGCACATTGTACTTACTTTAAGATATAAGTAAGTCACTTTGCAGAAACCTTGTCCAGCCTGCTTCTTGTTTTCAAGCTTCCATTACCACTGAGCAACTTGTTGTTTAACTGCCACATTTTCATGATTTCCAGGGATGAATTTGAATCTGTGCATGGGAGCTGCACTATCACCTCGCTCCAATCCTGGTGCACAATGAAGCCAGAGGATATAGATTTGATAATGACCTTCGACACAAACTGCTCTATCATAGTAACGCAAATGTCTGAACATGGCAATATGGAGACCCCAACAAAGAGTCACTCAGAAAATATAATTTTATACAAATCTGGTATGTCCCGATATCTACTTGATCAGTGGTGTAAATGTCATATTTTTAACATAAGAGCGTAGGCGGACTTTTATAACTTGAAGACATCCGGTGTCGTTGCTTCCGATTATTTTATCTGCACAAAATCAATGTTATAGCAAAATGCTATAATGTCAAATTATTTGAACCTACTGTCACTATAAACACACTGCAGGTAGTTTTAAAGCTCACTATAATTATTTTTATAGTGGCTACCGAATCTGTGGTTTTGTATGTTAACACAAAATAGCTCACTTCTGCTTTGCATAATACGATGGAAACAGTGAGATCCACATGTCAAAAACACAAATGCCTAGTAAAAAAAAGTTGAATTTATCATTTGATAGGAAGATTTTGAAAATCTATTTGGTGTATCCTCTTTTACTCTGTTAGTGCCATACCTGATAATCATGTTCTCATCAGCATGAATAGATGCTAAAAAAATCATAAAACATTCAGGTTGAATTTAGATCTTAGTCCTAGATTTTTAATCTGATTTCAGGCTGTTTGTACCCCACTGTAATTCAATAGTCGTGGTTTCTTGTGTACAGTGCATCATTGGTTTTCTTTTTTGCTTTGTAGTTAAGCCACAACAACCTGTCGACCTAAACATTACAAAAGTGAACGGGAATTTCAACCTCACTTGGGATGTGGCTTATAGAGAGAACGTTCTGTATAAAAAATTATACTACAGAGTACGATTGCGAAGTAAAAGTGACCCATATAAGGTAAAGGATCATTTGTTATTTTTATTTGTTCTATATAAAATCACCCCTATTTTGCTGTGATCAGCTGCTATTTTTCTGAATACCATGTGATGCTCCCTTAGATGCCGCAAATTTACACCCTGCAGCAGAACCATCAATCAATGATTATCATCAGTGAAAAACTCCTGCCAGGAAGGCAGTATGTGGCAGAAGTACAGGTTGCGGTGCATCCTTCGTCTTTTACATCCGCGTGGAGTGAATGGAGCAACAGCGTTGAATGGACTAGTGATTCTTCACAGTCAGAACAGTACTATTTCCTGCTGTTGGCACTTCCTGTTGTGCTGGTGGTGCTGCTAGTGTACAGTGGGAAACTGTGAGTATCAGTCTTGCTTTTATTTGGCCAATATTTCACTTCAGTTCAGATATGCGTTAGTCTGAAGTAAATGACCTTTCTCGGCGCAAACTGTTTACTTGACAAAATGAAATCAAGAAGTTTGGCTCCTCATAAAGGCCATGAGGCACATTTAGGGAATTGTACAAGTTGTAGAGAAGTCACTTTGTGGAATATGGAGAAGTGAAGCAGCCTCTCTTGTTATGACTTTTAGTAAATGTCTGAGTCACATGAGTTACTTTTATTGTCTGTATGTCATATGGCTGTGAAACTATCTTTCAGTTAACCCATTCCTAAAAATCTTAAAGATAATGTACTGAGAAGCCTTCCTGTATATCCTGCAAAGTGCCAGACTTAATAAAAGACTATAGGCCAGCATGATCTTTAATTTCGATAGCGCCTCCTCTAAATGAGTTTTCCAGTAATCGATATGACGCACTTACCGTATATGAATAGTCCTTTCTAGCCACCCACGTTCACGAAAACCACAATAGCAGATTTTTTTTTTTTTTTTTTTTTTTTGCAGACATTCTATTTTCATGTAGATCAAATCAGAGGAAGTCAGACTTACGAGCTCTGCAAGTGCATAAAGTTTCTCATTTCAGCGCATAATCAGCATGTGTTTGCAGCAGAATTTGGATTTGCCTAACTTTTGAAGTGTGCATAATTAATTCTGCTATTTTTCACAGTTTTCACAGAGCTTCAAAACGCTCTATATTAAATAAAAAGACATTTAAAAAATAAATAAATAAGTGGACTTGATGTGTCCTACAATAACAGCATCCACACAGTTATAACACTTTGTCTTTTTGCATCTACAGAGGGGGCATCAAAAAGCTATCCTTATGGCAACACATCCCGAGCCCTCATGAGTACTTTACGCCACTCTACCATACATATCAAGGAGACTTTAAGGTATGCTTTCTTTTGACTTTATCTAGGCTATATCTTTGGTGTACAAGCAGAAGAGTTTGTGTGCAGTAACGTGTCTTGTCAGGGGACTTTCAGAGCTCGACATGCTTAACCTCACTTGCAATAGGGGAATGTGGCATTTTTCAAATGAGTCAGTCTGTAGGGGCTTCAAAAAGAAAAGGAGGGCTCACTTAACATTTGTTTGAGATTGCGTTCAACGTGAAAACTGAAAGTAGCAGTTTTCCCCTCTAATGGAAAGTACTATGAGTTCAAACCCAAACTCTGATAAGGTGGGTAGTTATAAATAGTTGTTTTTAACTAAAGGGGAATTTAGTGAACATTCCGCTGGGTCGGCTAGCGTGAGCTGAAAATACTACCCTTAATCTCAGGCTTGGCTCAACAAAAGAATTTGAGAGCTGCTGCTTAAGTTATTCTTGTCCCTCGGAGGACTTTGTAACTCCGAAAAAATATTTATAGTAATGGCGGATTTCTCCAAAACTTTATGAAATGTGACAGTGCAGTGAACTTGCAAGATTGTGGCATCAGCTTTGTTTTCAGTAAACGGTTACTGGGGAACTGTGGCGGTTGTTTTCTTTTTTGTATGAGGGAGTGAACACTTATTCCAGCAGGGGTCAGTAATACGCTGCATTAACAACCGCGGGAGCTGTGTGACATCAAACGGAACGTTAAAAACATTAAACGTCATCTTAATGGTGTGTGGTCTTTTTTTTCTTATTTAAATATTCCAAGGTTATACTTAGATGGTATACTTTTACATACCGTGACAAATCAGTAGAGGTGTTAGTGGGATGTTTTGATCTGCTCCGTGTTTGGTGTAAATGGTTCCTTGACACCTGCTTTAATTTTCCAAACCCTCTAAAATAGATTTCTCAGAAAATGCTACAAAATTAATGTTTATTATTATTATTGTTTATTTATTTATTTGTTTTTTGTTTTGTTTTTTTTGTACCGTTTACCGTTTAGACAATTAGTTTTAATTCTGTATGCACCAAACACTCAAAACCATTCATAAGGTTCTATAACATTTAATGAATGTGGGTGCTTTTTGTTTTTTTTTTCTGTTAATTAATCCATTTTTAAAAGCTCAGAAATGATGTTTAAGTTGATCACGAATGGCATTTGCGGTATCTTGCAAGTAGGCGTAGTTTATGAAGAAGTGGTTTGATGTTAATCAGTGTTTTAGCAAGTTCATTTGGTTTAGAGTTTCATATGGTTTAAAAATATATTGGTTAGTTCACATGTATGCCAAGTCTTAAATTAATGTTGTTATTCAGCGAGAATGCATTGGATTAATCAAACGTGACTAAAGTGACATTTATAATTTTAATAACAGTTGTCAAATGTTTAGAATTTTTTTAATTCATTATTCATCATGAATAATAATAATAATACCAACAACAAATGTTTCTCAAGCAGCAAAACATCATATTAGAATAATTTTGAAAGGAATCATGTGACGCCAAAGACTTTTTTTATGGCATAAACTGTATAAATTCTTTTTTTTTTTTTTTAACATTAAAAAGTCTTACAGATTCCAAACTTTTAAATGATACTGTATGTTTCACATCCCCAGTACACTAGATGGAAATCTTTTTGAGATGTTTATATGTTTTATATGTAGAATTTGTTTATATGTTTGAGAGGGGCATACAGAAATTGAAAAAGGATCTTCTTGTGTTTTTATTCAGAGATGGGTCGGCCCAGTCCTGACCTTCAACAGCTTTGATGTCCTTGAGAAGAGCACCACTCTGCAGGTGCTTTGTGAGAAGCAGCAGAACGAAAGCTCAGAGGAACCTGCTAACAGGACCGGTGAGCGCGACTTTGGTCCGGCGGGTCAAAACTCATCTAAACTCTACTTCCTTGGCAGCAACAGTCAAGGCATCGCTCACTCCAGCGGCCACATATCGATGGACACCGTCACAGTGTCCGGTCAGGAGGGCGTCGTGGCTGACTGGTCCGGTGACAGCCACAGACGGAGTCTAGAGGACTTCTTCAGCGGCAAAGACGGCAATCAGAGACTGGCTGAGATTGATGACAGGCAGCCTCTTGTACCGGACGGCAGGAGGAGTTTACAGGGTTCAGACTTTGATGATTGGCATCTGCAGGAGCACGACCTGGAGAACATTGAGCAGGTCTCGCTGGCCTCCTACAGCTCTAATGAGCAGTCCGATGATGGCTACCCACAAATGGGTTTGGATTTGGACACCATAGACAGTGGATTTCTGGAGTCTGACTGCTCCAGCCCCTCTGCGTTTGACGGAAATGAGCAGATCGAGAATTCTTCACTGGATGGCGTGGGACGCTCCCATTCGAATTATGTCAAACAGTGGGTGGCTTTCACATCAGTTCAAGCTGATGCCCACAGCAATGGAAAGTAGCTGTTCATGGGAGTTTCTACTGCTACAACAAACGAAATCACAGCCGAATAACAGGCGATAGAAAGTGAAAGCATTGACACTTCACTGGTTGGACCTGACTTGCTCACAATGTGTCTGTGAGCTTTTTTTTTTTTTTACATAAAATTACACTGAACTGTATTTGTGGCATAAATGAACTCATTAGACATCAGTTGTGTGATCATTCACAGGACATTGGTCTACATTATGACTGCAGGACAGTATGTGTGAATGCATCTTGATTTGCGTACTATAGACTTAAGTCAGGGTAGTGCCATATGTAATACATGACAGGATTGGAAACGAGGCTATGAGAGAATGAGGTACGGTGCATTCAAAGGACTGTAGTGCTGTTTAGCAATATACCAATTGTTCAGCTGACTGAAGAAGTCTTTCACAGCCTTCAATATGGCGTCTAACCTGATTAAGGTCTGTAGTCAGAGGTTGTGCTACTAATAATAATCATGTCACTAATGGACTGGGTTGTACTTTTTCTGTCATACTCTATTTTTATATTTTAGTAAAATATTGTGACACTCAATACCTTTTATGTGACTTTGTCACAAGACCTTCAGAATCCCATGATTTATTCTCTACATTTTGAAACCTTTTCTCCTTTCTTTTTATTTTTCTCTTCTACTCTAATCGCTACAGGCTATTTTTGACTGAAAGTAAAAGTGAAAAACAATATAGTAATTGTGAGAGAATTTAAAGTAAGAATTATAATTACATTTTGACGTGTATTACTGTGAGAAAAGTGGCCACACAAAACACAGTTACAAGAAATAACATCTCAGATTAACACGCAATGCATAAGAAGTTGTAACATTTGTAGTTGATTTTTAAATAATTTAAGAAAATTTTTTTTTTTTTTAAGCCCCGTTCACACCAAGAAATTTAAGACAATTCACACCACATTTATAACAAGTGAGGGACGATTCTACTTTCAAAATATATTTTCCAGCAGATGAAAAACCAAGACATTGACTGCCAATTAGAATCCATCCTTCTTTAGAAAGCATTTAACAGAACTGCAGCGTGCTTCTATAATAAACTCAATTTTATTGTGCATTGATTTGGATCCTAATATAGTTAGAATCCATGGTATGAAGGATGAATAAGGATTTACAATTTTGCCAAATTACTCACACAACCTCTGCATTTAGTGTGCATGCCATATTTAAGGGCTTTACTAAATGTATGTCAGGTGACCTGACCAATAAAGATTCATCTGTGCATATTTTTTGAGCTAATAAGTTCAAGATTTGGTCAGTGAAAAACCCATACTGACTAACTAATACTAGAGTATTTACAGACTGTGGAAATATGTTTGGAACCTAAGATAAGTATCGCATTTAGCTACATGCTAATACAAACAATACAAGACCGGGGTCTGTGGTGATTTTATGTTGTGGTTGTATGTCTCAATACTGGCATACCATCTTACTACATTCTCAGCTGCAGCTCTGTACTTTCCCTGCAGCAGTTGAAGTACATTTTCAGCATGTAGCAAACGTATGGGATGTGAGGTGCCACCGGTTTTTAGGTAGGCTACTGATTATCTAAAGAGGTAAGACATTTCGTGACTTTTTTGCGTGAGAAAGGCATGAGTTTGCAGTTCTTCTGTCAGTGCACACAATGTTGCAGTTATCAGAGTTTCCTCTGAGCAAGATAAAGCATGTTTCAGACAGATCTACAAAACGCCAGCCACCTGATAATACTATGGGGTTTTCTACATATCAGATCACTTGTACAAATCAATAGCTCAGCAGAGAAAAAAAAAAATTTTTTCTATTTTTGGTTTTATTTTGTTTTTGTTGTTTTTTTTGTTTTTTTATAGAGTGCTTTTTAACAATTTCTCCATTAATGCTCTGATTTTCATGATGCACTTTATTTTAATGGTATGATTATTTAATACTAAGGAAGTAGACACTTTAATGGTTAGAGGTGATTACAGTTTTGTTTTTTTGAGCTGGAATGCAGGGTATGAAGGAAACTTACGTTACCTTTTTAGCCTTATTACTGTATAATTCCCTTGTGTAAAAGCTGTTCAGCCTAATAAGTATTAACAAACAACTTTCAGTATGTAAACAAAAACATCAACTTGTATAGAAACATTTGTGCCCTGTTTTTTCAAACTATGCACAGGAGCACTTTTGAAACGCAACACGTTTTCTTCAACACCTGAAAGTGAAAGATGAAAAAAAAAGACACTGTGACGTACATTTAGAAAACCACAAATAAAAGTTGACATTTGTAACTTTTAATCTCTTAAATCACTGTATTAAATGTCAGCTGCAGTCATTTATAGAATTAGTCATACGTGGGGAAAGTCACATCAAGATGTTTCTGACTGGAAATGTTACAGATTTTGTTATTAGAATAAAATAGTAATAATAAAAATAATAAAGTATTATGTTTAGGCCTGTTCGAAATGCATTCAGATCCTCCCTTTGATATAATACCTGTATGTGAACCTTTCTGTGCAAAACCTTCTCCTTGCTAATGTTAGATTATGTTGTATATATACGGTTTAAAATCTCTTAAGCAAATGTGTTTACCTGAGAGTTTGGTGAAGCGAGAACCTTGAGATGCCATCTTCACTAATGAGAGATGTTTAGATAAAATTTGAGGTTGAGACCTCCTACATAAACAGGAACTACTCTGTATATAAAGCCATCTTGATGCCCTTCACTGCCTCAGACTTCAGCTTTCACGCTATTATGTAATATTTCTCTAATGCTTCAGAATAAATTTGGTGAGTTGATATGTGTCTTCTTTAAAATTCGAGTGTACATACTTACTTGATTTGTAAGCATCTTGGGTGTTTTGACTTGTACTGTTTATTCTCATTAAAAACCATCTGATTTTTAATCACTTACGGCAGAATTGAAATGAATGAAACCTGTGGGGTTGGGTATGTTGAATGTTTATTAAGATGAATGGTTCTGGTATGCTTTTAATGTTTTCTAAATGATTAAAATTGTTACATTTATGCTGAATGTTTCTTGTCAGTTGTGCGAGTTCTGGTCAAGCTGAAGTTTGGAAGAGCGTGCCCGTACAGATTTGTACAAGAACAATGAGCCTCACTGGGATTTTCTGCATTTTCTTGGCTTTTTCAGTGCAGCCTAAAGCCGCTTCACACGGTAAAACATGTTTCTTAAATATGTTTCAGTTACAATGGTTTACCAAAAATGCATGACCATTTCCCTGTTTTATCAAAAGGGTACGTCTGTGTGACAGATTATTGGAATACCTTCAGCTGCTCTTTAAAAATACCAATCACATCCGCTAAAAACATATCATACTGTCTGGAGGCTCAAAAGAATGATCATGAGGAGTAAGCATGCTCCAGTTATTCATTCAGACGGTCTCTTTAATAATTGGTTCACTGTTTTCTTATGGTATGCATTATCAGTGCACTGTAAGATTTTTCCAAACCTGAATTTTCACGCACAGGAAATACAGATGCCAGCTTCAGAGAGTACATGAAGATCACATCTGCAGTCTCAGAGTATCGGAGCTCATGAGTTCTGATAAATATTCTATGACGCTTATTCATTGGGAAAACGGAACTCAGAATTCATTTCTGTTGGGTATTTTTGAGCCAGTAAAAAATAGTGAGTAGATTTGTATGTAATCAGCTATGTATAATCAGTTTATATTTCACATACATGAAGCTTCTCTCTTTTTTCAGTTAAAACAAAAACCCCATATAATATCACCAAACAAAATGCCAATGGATCATATGTTTTCTCTTGGAAGAGTGGATATGAAGATCATAAGTACCGAGCAGCTCTAAACATCATATACGAATTCAGATACTACAAAGATGGAAATCACGCAAGTGTAAGGCTTATAATATTAATGATTCAATTATGAATGTCCGCCATTCATGTTTTTAGAGAACATCCTCTGTTTCACCCACATCAAAGAAACATATATTTGACACCATCTGTCTGCGCATTCCTGTTTTGAAGATAAATGTGTTCTATGAATGGCTTACATTAACTTTTTTTTTTTTATGTATATATATATATAAGGAGGTCACTGTTCGCAGTTACAATGAACAAGAGATTTCGATTGATAAAAAGATGCTTGATCTGAGTTCTACATACACTGTGATGGTGAGGAGTACCATAGATAAAACAAGGGGATACAATGGAACGTGGAGTGACTGGAGCAGCGCAATGACGTGGAAATCAGGACACACAGGTGAATACTCATTTCTGATATGTCTATTAATATCAAATCAAAGTGGATCCATCCATGTTTGCTCTGTTGATTCGTTAAGTCTCTGATTTTTGTACAAGATGAGCCCAGTCAAGTCAGGAAGATTTAAGAAACATGTTTCTTAAATATGTTTCAGTTACAATGGTTTACCAAAAATGCATGACCATTTCCCTGTTTTATCAAAAGGGTACGTCTGTGTGACAGATTATTGGAATACCTTCAGCTGCTCTTTAAAAATACCAATCACATCCGCTAAAAACATATCATACTGTCTGGAGGCTCAAAAGAATGATCATGAGGAGTAAGCATGCTCCAGTTATTCATTCAGACGGTCTCTTTAATAATTGGTTCACTGTTTTCTTATGGTATGCATTATCAGTGCACTGTAAGATTTTTCCAAACCTGAATTTTCACGCACAGGAAATACAGATGCCAGCTTCAGAGAGTACATGAAGATCACATCTGCAGTCTCAGAGTATCGGAGCTCATGAGTTCTGATAAATATTCTATGACGCTTATTCATTGGGAAAACGGAACTCAGAATTCATTTCTGTTGGGTATTTTTGAGCCAGTAAAAAATAGTGAGTAGATTTGTATGTAATCAGCTATGTATAATCAGTTTATATTTCACATACATGAAGCTTCTCTCTTTTTTCAGTTAAAACAAAAACCCCATATAATATCACCAAACAAAATGCCAATGGATCATATGTTTTCTCTTGGAAGAGTGGATATGAAGATCATAAGTACCGAGCAGCTCTAAACATCATATACGAATTCAGATACTACAAAGATGGAAATCACGCAAGTGTAAGGCTTATAATATTAATGATTCAATTATGAATGTCCGCCATTCATGTTTTTAGAGAACATCCTCTGTTTCACCCACATCAAAGAAACATATATTTGACACCATCTGTCTGCGCATTCCTGTTTTGAAGATAAATGTGTTCTATGAATGGCTTACATTAACTTTTTTTTTTTTATGTATATATATATATAAGGAGGTCACTGTTCGCAGTTACAATGAACAAGAGATTTCGATTGATAAAAAGATGCTTGATCTGAGTTCTACATACACTGTGATGGTGAGGAGTACCATAGATAAAACAAGGGGATACAATGGAACGTGGAGTGACTGGAGCAGCGCAATGACGTGGAAATCAGGACACACAGGTGAATACTCATTTCTGATATGTCTATTAATATCAAATCAAAGTGGATCCATCCATGTTTGCTCTGTTGATTCGTTAAGTCTCTGATTTTTGTACAAGATGAGCCCAGTCAAGTCAGGAAGATTGCCATTGGGATGTTAGTATTGGTTGGACTTTTAATTCTGCTTATGTCCATTCCTGCTGCCAGGTAATTGTTGATCATATTCTCTGCAGTACATGGGACAAATATACAGAGATATTGAGCAGGTCAGCTGAGAAATATACAGAGATAATGAGCAACTCTTTATGCATTGCAGATTTAAGATGAAAGAAATTTCATGGGTGCCAACACCAGCAACGTACTTCCAGCCACTTTATCAAAATTACCAAGGCAATTTTCAGGTAATATTTCAAACTTCAAATAGACCAGCGTTTCATTACCAGGGGGTTTAAACAATTTGGGGTTCATGAAATGTCTCGAAGGGGCTTGTGAAATAGTGAATACTTTTTTATGCTGCAGGATCACAGAGATTGTTCTAATATGTTCATTTGCGGCTTAGTTTTTATCAGCTGGTGCTCAATTATCAATGGCTTCTATTATTATCAATACAGCTACTGAATATTTTTTGTGTAAACCATGTTACATTTTTCCCCAGGATCCTTAGATTCTTTGTTGAATAAGAAGTAAAAAAAGTGATATATATATATATATATATATATATATTTAATAAATATGTAAAAAATAGTTTTTTGTGATATTATAAATGTGACACTGGAGCAAAAAACGGTCATAAGTAGCTTGGGTATATTTGTAGCAAAAATACATTGTATGGGTCACAGATTTGACTTTTATGCCAAAAATCATTAGGATATCAAGTAAAGATCACGTTCTATTAAGAAGTGTTGTACATTTCACCATAATTATATCAAAACCTAACTTTTGAGAACTTTATTTGGACAATTTTAAAGGCGTTTTCTCAACATTTTGATATTTTTGGCCAAATAATGCCTATCCTAACAAACCATACACCAATGGAAAAGACAGGAGCATTTTCATTTCTGGGGAAACTATACCTTTAAGACTGGAGTAACGATTCTAAAAATTCAGCTTTGACATCACAGAAATAAATTCTTATTGAAAACTTAATTTATTTTAAACTGTAATAATATATCATGTGATTGTGTAAGATATTCATAAATTCAGATGCTACTAATGTTTGTTCTCCTCCTTTTTTCACAAGTGTTGGGTTTTGGCAAAAAGTCCTTTACAAGATCTTCAATTTATAGAAGACCTTTCAAAAATTGACAAGATTTCTGAGGTCCTTACTACACTACAGGACCAGGTAGACAAAGCAGGCATGTATCCCACAGCACAATGCCACACACCCTATGTGGGCCCCACAGCTGAAGTCTGGGCCCCGTGCCAAATGCCTGATACGTGCAGCGAGACAAGCATCCCGTGTGAGGAATTTACGTTGTTCGGTGAAAAATTGCCTGATGAAGTGGACAACATCTTCCAGTCTCTGAACTTGACGTGTCTGAGTGGGGATGTTCTGTCTCTGAAGGACTCGGCTCTCAGTCTTGAGTGTTTTGAGGACTTCGAGGCTTCAGAAGCACCGGTTATCATTAACCCAGTGCCTGCGTGTTTCAAACAAGACTACTGCACTCTTACCAACAGCCCCACTGGCCCCGTTCCCACCTTCACCAGAGATGTAGAGCAGGACGATAACACCTCCAATGATCAAATGCAGGTAGACATTACACCACGGACTTCTGTAGATATGTAGACATTTTACACTCTTAAAAATAAAGGTGCTTAAAAGGTTCTTGACAGCAATGCTATAAGGTTCCACAAAGAAACATTCAGTCAAAGGTTCTTTAAAGACCTATCTATTTCTTACCCTTTTAAAATCTGATGAATCTTTTTTTGCCTTTTGTGAAACAGAACTGTTCTTCTGATGTTAAAGGTTCCTCAATGGCATTGCAAAGCACGTTTTTTATAGAGTATATCTAATGTTGATCATTTATTCACTTTTAAAGTATGAATATGTTCTAGAACAAAACATACCTTTTTAAATAATGTAAACAAGACATTCTTATACTGTACTTTAATGAAAACAAGTTGCTATTATAGTTGTTTCACAGAAATATATATAGGATATTTCTTTACTGTATTTTTTATATATGTGTGAAATTAACATTGAGAGGCATTTGTAAAATGGGTCATTCTGAAAAGTTATGAATTCAGGTGTGTTACTGTGAAAGGACACCAGCTTTGCAATAAGTCAGTTTGTGAAATTTCATCCCTGCTATATTGTGACATTCTGTTCCTGTCTTGTCTTGTCTCCCCTCCTGTACTTTTTGGTTCAACCCTAATTAGTTTAATTGTATCACCTGTTTTGCGCACCTGATTTCACTGTCTTCATTAGTTCATTGTCCCTATACACCTCTGGCTTTCTGTTTGAATTTATGTCTTG
Source organism: Enteromius radiatus (assembly GCA_032357445.1). NCBI lineage: Eukaryota > Metazoa > Chordata > Actinopteri > Cypriniformes > Cyprinidae > Enteromius > Enteromius radiatus. The sequence continues at coordinate 13,067,576 of JAUCMS010000062.1, read as the reverse complement.
TTAAAGTTTCATGGAAGCCCTATTGTGTGAGTTTGTAGCTGCCTCGTCAGTGTTTATTTTCTCGCTCTGTGTTGATTAAACGTTTTGCAATTGAAAGCCTTTGGTCTCCTCCGCTCTCTGCCACGCCGTGAGGTACGGCATGCACCACACGACTACGGCTACCTGTTACATAGATGTTCCGAGGTCAGCTTTAAGTGGAATTTTTGGAAAACTTTAAAAAAGCTGCAGCTCAGCCATGAGGAAAAGTCACAGAGCGGGAGGTGCGTAGAGGGTAAAAGTCACCAGCACTATATGATATGGCATTAATATCAACACAAAAAGCTGGAGCTTCATGGGATGGGTTTCTGTAGCCGAGCAACTGTACGCAAGACTCACATACAGACTGTGAAGTGATGAATCATGATTTTCTGTTTATCAGACTGATGGACTAGTTTGGGTTTTACCTGCCTCACTGCATTGTGCCATCAGAAGTTTGGTGACGGTATAATGTTAAACAAACCAGTAATTTTTTTTTTGTTGTTGTTGTTGTTGGTAAGACTTTGGCGTTGTAAGACCTTAAAGGGTTATTAATTAATAAATTTATTTATTAATCAATTTTGGGGAATAGTCTTACGTTTAAATTTCTTTGTTTAATTAGCTCTTTGGTTAATCTATGTAAATGAATCTC
>JAUCMS010000062.1:13052692-13066809 GCA_032357445.1 Enteromius radiatus | reverse complement strand
ACCGATCGCTACAACCATCAAGGGATGAGAGACCCCGGGCATTTATAGTTCGAGTTCATCACTACCAAGTGAAGGAAAGCATACTATGTTTGGCAAGATCGAAACCTCTGCAATACGAAGGTACAACGATACGCATCTTTCCTGATCTTGCAACCGACGTAATGAAACGGAGACAAAAGTTTGACAGCATACGAAAAAAATGCAGAGAGCATGAGGTGAGATGTGGATTTCGTTTTCCCTCAAAATTCATCGTAACCGTCAAAGGCAAAGAGACAAAGACTTTTGATTCACCGGAGATGGCCGACTCGTATCTGCGTCAAACAGTGGACAACTGGTAAAGCAATTGGACTGACATGTTGAAAGTGGCAAAGGAATCATAACGAACGAGTATAGCTACGGACATATTTGATTAACAAAAGACTATAAACCATCATTTTGGTGATATTTTGAGATATGCGGTGACTATCTTAATGGAAGAATGCCAAAGGGCATCGAGGGTGAGTTGACAGATGCAAACGTTATCTTTAAGGGGAAGAGTATCCATAATGGTTACATGGGATACAGTAATAGGGGGGAGGGTGGGTGGAGTCGGGATTTTGTTCTTTTGTTTAAGGTTCATGTTCGTGTTCACGGGAATACTATTTTTCTTTATTTAGAAGGTTCAACTAAAAAAAAAAGTATTCAAGATATCAGTCTCTGATCAGTCTTCTAAAAAGAGATTACACATATTCTGCACATCCGTTACGTACCAAACATGTCCATAATTAACAGATAGGATACCGATTAAACTTCATTAATTCGATACACAGATGTACATGATACACATGATATAGACACGCGATAAACCAATATCGTAAACACCAACATACAGAAAGCAGATACGAATTATGTGACCTACATAATTCCTTCTAATAGCAATATGCAGTTATTGTGCCTTCTAAGACATTGCAAGCACAAATACTTTCTGTCCCTGTGTCCGCGAACTCAGAGAGCCCGCGCTTTTCTGATATGACCCAGTGAACTGGTGTGAGCTGTTCGGACTCGGGTTAAAAGGGTCACATGCAGAGAGGGTTCCCAGCGTGTAAATCAGATCTCGTGTTTATCATTATGAATTGACAATGGTGCGTGAGGTTAAAGTTCAATGCTTAGGCAGATGTTTCCAATCTGCACTGAACATTAGCTCCGGTGTTAATTGCATTAGAGTCTGAGATCCGTCGTTTATGAGCTGGTCGTGGCTGTCCAGTGAACACTGAATCAACAAAGGAGCTTATTCAAAGCTGTAAAACATCACAAGGTATCTTCTTCTCTGGTTTGTTTCCAGACCTAGCGGCGTCCGAAGATGGCCATCGGTCAGTTTTACGATTTGTGAGCTGTTCAGGAGGTTTCCTCTGGAATGTAGTTCTTATGAACCTCTGTCTGTTCCCCATGAGGCCCTACAGTGTTTAAATAATGCTCAATTTGAAAATATCCCCCACACCATTATACCACCAGCCTGAACCATTGAGACAAGGCAGGATGGATCCATGCTTTCATGTTCTTTACACCAAATTCTGACCCTACCATCTGAATGTCACAGCAGAAATTGAGACTCATCAGACCAGGCAGAGTTTTTCCAATCTTCCATTGTCCAATTTTGGTGAACCTTCTTAGCTGACAGAAGTGGCACCTGGTGTGGTCTTCTGCTGCTGTAGCCCATCTGCTTCAGGGTTCGATGTGTTGTGCATTCAGAGATGCTATTCTGCGTACCTTGGTTTCAACGAGTGGTTATTTGGGTTACTGTTGCTTTTCTATCATCTCTAACCAGTCTGTCCATTCTCCTCTGACCTCTGACATGAACAAGGCATTTTCGTCCACACAACTGCCGCTCACTGGATATTTTCTCTTTTTATTAACCATTCTCTGTAAACCCTAGACACAGTTGTGCGTGAAAAACTCCCGGTAGATAGCAGTTTTTGAAGTACTCAGACCAGCCCGTCTGGCACCAACAACCATTCCATATTCAAAGTCACTTAATTCCCCTTTTTTTCTCATTCTGATGCCCGGATTTGAACTTCAGCAAGTCGTCTTCACCACATCTAGATGCCTAAGCTGCTGCATGTGATTGGCTGATTAGCAATTTGTGTTACCAAGCAATCAAACGGGTGTACCTGATGCTGCATGCCAGGCAACCTGTAACCCGTGTTTTTCCAACTTTCTACTGGTGCACTGGAACAGCAGTCAAACCCATGACTTCCTACCCATGAACTCGTACTATTTATGTATTCCCAGCTCCAAACTCTGACTTCAAATAGCTCATGAAACAACAATGGTAGCCCCCTATGGATGCTGTGTTTATGCTTATGTGGTGTTAAAATAAATGGTACTGTATAACAGCTTCGCTTACTTTATACTTCCATTTTTTTCCTCCCCCGTTTCCCTCAGATAAGCAAGGAAAGTACCTTTGGTGATAGAGATGTTGGTAAATGAGCATAAGCCCGTACGGTCTGTCATGCTGGTTTGTTTACATCTAGATACCACAATTCCCTGGCTCAGGCGGTTTCCCGTGACTTGACCTGAAATGCTACAAAATTGTGAGTCGTGGTTTGAAGTTGTGACCTGCGGGCTCAAAAACCTGCCTGGAACGCAGCATAATAAAGTTAGCTATTTTGTAGCTAGATTAGTGACTTCCTGCCCCTTTTGAGGCTTTTTTCAAAATTGTAGGGACAAATATAGCAACAACTTGGACAAACCTTATCTAAGTTCTCATACTTTCAGTGAGTGTATGTCTGTACTGCTGCATTCAATAAATCAATAGACATGTCTGTGACTGGCTAAATTACTCAGCCCTGTGCAAACATATTAAAATAGAAACCAATCATAGTGTACAAATCATAATGCACTGGCTATACTTCACCAAACAGACAGTTTTTTTATTATTATTTTTTTTTTATGTGTTTGTATTTGACAGTCTGAGTTTAGTACTCACATGCCTTGTGACAGCCGCTTTCTCTGTGCGTGCTTCAGATGTGTGTGCTCATACAATCCTATATCAGAAGTTTAGACAGATATGGGTTAAAACACATGATTTCACGATGGACATGATAATCAGGGCGATGGACATGATAATCAAGACACAAACTGATGTTTTTAGCAAATTAGGTATGAGCTATAAAGGCTCAGCTCTATTCTGGAAAAGGGGATGAAGAGCAGCACCTCATTTGCATACCAAGACATTTTGGACAATGTTATGCATAAGACTTTGGAGAAACAGTTCGGGGAAGAGGCCCAGTGCACAAACCATGTTGATAAAGACTTGTCTTAAGGAGTTTAAACAACTTTACACAGGTTTCTCCGGTAACGGCTGTAGACAAAGCAGCTCTGAGCTTACAAACACTGCCTTATATGCAGGATGAAATGAAAATGACATGTTGTAAAGTCTTCCTTCAGAAATACAGTGATATAAAACTACTCACACTCCAGTTTGATTTTTAAACATCCAATATGTGGTTGTAGCAGGCGGCACTAACCACACCGATAAACAAACACAGACCGGAAGTTAACTTCCACTGCACCCGATGAAACCGTCTTTAGGAGAGACAGAAGGACAGATGATAAATAAATAAATAAACAAATATAAAAACAAATAAGAAAGTAAATACAAAAAAGCTTTGAGTAAAGGGACGGTCGTGGCCTACAGTATGGATAGAGAGTCATGTAACCTGAAGGTTGCGGGTTTGAGTGTGGAAGGGATTGTGGGTGGTGGGAATGAATGTTCAGCACTCTCTCCACCTTCAATACCACGTCTGAGGTGAGACCCTTGAGCAATGCACCGAACCTCCAACTGCTTCCTGGGCGTTTTGTCCTTCTTTTCCTCCTCCTTCTAACGTCTACAAAGGTAAATGGGAGAGTGAAATAAATAAATATGAACAACTTTGACCAGATCAATTTATAGAGGTCATTTGGACAGTGCAGAAAATAAATTATTAATTAACACAAACTTTAACAGGACAATCTTCTATAAAGTAAATAGTACCATGCAGATGAACAAACAAACAATAACTAACTAACTAAACAAATAAAAATGAAAGTAACATTAAGATGATAAACGTCTACACAGGTAAATGGGAGAGTGTAAACAATACATACATACATACATGCATACATAGACTACATAAATACGAAAGTAACTATAAATACACTTTAAGAGGGTAAACTTCTATACAGGTAAATTTAAGAGTGTAGAAATAAATAAATAAATAAATAAATAAATCTGGGATTAAATATTAATAACTTTGACCAGGTAAACTTCTGTAGAAGACAAACAGAGAATGTAAAAAAAAATAATTTAATTTAATTAATAAACAAACAAACAACCATCTACAGAGCTGTATGGAGAGTGTAGACAAACAAGCAAGCAAACAAACAAGAAATGAATGAATGAATTAGAAAGTACCCATGATTAAACTTGTGTAAACTTGGAAATGTAATAATTAAATACATCTGGAAGTAATAACTTTGAGCAGGTAAACTTCCATAGAGGTACACGGCAAATGCATGCTTGCTATTTGCTTCAACAGCAAAAGAAACGTCAAGAGGAAATATAGCTCGAGAGATGTATTACGACCATCAGAAGACAGAAATTTGATCTTTGTCTCTCTCCCTCATTCCCTCTGCTGTGCCGCCCTCTGCTGTTTAGAGCCGGCCCTGCGCTTCTCTCCGCTGCGTGCGCGAGCGCTTGTTGTGGTGTGACGTCAGAGCTGCAGCGGCCATCTACTACAGCTCTGTAATGACAACATTACTGAGACATTATCCGCCTGCAGCCGTCCATGGCCAAGACCAAGAGCCAAGCTGTAAGTATATGATGAAAAACACAACATCTCGAGTCACACAGAATGAGAGGACGTCCTGGAGCCGCGTCTTTATTCACACTGTCTAAATTAGCCACTTGCTATCCTCTTCTAGCTAAGCAGCTTAGGGTTTTGGGAGGGGTTTCAGTTTAGTAAGTTTTATTCTGTAAATGTTATTCAGATCATTTAAGTACTTTGTTTGTTTGGGTGTTTTGGAAGACGAAGGGCACGGGCTTGGTTTGTTTCAGCATTCCCCAATTTCTATGGTGTATATATATATCTATATAAAACATCGTGCTTTTACATAGTTCTTCGTTATTGCATGTAATGAAGTCATTAGTCACATGCAGAGTAATTTTATTGTAATTACTGTGGTTGTTTTGACATATAGTTTGTCAGCTGACAGGCTAAAAACAAACAGCATTGCTCGAGAACATGCCAGAGGAAGTGACGCAGCAGCGCAGAGTCGGTTAATGATGGATTTGTTTAAGGTGTCTGTACAGTCACCTCGTGAAACTGCTCTCAACAGAGACGTGTTCACTTGACAAACAACACCATGACAGATTTAACCAGCCGTACACGAGCTAATCCAACTCAAAAGGCAACTCTGACTGTTTTACAGCAGAAAATAACATGTAAACAAATATTGCTTGTCATTAGGCCGATTGTTTTCACAAATTCGCCCAATTACAGATTCGAAAGCAGAGCAGTTGTATTAGGATAAAACAGCAAAACAGGCTAAAAAACTTGATTAAAAACAAGATGTCAAACAAGTTAGCATTTTTTTTTTTTTAAGATTTTATTGTTTATTTATTTTAGGACATTTGTTGCACAAAATTACAAAAAGTGTTGTGCTTTTTTTTTACTTCATAGTCATAGAAAACCCTGGAAGAGTCGTGGAAATGGATACAATCTTAAACTGACATTAAGAACTCCACAAATATTTGTCACTTAATGTTTCATTATTTTGAGTAGCTTTCTCTGTCATACCTTTTTAGTAATATCTGATCAAAAAGTGTACAGAGGTCAGAGAAGTTAATTATCAAATAAACACAGACTGTTTGATTTGGTGATTTAATTTTCGCTTCTTCTGATGCATTTCCTAATTTGATCTGAAGTGAAGCAAATAAATGGTTTATGCGCAATTCCTGCAATCCTGCGCTGCCATTCAAGCCCTGAAACAGTTCAAATGATGCAATATTAAATCATACGAAGTCATTCATTTTATCTTGCAATTTATCATCTCAGAATTATGGCTTAGTTTCTCATAATTTCAACTTTATGTTATGACTTTATGTGGCAGAAATGGACTTTTGTGTAAAAACAAATCAGAAAGAAAAAGATGATTAGGCTACTTATTTATTATCACAATTTAATTCACTAAAGTATAGGGGCCAGAAGAAAAGACCCTGCAAATACTTCCACAAGATTAATAGCCCGTCGATAATGAATACTTAAATTAACAACCTGGTCTCTAAAACAAAAAAATCGTACCTCGGTGCACTTTTTGTTCAACACCGTTTTTACATACCTGCACATTTCAACGCAGTTTAAAAGAGAAATGAGTGGTGCTAAAACAGGTGTCGTGCACCCTAAACCTACCTGATAGTGTTAACAAAATCTACTAAATTTGTCGATACAACAGTGTCATTTCAACTACCTTTTACACAGATTTTGACTGTTTTGTCGAAACATAGATACACAGGATTCGAACCAGAGCTCCTCTTCTATCAAGTATATCTCTGTACTCCTTGAGCTCCCGAACAAACCTACCGTCTAACACATAGATATGAAGCTGGATATGTGTGATGCTAATGTTCAAAAGCATCAGTTTTCAAATCTCTCAGCATTTTAATATTGTTTAGAAATCGCATGATATTCTTCAGGTAATTAAAAATTACGATTTATTAATCAAAACTCGGTAAATTTGTGTGAAAAGGAATACAAGGTCTCGTTTTAGTGTTTTACTGCCTCTAGTGTTCATTTCTTTTAGAAACATTGATATGCGATTGTTGGTACGTATTTCATGTCTCTGTAACAAGTCCACCCAGGTACGTTTATGCCATGAGACCAGCAACTTAATTAGACAAATGCAGCTGTTCTAGGAAAACTGTAATATGACATGTGTTGTTTATGTAACCACATATTTGATAATGAGCTTCAGCACATGCAGGAAATGCATGCTGCATCTTTTACCTAAAAAAAAAAAAAAAGAAGCACTGAATGAAACAGAGTCATTGCGCATGTGAGCTAAACAAGTGCTTACACACTCGAAGATACGATCTGACATTTGCAGCTTGTAAGTCTCTACACATATTTGGCAACTACAGAGATGTTGTCACTCAGTGTCTCATGCATGTTTAACAGCAACATGCAGACAAGCTAGACATCATCTTCATTTATACTGTCATCTGTCTTTTGCTGTGTTTGATTATGGTTTGTTTTTTTAAAACATAAAAGCACTTTGTCTAGATCTTTACGAATGTATTTTCCTTGTGAAGGCACTGTATGAGCAGGTTGCATTCATGCTTGTTTTGGCAGCCTATCAACCTTTACTATAGTGTTCTCTCATGCATACAGTGCCACTATTTGCTTTTTAAGGCTGTTAAAAATGTCAGGGTATTCTGTTTGTTTACTCTATCAAAACCTGACTTCCTAATCTAGTTTTAAATGTGACTTCCAGGAAAGATGTCCGTTGTGCGATCAGATTACAGCGTGGTACGCTATTTTGATGGCATTGATCCTGAGTGAGGTGGAAGCCTTATTCCGCAGCTTGTAATTGTTACTGTTCTTTTAGCCATTGTGTTTACGCCACTCCCATTTATATTATGAATGTGCTATAAAGGAAGTGATGTTACCTTTTCAGATAGCTGATCCTATTACAAACACACACTACCAGTCAAGTTTCTCATGGTCTTATATTCTGACAAACCCAATATTTCAATTGAAAACCTATTTAAAACTAAATTCTGAATGTCAAACTCCTGCAGCATCCAGGAGTTGTCAGTTACAGGCAGGGGGACAGTCCTCTTCAGTTTCTGTGGTTGATTGTGTTTGGCAAAGTGGTATTGGAGAAGTGTCTTAGCAGGTGTCTGGAAAGTACCTGAGTTTTACACTAATAACAGAACCTTTTAGAATGTCTTTTTTTCCTCTCCACATTTCTCATAGTAAACAAATGAAGAGCGATCAGTCTTCTGTGGGGAAGCATGTCTTCCTTTATTTGCATGGCTTTGGGTGTTATCTTAAAGCTAAACTGCCTTATGCTGAGATATGCTGATATATTAGAGCTGTCAGTTTAACTCATTAACTGCATTAATTATTTATGCAAAAATAACGCAATTAAAATTGCGGGGACTCCGCCCCCGACCTGTACATCATCTTACGTTTCATACAGTTAACTTTTGACAAATATGATGCAGGGCAACAGCCATATAAATGCAGTTATGTCCTAAAAATCAAGATATTGGGGCAAAAATGCCCCTGGATGTCTTTCTGTCTCATATTTATGCCATATGTGCATGTACTGTGTATTTTTATTATCAGTATTTTATACATTTTATACATGCATGTATATATTTAAGAACAATATTTGACATTTACATTAAATGAATATAAATATATACATTGCCAATACAGGTAAATATAATCATAATATATCCTGTATGTGTGTGTCTTTATATATACATTATAAATACACAGTACACTCACATACAGCCTATTATGTGAACAAAAACTTTTATTTTAGGTGCAATTAATCATTTGACAGCACTAGGTTTTATACAACAGTTGATATTGTGTTATATTTTAACACTGATGTGTTTTTCCCAATTTTTCAGAGAACATAATACATTTAAAGCCACAGCAGAACTGTTGCTCGTCTCCGAACAACACAGCGATCTTGAACCGTGATTCGTTTGTTTGTATGAACAAAAAATTCTAACATCAACTTAATCTTCTTTTATGTTCCATAGTTTATGTTAGACCATTGTAGACTAAATGTTAATGTGAAATAAATGTTAGGTTTTACAATTTGTAATGACTTCTTGATACTTTCTCAGTTAACACAAACATAACTGTTTAAATAATCGTTTGTGGGCGTGTTCACAATCAAAATTATTCTGTGATTAATAAGATGACTTCATCAAAACATCATGTAATGTAATTAATTAGATTACAATTTTTAATCGAATGACAGCCCTAATATAAACAACATGCTTCTTCAATGCGTATTAATGGATCTTCTGCAAGTGAATGGGTAATCCAAACCACTCCAGTCCATCAATTAACATCTTGTGAAGTGAAGAGATGCATGTCTGCAAGAAACAAATCTATCAATAAAACGCACAAAAAAAGTTCCAAACTAAATGAATACTGTAGATAGATTTTGATGTGAGAGGATAACAGGGGATAGACTTTTTACTGAGGAAGCTTTATTATGGATTCTGCTTCTGTGTCTTGTTTTATTAGGCTGCTGATAAGATTGGAGTGATTTTAAACTATTAATGTATAAAGTTATTAATAAGTAAAAAATAACTAAGAGAGCATCTTCTTCAAATGATCGCCTCATTCGTTTCGTTTAGGGTACAGTACACATGTGGTTAGCTTCAAAACTGTGGTTACACTTAACCATAACCGTGGCACAAAAATGATGTTTTTGTAACTTCAGCAGGGTAAATATTTTGCATTCTCTGCAGCGTAAACAAAGGCAGGTCTGAGTGAATGAATGTGAGTACTAGTAATCCTGGGTGAAAACAAACACAGCCCTCCCCTCTGCGGAAGCTCTACTGTACTTTATCAGCTGCTGGTTACTGCCTCCAAGGTGGTTTTGTTCCTCATTGCACATGCAGCCGCATGTCTGAGTCTATGTCATGTTTGCTCTCTGTGTGTGTTTCGCTCGTTCAGTACGATGCTGCTCCCCTCCAGCCTAGTGTGGTGTTGTGCTCCTGTGCTTCTTCATCAATGGTAAGGAATCAGCTCAACTCCAACCTTCCTCACTGTCTCAGTATGGAGGTCCGCGGAGGTGAGGCAAGCGCTCAGCCAAAGACGTCTACCATCAAGCCTCCACAATCACGCAAGAAGGAGGATTTCAGCTTTGGCAAAATTTTAGGGGAGGGTTCCTTCTCAACGGTGGGTACCATTTTTAGTTTAGTAAACTTTATCGACCTTGCAATAAATTGTTTCATATTTATTTACAATTTCAAAACATATGCATACTTTTGGGGGTCCAAATAGCCAGTTTAGTTAGTTTTGGTAGTTGAATAACAGTTTTACGATGGCTTTATTGATTTGTTGTAATAGCTGTACACGTTTGAATTGCAGGTTGTGCTTGCAAAGGAACTAGCCACAGGAAAGGAGTATGCAAGTAATGGGCATTACATTAAATTATATTAAATGACATAATTATATATGATAATAACTAAAATGAACTCAACTAATGTGATTTGTTTTCCAGTGAAGATTCTAGAGAAGAATCACATCAGGAAAGAAAATAAAGCACACTATGTGATCAGAGAGAAGGATATATTGTCAAGCATAAATCATCCTTTTTTCGTAAAGCTCTTCTTCACGTTTCAAGATACTCATAAATTATGTATCCTTTTCAGAGTAAAACTGTGGCGCTGAGCTGTGAAGCTGTGAAATGAAATCAAGCGTGTGTTTGTTAAACTCATTATTACTTTGTTAAAATGTTCTTAACTTCTAATCCGGCAGATTTCGCCCTCAGTTATGCAAAGAATGGAGAACTACTTAGATACATTCGCAAAATAGGCTCTTTTGATGAGACTTGCACAAGATTCTACACTGCTGAGATAGTCTGTGCACTCGAGTATTTGCACGCAATGGGAATTATACACAGGTAAGTTACACTTTTGACCAGCAATATGAAATCATTTCCTAATGCGTTTTTAAATATTCATTTGTGCTTTTTGATTTCTAGGGACCTTAAACCAGAGAACATTTTACTGAGCGAAGACATGCACGTTCAAATTACGGATTTCGGGACAGCAAAACAGTTGTCAGCAGACAGCGTTCAAAGTAACGCACCGTTATGAAATATTTCGTGGAATTGCTTTGCTCTAGTTGTTGTTTTTTTACTAACGACTGTCGTTAACTTCCTTCAACCCCCTTGTAGGTCAGGCATGAAGCACTTGTTATGTATAGATACACTCATAACAGCTCTCAAATAACATAAATATGGGACAGTCTTATCATTTTTCTTTGTGCACATATGCGAGTTGTCAGCACGGTTATGGTCAGTGAAGTTATGCTGTTTGTGTCCATCTGAATCTGCTATTAATAACAAGATCTGTCTTTACAGCAAGAGCCAATTCATTTGTTGGCACTGCACAGTACGTCTCTCCAGAGCTCCTGACGGAGAAATCTGCCTGCAAAAGGTGTTTAAAAAAAAAATAAAATAAAATGTATTACCAGATTAAGATTGTATTGCAGTTGTTTTATTGTTTGTGATCTTTCTCTTTTAGTTCTGACCTCTGGGCAATGGGTTGTATAATCTACCAGCTGGTGGCTGGATTACCTCCGTTTAGAGCCGGGTAAGTTACTGATCAATTCAGCTTTAGTTCAATTAAACATTCAAAATAATGTGGTAATGCTTTGCACTTGAGCTGAAGTGCTGATGGTTGATCACTGTTGTAATCGCAGTTTTAAAAAAACATGGTGTGAAATAACAGGAAGTGTTGGCTTTGGTGTTTATGACTTGTTTGTGTAGACAGTACAGAGGGCTTCTGAGGAAACCCCAACCACTGGGTCACGTGACTCGCTTGCCATTTTGGTTACATTACAACCAATAAATTGGCTTGGACGGCCGTTGAAAACAAAACACTCGACCGTGTGACTAACTTAACCCTTTCGTGCTCTCAGTTGATTCAGAGCTCTTTGCTGCAGGCCATTGATATTGATTCAGTTTAGTTAGTTATTTACTTTTGTCTTTTAATAGGAACGAGTACTTGATTTTCCAAAAGATAATAAAACTGGAATATGAATTTCCCGAGAAGTTCTTCCCTAAAGCTAAAGATCTGGTGCAGCGGCTGTTGGTAAGAATCTTTGTTTCCATTACCTGTCATCACTTTCAGGCCGGATGAGTATGTTTAAGCACACTCATTGTTTTCCTTCTGATTTCAGTCTTTGGACCCTAGAAAGCGGCTAGGATGTGAGGAAATGGGTGGGTTCAATCCACTGAAAGGCCACTTGTTCTTTGAGACTATCTCATGGGAGAACTTGCCGGTTCAGACTCCACCCAAGCTGACCCCTTACCTACCAGCCATGGCTGAAGATGATGAAGACTACTATGGCAATGTTAGTTAGATTTATCATACCTATTATGCACAATATTGTGAAAAAGTGACATATAAACAGTGTTTTTATTTATTTATTTGTTATTTGTGTTTCTTTGTTTTATGTTTAATTTGGTAGTTTTTGTTTTGTTATTTTGATTTGTGTTTTGTGTGGTTATGTTTTTTGTTATTTTTGTTTATTTGTTTTGTTTGGTATTTTTTGTTATGTTTTGGTTGTATTTTGTTATTTTTTTTCTTTTGTTTTGCATTTCATTTAGTTGTTTTTGTTGCGATGTTTGTTTTTTGTATCCCTTTTTTTTTTTTTTAATAGCCTCATACATTATGTTTTAAGAAATGAAATCGACCACTTATTAAAACTATAAAAACTGGGTTCTACTTTACAACTTACATTTCATGATTCTTTGAAGTCTGATGAAATCAAAATTATTTTTATTTTATTCTATTGACGTTATCAGCACGCATTACTGGTCTTCTTGTGAACGAATAGCCGGTGCAAGTTAATCGATAGAAAATTACTGTCTTCATAATATCGTCAAAATCTGAAAATTTGCCTCCCATCTAGAATGGTGTTTCTTCTAATGACGTCAGCTTGACAGCTTGTGCAGAACATCCTTATACTCTCTCCTCTGACCGTCAGCCTGCTGTGAGCTAGAGATGGTGCTAAACTGAAGCCCTGCCATCTATTTCTTTCTCATATAATATTCTTTTTCACTGTTTGATATAAAGTTAAATCGGCCACGAGTTCAGGTTAAACTAATGTTAAATTTTGAAGTTTCAAAAGTCAGTTAATAGTACAAATTGTGAGCTCATAAGTGCAGGCTCGCTGGGTCTTGTCACTGTGTACTGATTTGCTGTTTTATTTGAATCCCACAGTATGAAGATCTCCTCAGTCAGTTCAGCAACCTGCAGGTGGTCCCATCCAGCTCATCTCAGATTGTCCCATTGAGATCCTGCAGCAATATTGAGCAGTACATCCATGACCTGGACAGCAACTCTTTTGAACTGGACCTGCAGTTCTCCAGCGAGGAGAAACGACTTCTGCTCCAGAAGCAAACAAGTGGAAACCCTTGGTATGTGATAACCTTCATTCAGAAATTTGTTTTCCTGCTCATAAACGTTCATTCTGGTTAAATATTAAATTGCCATCCTGTAGTGACAGCGCAGTATAAACACACATTCATTTTGTTATTGCACATTGTAATAGAGATCATAAATGGTTGCGTGCGTATGTGCTAATAATCTTTTTTATCTCTTGCATTTCCTGTTAAGGTTTTTTATAGCATGCTGTAAATTGAACATTATAGTTCTGTTTTCAACAACACCAAGTAGCACTAACTGACAACTTGTTATTCATTAACATCTGTTGTTTCTTTCTGTTTTAAAGGCACCAGTTTGTTGAAAATAACTTGATATATAAAATGGGACCAGTTGACAAACGAAAGGTAAATTTTTTTTCTCCTTGGTTTTTATCTTTTATGTTGCCTAGAGTGAAAAACAGGTGCAGGGTTTTTTCTTTCTTTCTTTTTTTTTTTTAAAGAGTTGAATACAAAAAGAAATAGCACCCTCTTTTGGCTGCAGTTGGTAATGACAGTAAATGTTTTTGACCCTTTCTTGTTTGTTTTTTTTTTGTGCAGGGACTGTTTGCTCGACGCCGTCAGCTTTTACTGACAGAAGGGCCACATCTTTATTATGTGGATCCTGTGAATAAAGTACTAAAGGGGGAAATTCCATGGTCTCCAGAGTTGCGTCCCGAGGCCAAGAATTTCAAGACGTTTTTTGTCCACACGGTAAATATTCTAGTTTTTTTTTTCTTTTTTACTATTTTTACTTTTTTATTATAATTAGGGCTGCCAAATGATTAATTGCATCCATATAAATATATGTATGTGTACTATGTATATTTATTATGTATATATTAGTGCTGGGCAATGATTAATCGCGATTAATCGCATCCAAAATAAAAGTTTTTCTTTACATAATA
>JAUCMS010000062.1:13017188-13040300 GCA_032357445.1 Enteromius radiatus | reverse complement strand
CCGGGCTCCCTGCCTGTCCCCCGGACAGTCCGCCAAACAAGCCTTTATTTATCGCCGAGGAAGTGGGAACTAGTGAATTGTTAGAAAAACTAAAACTATTTATAGATACTGAACATTTATTTAGTTTCATTTTTAACATAAACAGTGCAAGCAACGTTTAATATTTGACAGCTTTTTTACAAATTGAAATAATAGCCTGAAACATCTATTTGATTCATATACTGTAATTTAAAATTGAATTTTGCAGATAAGAATGCGTTTTGTTTTGTGTTGTTGACATATTAGACATACTGATATGAGTGAAAGTGTTCATATTTTAAAGTAAAAATCTAAAAATAAAATACATTTTAATAAAACTCATACTTTACAAAATACTCAATTTCCTTAAAATCATTTAAATGATTTGATTATTTAATTCATTTACCCCTTCCAAAAAAACTGTCTCCATCCCTAATGTTTAAAACATGATTACAACCTTGCTTCAGTCCACTCCCAAACAAAAGAAAAATAGCATTAGAACAAGTGGAACAGACGGTGAATAAGGGAATCCTCTGAAAGGTTTGGAGATAAGAGGGTATTTGTGTGCATGTGTTCTAACATTCTTGGCACTTGTCTTGTTATAAAGTTGTCCTGGCTATTAATCTCAGCTTGATTAACAGTCCGAGCATGCTTGTCTTAAGCTCAGTCATCCTGTGGAGGGTATTAGGCTTCATTAGCATGCTCCTCTACAGCAACCCCAAATAAAAGCATTGTTGAAAAGAAGCCTAACAGCGCTAGCGCTGGCCAGATTGAAGACAACAGCCTGTTTTAAATGCATCAGACTTATCTAAAGTGATTAGCAAAAACAGAAAAGGCTTTGTTGGGCCAGAGAGGAGATTTAGGGGAAACCAAATTGTTATGAGAGGTTCCTGTGCCAATTTATATTGAGAGGTGGGCGTGGCTTACCAGAGAGTGTGGGTGGGTCCTTGCTGCTGTGGTACTGAGCAACTATGCGGTTGTAGTGGTACCTGTGTTAAGTAAGGCAGGGAGAAACAAACACAGCAGATAAGTAATGGTAAGCATGAATGACCATCCTGTGTATTTAATCAGCTTATGAATATAGAAGAAGCTTTACATTCAGACTGATTCACAAATTAGAAGAGTTCTCAAGACAAACTTTGAGAGTGGACTTGCAATGCTGGAACAATTTTGGTGCAAAAGGACTTTTATAAGGCACCTAATGAATAAATGCACCTTTACAGATTTTGTAACAGAGCCTGTATGTATGAAGCATAGCACTACTGTATGTCCTTTAAAAATAGCAAAAATTCAACCTGGTAATTCATCACACAGGTCAACTGCAAGGGCCTATAATCAATTGCATGATTTCGTCCAGTTCTGCCAGGAAGTAAATTACGAACCTAGAAAGACAAAGCCCTGGCACGGACCCCTGGCGCAAGAGCAGCCATCCTCCTTCCTGGCATTGGAGTATTAATTAGCCACCTAAGGGCATAGGCTAGCAGTTGGCATAAAACAACATTTGAGTGCTCTGAGGGGTCCTCTTGTTACTTTACTATCTCTTGAGGGATTCAAGAGGAGGAATGGCCCGTCACGACGAAGAGAGGAGAGAAGAATTTGGCATGGTTGCAAAACAAAACCCATTATAGCAGCCAAATGCTAAAGGATGATGGGGTGCTTCATATTTTCTGTGGCAGAATCTGAAGAGAATGGAAACTGTGGCTCTTATGATGGATAGTATAGCTGGAATGAGTCACGTCAGCGCATGGCTATTTGATATCTCATACACAGGGAATTTAAGGATTCTGCTCCTATAAAGTTTTGGCTTTAGTTCAGTTCCGATATTTCGAAGATGACACTGAGTTTATGAGGTCCTTCATAGAGGGATAGAGGGTAATGCAAGGTGAATTCAGACTTAAAAGGCAACATATAAAATATAATTGCAATTTTGAAATATTTCTACAGTAGAGACTGAACATCTATATTCTTATATCTTTGCCAATGTGTGTCATTCTTCTTGTAGCCTATATACCATAATATACAAATGAGACTTCTGGGTATTTATATGTGAGATGTAATACTCTAATGTGAACCCTCAGTTCATTTAAGAGATGGATAAGCCTACATCAGACGTAACTGCATGCTGTATCATAAACTGTCATTCATATTAATAACGCCAGTATGTTTAAAATTTGAACAGTGCTTTTGAAGTAAAGAAAAAAGGCAACTTTCCTATCATCAAAGATGACTCTATCGCTGCACTTCTGAGCAGTTTCTGAGATAATGGAGGTGCAATCAGCATTTAGCACCCCATCTGTCAAAACCGGTTAATGTTTCGTTTGCAGCCAATGTCCCAGTTGTGTTAAAAGACACCAGAAAGTTACTTGCCTTGTCAAACTTTTGACTGGATAAATGATTTGTGTTAGTCATGGTAAGAAGCCAGTGCAGCATACTTTCCTAAAACTGTCTTTATATATATATATATATATCAGGGCTTGACATTGGCACCCGCCCACCCGCCAAATGCGGGTGAAATTCGGCTGTGGCGGGTAAAAACATTAGTCTCACTAGCCACAGTGGCTGGTGAGCAAAAAAATTAATGTCAAGCCCTGATATATATATATATATATATATATATATATATATATACACATATACATTTTCTCTAATAATTAATTTTATTTTTCTTATTTTTATTTTTTTTTAAAATGTATTAAAAAAAAAATACAGAAAATTTATATAATACCATGGAGTAGAAGTATCTTTACCAAAAAATGACAAGATGACACACACAAAAAAATTGAGTTCTGCTTTTTACATGTACTCTTTTACATCCCATTATCAACAACAACAATATATTGCAAGGAAGTGTATTGTGTATTTATATCTTATGTAGTCAAATGTAGTTCACTATGGAAATACTGTCGTCATGTGTTTTCCTTTCCTCTCTCTCTTACCAGTTGGTTAGCATCGGCTCTTCGTACAACTATGGAAATGAGGATCAAGCTGAGTTCCTCTGCGTGGTCTCCAAGGAGCTGCACAATCAGTCATACGGCACAAACAGTGAGCCCAGTGAAAAGGCCAAGGTGAGGCTGACAGAATCCTTTCTCAGTCTCCGGTGCGCTCTTCCCTCGTGCCCGGACAGAAATAGTCACTTATCATACGAAAATGTCCCACAGCTCTACTCTTTGGATGGTCACGTGGCATAACGGTACTCAAAAAGCTGATTAACCAGATCAAATGTGTTCATGCCTGAGTGTTTTGTTTCCCTTCATGCCTTGCACACTGAGGATGTGGAAATTGTTTTTTTTTTTTTTTTTTTCTGTGTTTCTTGGTGAGGCATCATTTACATATCACTTAAGCTGATAATTAGGTCTCTGCTGAATACTGAAGGCTCCCTCCCTCCCTCTCTGAATCTGTTAATAATGCTCAATTTGATGCATCCTGTCTGCCTGTATTTGTGCCTATTAGAAAGCCTTACAATTATATCCTCGGCTCATCTAGGCTGCTTTCTGATCCCAGATAATGATAGAAAACCTGCTCAATATTTAATGCTTCTCCATCAAATGCTTTAGCCACAAGTTACCTTCTGAAAATCATCTTCTGTGGCTTCATTCGGCTCTGTATCAGTAGTTTTGTGATCGTGTAATGCTATATCAGGTCAACAGGGGTTATGCAAAGTAATAAACACATTGGGATGATATCACCAAGCCATTGTTATAGGCTTCCTGTGAGGGCCGCACAATCGCTTGTACAAATAAGCAAAGGCCTCACGTATAGGGCTGGGTGATTGTGGGTGGGAAAGTTTTCAGATTTTGAAAGATATTTAGTCTTCTTTTTGATATCTATTTGCTCTGCAATGCCTTAATTTAAAATTTCATTTTTATGTATTTATTATTTTAATCAAACTACCATTAGCCAAAAATATTTGCAGCAATTAGTAAAACAAAGTAGTAAAAGAAACAATCAAGGCTTCTTTTCCACAATATTTATTCTAAAATAAAGAGATTTAATATGTTAACCTGTTGTTGTTTTTATTATTGTTATAATAATTATTATTATTATTAATTATTAATTTTTTAAAAGAGTAATGATGACAAATAATAAACCTATGTATATAGTATATAGTATATATATATATATATATATATATTTTATTTATTTATTTATTATTATTTTTTTTTTATTTTTAACCAAATGTTTTAGATAACTGTAATATTTAGTTTATATTGAGTTGTATATTATTATAGTTAATTAAAATGGGAAAAAAGTGTGTGTGTGTATATAAATACATGTGTAATGTTATTTTTTTTACACAGCTAATAGAAATTGTAATGGTAGCTTGACACTTTGCATATCTTTTTAAAATACATTTTATTATATTTAGTTTATTAAAATGTTTTGTTTACATTAATACTTTAATGAATGCGTTTTTACCATTTATTAACATTTAAATGAATTAATTTTAAACATTTAAGTGGATTCACTGTTGGAGTGAAGCAAACTTCAGTTCTGTCCCTTTTTGTGAAGCATTTTAAATCATATATTGAAAATTTAATGTCTTTCCCTGTTTTATTTAGACATGCTCACTTTCGTCCTCCGATCCGTCCATTAACAGTTGTTCCTCTCTTGCAGATTCTTCAAGAACAAGGCTCTCGAATGTGAAACAACTGTGTTTTTATATCCTCCGGTCCTGCGGTTGCCGGGCAAAACAACACGCACCATATCACATCGAGAGAGAATTGTTGAGCGGAATGACAACCTATTTGGAATGGATTGTGTTTTGTTTTAGATTAATTGACACTTGTTTGTGCCTGCACAGTTATACCGGACTGTTGTTTCTTGACATGGGTGGATCTATCTGAATCGTTTTGTTTGAAAAGGTAGGAATATGCATGTCATTAGTAAGCTGAGCAAAAAGGGCCTCAATCACGCCTGGTCCAATCATGTTTACTCAGGGTCTCTTATTGACTTACACAAAATGTTTATCATGTCATTTGTGGTCCAGTGAGCAATTTTGTTAAAATGGAGGGAAAAAAAACAACAACTGTATATTATTCCAGAAAGTTGAACCTTGTTGTTTAAAATTATAATTAAGAGAGTGGATTTTCTTTTTGTTTTTTTTTAAGCAAGCATAAGTATTTTTTTGATTGAGATTACATTATTAAATGTGGGTTATATACAAGTTTTATAGCAAGGCTTTTTGTTTTAGCATGTTTGTAAGAACAGGTGGGATTATGATTTGATTTTATTATTTTTGACTCGTATAGTGTTAGTTTTTCTACCAGAAGGGTGAAAGAACATCCGTAACAGTTTGCCTCAAAGTTTCCTCACGTTTTGTGAGGGTTTTACTGTTGCTGCCTGGAGTTGGTTAAAAACGGAACAGAACAGAACAAGTTTGTCTTCCATCCCCACATTCATTCCACTTGGATTTTGGATAAACTGGAACTATTTTTAATGTTTTTTGGGCGGGGGGAGCGGGTGAAAAACTTTGTGACAGAGCTAGATTTGATTTAATTGGAGAATTAAGGCGAAACCACGAAGGCATTCGGTCTGATTTGTTTTGGCAATACCATTTTGAACAACGCTTTATTTACATGACAGCGACTGTTAATTAGTGGCATTGTAGGGCTTATTTTGTTGACACTTTGGTAAGAGATGGAGACAGAATGGGCACTTCTAGAAGAGTTAAGAAAAAAAAACCCACATCTACATAGTTTAACACTGCAGTTCTTGATTTGCTTCGGTTCAACTTTTTGAGAGTTGATTCCAAATATATACGTAACCCTATAGTTTATTTAAAAACATTTTGACAATGTTGCCTTTAACGAACCTACACAAGATCTGAATTACATTTGGAATTGTGGTCAGGGAAATAACACATCACTTTGCTAGGCTTCAAGCATATATCTATTTAACATCGTGTATATAGACTAAAGAGCATCATATTCAGTGCATGTTATTTTTCCTAATCCTCTCACACACACACACACACACACACAAAGGGCTTTTACTAGTGGAATACAAGCTATAATTTTTTTGCAGAGATTCATCCGATCTCTTAATATTGCCTGATCGAGGCGAAGTTTACATGGCTAGTGTTTTCTAAACAATAATACTACACGTTTACTTACCTTGACTATGTGACACCACATTCTAGTTTGGTTTCAAGACCTGTATGTTTACATATCCTCTCAGTTACCTAGTTAGTTAACGTCAACCTTGTGTCTTAGCAGCTAGAGAGGAGGTTTGGATTGGTATCGGTGGAGTGTTAAGTTGCTTGTCAGTGTGTTGTGGTGAAACGTGCCTCTGTTATGGCCTCCCAGGCTCCGGACAGCGCACTGAAAACACCCATCGTCCAGGCCGTGACACTGGAGAGTGGTGGTCATCACTGTGTAGGGCGCTGCAGCCCTTAAACGCGCTTTTTTTTTTTTTCTTTTTATGTCCTGCCTCCAAGTTCTTGGAGAGAGTAGGATGCACACACACTGATGCACCGATCTCACTTCTCCTTTATGTCTGCTGGACTTTGTCAGCCACGGCCTACGTTTCAGTTGCCCGTTTACTTAAACTTGTTTCTGATGGGCCCTGGTGAGTTCGTGTTTTGTTTTGGGTTTTTTTCCCCCTGAGGCTGGTGTCTCACCTCAGATGGTTTTTTTTTTTTTTTTTCTCTCCATTTAAAGCGTGCAATCTGCAAAATGTATTTTGAAAACGGGCAAAGGCAGACTGAGTTGTCTTTGCTCCACTTTGTCACTGCTGTTCCTGTACTTATTATTATCCTATATAACATGTTTTTGTATTTGTATTTTTTTTTTATGCTTACAATTTGTGTATTCACATAGTATATTATATATATATGTAATTGCAAGTTATGACTGGGGAAAATGTATATTATGGTAATGCTAGAACCTGGTCAAACTAAATAAACACTTTTGAATTCTGAAATGTTTTTTTTTTTTACTGGTTGAAGTATATTGAGATGCATCCTTTCTGCATTTTTAACCCAGGCTTGAATGTAAATATGTGATTTAAGTGTCTTTAGCTGTAGTGACACAATTAGCACAGCAGAGGGCATTTTTAGGTATTTTAGGGTTAGAACAATTGTGAGAACTTTGATCATAAACCAGCATTTTTTTTTGTTTTATTTTGTTGTTTGTTTTTGTCAAAGCACCCAAAATATAATGATTTACAATAAAGACACAAAAGCTGCCATATATTTTAATCTGTAAAGAAGAGCTAACAACAAACTTGCTACTATCATTTAGAAATTTGGAATAATTTTAACAAGTTTTTGAAACTTATTACCACATACTTGATAAAAAATACAGTAAAACAAAACAAAAAAATTAAAAAGCATTTTTTTTTTTAGAAGTTTCCTGGCCTTATTGCAACCAAGTTGCAGTTTTTCTCAGTCGCTTTGGTGCATTTCTCAAATCATCCTTTCCGTATTTTCAAAAAAGTATGTGCATTTCCTTAACATTTTTCACTAACAGCACCGCTCGATAGATTTCCTGCAAAAGCCTGTAACTAAACATCTTTAGTTCATCATTCAAAAGTATGTATGTCAATGATCATCAGTGCCATCAGAATGAAAAGCCCTTGTCACTGTTCACAAACAAGATCCCTATTTAGACAAGAAGTCAAAAATGTTTAAGTCATGTTGTCGATGTAGAAATGCACTCTCTTGCCTGATGTTAACTATGGCAGCAGTTTGGAGGAGAGATGCTGTACTGAAAAGGAGAAGGTTGCACTTCTTATGTGTGCCATTTATCCATTTCAAAAGTACAAATATACAATACTGTATATGGGATATTGACTGAAAGAGATTGTTTCAAAATGTATTGAGGATATGGTTGGTTTTCCAATATTTAGCTGCACCTTTCAGTCATTAAAAGGCAGTGATTGACAACATAGTCCACAATAATGCCCCTTATTTCATCTGAAATGCGCCTCTGTCCATGGCCTATACCCTTTTGCCTCTGTACCCTTCCACCATTCATCCTTACCCCTCTTCTTCCTCTCGGCTGTTGACCCTGATTGTTTTCTGAATGTTCATCCATTGTCAGATTTTGTAACTCTGTCTATGCTTTCCAGACAGGAGATTCATGAGCTGCACCAGCTATTTCAGAGAACTGCTTTATAATTGGTTGATCTGTAGTGAAGTCCAGATTCACTTGCACAATTCATGGCAAATTTACAAAGAGTCTAATAGAAATATGTTCAAAAGAATAAGAAACTGCTTTTATGATGTGCACAAGTGGCTAGATGATGTGGAGGTTGGACAAGTCATTTCTGATCTGAGAATTGCTTCAATTCAGCGACTGAGAAAATCTATGATAAAAATGTATTTTCCCAAACCTTTGAATTTGTTTCTCAAAAATATCAACATAAATTATTCATGAGAAAAATTTATAGCAAATTAATATATTTGAATATTGAACGTGATGCTGAGGACTGGAGTAATGATGCTGAAAATTCAGCTTTACAATCAGTAGAATAAATTACATTTTTTAAATATATTAATAGAAATACTTTTTTTATGTATATATATCCAATATATTTGATATAAATGCGCACAGATTACCAGGCAAAGGTTTTTCAGCAGTGTTTGTGTGTGAGAGTGAAATTTATACATATTTTTGTTTATTCTTGAATGTGTACACTTTGCAAAGAATAGCAAAAATATATATTTTTAACAATATATTTCATTTGTTTTTATTATATTGTGTCAATAATACAACCCCATTTAATGGCATGATTCATAAGCATTAAGTACCATAAAAGAACAATAATGCCAAAGTAAGTTTAAACTTATTTAATTTTTTACCCTTGTGGAACCTAGACTTTATTTTAAAAATATAAACAAAGTGCACTACATACAATACATTAAGTTATGACACTTACTCATGCATAGCAAACGCTTTTATTTCTCATGTCCACATCAATTCTACTTTCTGTCGAACACATGTTTTTGACTCCATAAAACATTCTGCTCATGTATATCCAGGGAGCTTGTTGCAGGTGCACTTGTGCAATTTCCCATGATATTTCAGCAAGCTGCGACACGCTTGTCTGCCTTGTGTATGTGTCTCTGTCTAACGGGGTGCGTGCTCTATTCATCAGTGTGGGAATGCCCTGTCCCTCCCGTGAGTTACTGCACTGTGACTCTTAGCAACAAGCCAGCCAATCCCTCCGTACAACCTGCACCAAGCTCAGATTTCTATTGGCCAAAGCGTCAAGAGTGACAGATTTGTTGGGGAGCGACGCATGAGGCTAAGCATTATAACAGAGAATTTGCCCAAACAAGACAGCCCTGTTGCATCTCAGCCTGATTCAAAGCCAGGTACGCAAGAAAAACAAGGCTTTTGTTAGCAAAGAAAGTGAGGTATCATTCTGAAGGCACTGTAACACAACACAATGTCTTTTTCGTGACAACTGTAGCCACTTATCTTGTCTTTCACATGAAAAGGCGATAAACGACTTGCCTTTCAAATAAAGGTTTCATGTTCTGCTTCTGATCTGGGATGACGTACGTCACGTGGCGCTTTGAGAATCCACAGAATTATCACGATCCACAGGGAAGAAAGCAATAAAGATATAAATGAACAGTCATTAGAGGTCATGCATTTTTAATACGTGTCCTATATTGAGCATCCTGGCTCTTCTTTATTGCCGTGCAGAAGAGAAGAGTTGTGTGTAGATGGAGTGTTATTAGGGATGGATGGGCTTCTGCTCTCATGTTACACCAGACCTCAGTCAAACGACCTTGAATGTGTAACAACTGGATCAGCCGTGGAGGCAGGCCAAAACCAGTGCACACTCTGCACTCTTCTACATGCGTTTGTGCTAGAAATTCCTGAATTTAAAAACAAAATCATCATTTTGGAAAAAAAGTATGTAAATATTTATAGATGGTCGATAGATAGACACAGACAGATACATAGATCAACAGATAGATCATTTTAACGTTAATAGTTATATATACACAGTACAGTAGTACTGTGCAAATGTCTTATTTTCAGCAAAAACATTAGGAAAAAAAGGGGATTTAAGTTAAGTTTTGCCTTCCAAACCTTCATTTTGCCATTAATTGTAATAATCCAGACTCTGACACGGAGATCTGATTCGGTCTGGAATCACATGAAGAAACTGAGACAGACTAAATCCAGAAGAACTGGCAAAACAAGTGCACCTGGACAAAAGCTGCTTTAAACCAAAGGATGGTCAAATGTCATTTTGGTTTAGTTGATATGAGTTATTTGAAAAATCATTTTTGAAAGCATCCTCACTTTACAGCAGTTTTACACCTATTGAACCTTTCACAATGTAGCTTTGCAGGAAAGGTTTATTCAAGCATCAGTGCCAGAGTTCTTGGCAGACCTTTGCACAGTTGTGTGTGTGTGTGTGTGTGCAGTAGTTAACATTTGAAGTCGATCGAAACCTTTCATTGAGTTATCCTAAAACCTAGAACCTAAATGTCTTTTGTCTTAGGACAATTTTGATCAACTTAACACGTCGACCACTCTGTGTATTTAATATGTCAACATAAGCAATATGCTGCATAAAGCAAAAGCACATTGCCTTAGTAAGCATCAGTAACTTTTTATTAATAAATAAATGTGAAAATCTCTGTAGAAATATTCTGTGATGTGTATATATTGTCTATGCAAAACCACTAAGTAGTGCACTTCACAAAACATAAAAGTCAGTTGGGTTAAAATCCTGTTTGACAAGATTTTTAAATTAATCTAAAACAGGTTTCTGTGCTGTCTTTGTGACTAATGTAACCGCCTCAGCACCTTCAGATTTCAGAGCCTCTCACATGGATAACATATTCAATACTTTCATAGTCTTCTCCAATATTTGCTTCAAAAGTCTTTGAAGGAAATTGTATTTATTGTTAAATCTTTCCCACACAATCTCTTAATGATTGCCTTCATCAGAATGAAGGAAAGTTGTGTCTTTTTTTTAATAGGGTGGTCTTTTAAATAGCCTTTTGTTATGTAACAGTCATAAACGTGATTTGTTATATGCCACTTGCAGTTTTTCACCCAAATTATTCTACATTTTCGTTACAAATAAACACCTATTCAACATGTTACCCTGGAACACAAAACCAGTCACAAGTACACAGTAGTCAACATTAAGTGGATCAAAAACGTTCATCAAAGTTGTCTTAAAACTAAAACAATACCCATTCTTGTCTTAGGACAACTTTGGTGAACTTTTATGATCCACTTCAAATGTTGACTAGCCTACTGTGTAGTCAAAAGTACATTGTATAAGTTAAAAATTATATATTTTTATTTATTTATATATTTTTTGGACCCTCAGATTCCAGATGTTCAAACAGGCTATGCTAATCAGTTAGATATTGTCCTATCCTAGCAAACGACGCATCAAAAAGCTTATTTATTAATCTGTGTTGTTTTGTTCATGATGTATAAATCTCAATCTCAAAAAACTGACCCTTACGACTGGTTTGTGGTCCACGGTCACATATGGTATGAGTAAAACGAACGCATTTTAGGTTCGTTAAGCTGACTGTGGAGCGTTATAAACTGTTTTAAAACACTTTTATGTTATTGTCGTGCGCTGCTCGGTACACACTCTAAATACTACGACTCCCTAAAGGTTGACGAGGACACCCCAAGTCCATGATCACCAGGACAGTAGCTACCAGAAACCGCTGCGGGGCTGTGACGTCACGGGCGCACCGCCGCCCTGCAGTGTCAGTGATTTTTGTAACTAAAGCGCTCGCGAACGCGACGGCCCACCGACACACCACCACTATCACTATCGGAATCCACCGGACAGAGGAAAACAACGGGAGCACGCGAAAACGTTTTGGGATTTGTGATGTACGCCGATCTCTCGCTGGTTCGCGCGCATCTGCTGCTGTAGCGTCGGTCTCTCGCTGGATAACATAGCGGTCGCTGCGACTGCTGGATATAAAACAGACAAACAAGCCGAAGCATCTCGGCTGAGTGCGAATTCATAATATTTAGCGAGCAGAGCGTCATTGCCTGGGTGGAGTTGCAGTGCATCGCTCAATTATGCATGAAGAAGCGGCATCGGCTAGCGCACTAGCAGCGCAAGCTAGCCACCGTCCCGTATTATGACAGTGATCTGCATGCCTACAGCGTCTGATCACGCGTGGCGGTCAAGCGCGTTTGACTTTGATGCTGGTGCTAGACAAGATGATCTTTGGTAGAAATTCACTTTTGCCCGTCATTTCATTGACATGGCAAACGGTTAGCCAGGGCAGGCCTAGCTAGCCACAGTGGTTAGCTAGTAAAAAAAAATCACTTCACTGGATTATAGACACCCTAACGCATTGTTTTTAAAGGGTGCATCCAGTGAGCAAATACTAAAGTGTGTAACAGACGCGCAGCGAGTAGATGGCTGCTAGTTAATAGCCGGGTTACAGCCAACCTGACAGGTTTCTAATATCTGAAAAAAGTGTCAGGCGTGCGCGTCTCACAATGCATTTTCTCAAGGCAACTTCGGATCGTGTCACTGAAGCAAACGCTTGGGTAATAGAGGCACTGCCTCCGGCTAGCTAGCTCTCCGTGACTCTGCGAAGTAACATGCCAGATCTTGAGTGGATTTTATGCTCTAAATAAGCAGCCAGCGTTTGCACAGCGCTTTAGCAATTGTAGCTAGATTCTCGCCTGCAAGAGAGGGGATGCCCTAAACGCTCCAAACATGTCCAGCAAAGCTTCGGGCAAAGAGAAGAAGTCCGGCTTCAGCAAGAAGCTGTTCCGCCGGGGCTCGGTGCGCTCCGTGGGGAGTTTCATGAGCAGATTCCTCAAGACTCTCTCCACGCTTTCTCATTTCGGATCGGAGCTGCACGCGCCCGAGGGCGAAAAGGACGATGGGGGGTTTACCGCCTTCAAGAACGAAGGCAAGGGATCCGTCGCGTCGGATGACAGCGACTGCGGGGGGTTTCTTGCCAGGGACAAAATCCCCGGAGTGTCCGGTTTAAAGAACCACGGCAATACGTGCTTCATGAACGCTATTCTGCAGTGCCTGAGCAACACGGAGCTGTTCGCCGAGTATCTGGCGCTGGAGCAGTACCGAGGAGACCAGACGGACGACGAGAAGCCCAAGACCAACGGGGTCGTGCAGAGGAAGGGCGGTCAGGACAGAGGAGAGGTGACCGAGCAGCTTTCGGGGCTGGTTCGAGCACTGTGGACCTTTGAGTACACGCCGCAGCACAGCCGCGACTTCAAAGTGAGTTCACGCGCAGGAGTGTGCTGACGTCCTAGGTCTCACACACACCTGGTATATGTGTGGCCCTGGAGCACTGGTATATTTGTAGCAATAGCCAACAATACATTGTATGAGTCAAGTGATCGATTTTTCTTTTATGGCAAAAGTCAATAGAATATTAAGATCTTGTTCTATGAAGTGGAACACGGCGATTTGGTTAATAATGTGCATTGCTATGGACACTTTAAGGCGATTTTCTCAGAATTTATTTATTTATCATAATTTTGTTTACACCCTCAGATTCCAGATTTTCAAATAGCTATATCTCAAACAAAAATTCTCCTGTTACAACAAACCATACATCAATGCAAAGTGTATTATTCATTTTGCACTTTCATTTTATGTATAAATGACCCTTATGACTGGTTTTGGTGGTCCAGGGTCACATTTTACCTTTATGAATCTAAAAGTTAGACCTGTAGGGATGTATTGAGTCGACCTTTTCAGTGAATCACTTTTAACTTTATTGCATAACTTTTCATCCAAACTAGGTACATAATCGCATTCCAGAATATAACCAATTTTATTCAGCCTTGGCATAACCAAAAACAGAAAAAAAAAAAATTAACCTTTTAAGACCAGAGAAAAAAAGTTTAGGATTTTTTTCTTTACATTGTTTAGAGCATTGCAAATAACATAAAAATAAAATAAAAATATATTTCATTCATAAGTAATGCCAAATACATTAATGAACGTGCATGGGCTAAAGCAATTGATTTTTTTTTAAAAACACCAATACATTTTTCTTTTTACGAAACTAATAAATATGATTCTCAACTATGTTATAACAGAATGATTCGATATACCATTTTCTTTCTGCAAAAATGTATTATATACACTGTATTTATAATCCAATTTAATGTGTTTTTGGGGCAACATTTTATTAAAAGAAGTGTTATAATGGGTGTAATAACTGACACGATTTTAATAATATAGAATATTGTAGTCATAGAATAGTGTTTCCATATTCATTTATGACTTCCAAAATGCGCAATAAACATGCTTTTTAGTCAGGCCATGTATGAAACTAATGTCCTGTTTGCATAAGTCATATTTTGATTTGAAACTATAACATTTTCCTGAGATGTTGATGCATGACACACACTTTAAAATTTAGACAGATTTAAATGATAGATCATATTTCTAATATGAGTGTCACTAAATTAATTTCAGACATTTTTGAAGAGCAAGAGGGAGTAGTGATGATCAAACATCCAATCAATTGGTATCTCTGAAAAACCCTGAATGTGCTATTTACAGGAAATCAGACTTAAAAATTCACTAAGATATAATGCCCTCGTATGAGGCCGCAGGGTCTGAACTGAAAAGGTTAAAAAGAAAAGAAAAAGCAGAAAATAAATAAATACAGAAGTATTATTTTATTTGTCTTTATATTGCTGGTACATTTTATTTTATTTAAAAGCACATTGTATTTTATCTTTTGAAGCATCAAAAATACCATTCAAAAATAAAATACAACAAAATGAAATTATACAAATCCAAGAGAGATTTCATCTTAAGATCTCTCTTGTTCTTAACAAATTATAAAGATTTATATAAGAGTTTCTCCATCTGCACTTCCCAGGAAATTAGTAACAAATTCAGACCCGTCTACTGTGGTGGGAATTCAGCATTACTTCACAAAAGTCCTTCATGACTTGAAATGATTGGTTTGAACTGGTCAGTGAATTGCTGATTTAATGAACTGAAAATAGGATATATAACAACATGTGAATAGTCAGTGGTGTTTTTTTTTTTTTTCATTTATTGAAATTTTAGACATCTAAAAATAATTTTAATGTGATAAAACGCATAGTATGATATCTGGCACATATATGGCTTTTTAAACTGAACTGGGCGGGGCTGGACAATTAGGTCTCAGAATTTAATAATGAAATTGATAAAACTGGCATTACACATTACTGACATTATATTCTCCTGTTTGATATTCTTAAGTGCTTTGACACTATCTGTATTGTTAAAAGCGCTATATAAATAAAGGTGACTTGACTTGACATATAGTATGATATAGCCTAGTGAGAATATGAAGCTCATGCAAATAAACATTACTCAAAAAATTGATGTATAGCCTAATTTTTCAGATTTTTCTTCAGTCCAATGAATGTTCATTCTTACATTAACTTCCTAAAAAATAATGAAAGAGTTCACAGCAATCATGTATCAAATGTGACGGTTGGTAGGATTTAAAAACACAAAAAAGTGAATCCATTTTCCATAATTTCCATATCTGATCTTGCTTCTGTAGATCAGAAACATGCATGTCTTATTGTTGAAAACATGACTAATACTCTGTGTGTGTTGTGGCAGAATGCTGTGGCCAGGAGTGCCATGCAGTACCGGGGAAATGCCCAACACGATGCCCAGGAGTTCCTTCTCTGGCTTCTCGACCGTGTCCATGAAGACCTCAACCATCTTGTACACCCTAACATCAGAGCCTCTATAAAGGTATGGCTGACATCTTAGTGAACTGACATAGTTGGGTTTAATGACCGAATGTTTGGTCTGAAGAATGTCACGCAGTGCATTCACCTCTTAAGGTCAGCTGAATTAGGAGACTCTAGCAACCTAACAATGTTTGTATCAGCAGCTCCCTAAAAGCTTGGAAATTCAATCGTTTAAATAGCAGAACAGGAGAGGAGCCAAACGTGGCTGGATTTATAGAGCCATTCTGCCCTGGAATGCCAACTAGGAGTTTCACATCAGACATTAGTCTGACAAACACCGGGACAGAAGATTATAGGAGACTTAAATCCTCCTCTATATCAAACGCATGGGACGTTAAGTCACATCCTATGACCTGTTTGGAAGAGGGCTCGTTCGGTTTCTTTTTACAGCCTGTGGTGTCCTGGTCAGGGTCAGCCACTTGCATACTCGCATGAGGTCATTCAGCTTGTCTGATTGATTTGGATGTATGCTGTGGTTTCCTGGAGTTTGTGCCAAGAAGCATGAGGCTGACAGTTTCCTGGCTGACTGACTGCGCTGTTCTGAAGAGCCAGATGCTTAGCTGGAATCGTAAACTTATAGAAGAACGCCAGTCTCTCAGATTATTAATCACTTACACTGTTTCGGCAGTATATCAGGGTTTCATTCATTGATTCAAGCTCTACTTTACGGTGCAGAATAACAATATTCACCTTTAATCTGACTTCTGTCAACAGTTCTTCTGTGCGCTTGGATTGTGCAGATAGTGTTTAATCACACCATTCTGGATGGTTTAACAGCAGATAAGATAGTAACTATTGTTTGTCTTATCTGGGCTGAATTGATCTCATCAGTAAAAACAGAAATATTGTGAAATATTATTATGAGTCATTATTTGAATACATTTTAAAATGTAATTCATTCCTGTGCTGAAAGGCGGAATTTTCAGTGTCATTAGTCTTCTGTGTCACATGATCCTTCAAAATACATTCTAATAGGCTGATTTGAAACATTTGGTAACGCTTTATTTTAGGATCTCTTAACCAGTTGCTTATTAGCATGCATATTACTAGAATATTAGCCATTTATTAGTAGTAATTAAGCACATATTAATGTCTCATTTTAATGACCTTATTTTGCATCCCTAGTCCTACCCAATACCTAACCTAGCTTACTAATTATTAATAAGCAGCAAATTAAGAATTTATTGAAGGAAAAGTCATAGTTAACAAGTGTTACCTATTCTAAAGTGTTACCAAACATGTCTCAATGGTGAAGACAGTTGTGCTGCTCGATGTTTAGTGTAAACAGTGATGCGCTTTTTTTGAAGATTGGTTTAAAGTTGAAATCTATTCATGTTTAATATTAATGTCTTTACTGACTGTTTCAAGTAATTTAATGCATCCTTGCTGAATAGTAAAAAAGTGGTGTAGTATTTGTAGAATTTACTTGGACATAGAAACTAATTGATGATCATGTATTCATAAATTATGAATTTGTGTAACTGTGGCCCTGCTTTATACTTCACTTGAAATTCATCTTCTTGTACATGACTTACTTAATATATTTTTTAAATGATTAGTCTGGTAAGTGTTTATGTGATATGCAAATCTATCATGCATTGTCTTGAGTTACTGGTATTTGTCACCGTAGCCTCCTATTGAGGAAGACGATGGAGCGTTAGAGGGACCTTCACCTCCTCTTTCAGCCGGCTCATTTGTTCAAGAGCTGTTTCAAGCTCAGTATAGGTAATATACGCCAATGTCTGTCTGTCAGCTGTATTTAAATGTTTGTCCTAGTTTACACCTCGCTCACTGTGACCTCTGTTGATTCCAGATCCTCGCTGACCTGTCCGCACTGTCAGAAACAGAGCAACACTTTTGATCCTTTTCTTTGCATCTCCCTCCCAATACCATTACCTCATACACGGTAAGTGCTGATGTCACAGAGGCCTAATTTAATTTCTTTTCGTTTTGACGACAACATCGTGCTTCATCTGCAGGTTTAGACATGAAGGCAAATTGATCAGCCGTCATGTCTTTATTAATAGCGTGACTGTTTAACAGTTTTTTAGGGGTAGCATGAAGATTAAGAAATATGATCAGACACATGAGGTTAGAGGAAGTGTTCGATTTTATGACTGTTGGAATGATGTTGTTAATTTTTAGTCTGCTATAGACTTTCACTTTACATTTCGTAGAAAACTAATGGCTTCATTTAATTCTTAACTGAACTTTGGGCTGGATCTGTAACACAGCTCACCACATATTGTCACCAACCTTCAAACATGTTAGCACTCTGTAGTAGCTAGTAAGTGTGGGTTATACTATAATATAAAATATATAATGTTCGAAATTACAATATTTATATAAAAAATGGAAATATTTTGCAACATTATGAATGTCTTTACTCACACATATGACCAATCGAATGCATCCTTGGTGCGGTAGATATACACTACTATTCAAAAATTTAGGGTCAGTAAGATATTTAATGTTTTTTAAAGATGTTTCTTCTGCTCATCAAGGCTGCATTTATAAGATTAAAAATCCAGAAATTTTTTTTTTCAGTTAAGAAATAATATTTAATATTTGTGAAATAATATTTCACAATATTGCAGTTTTTTTTCGGGATTTTTAATCTAATAATTGCAGCCTTGATGAGCAGAACTGAAAAATCTTTAAAAACCATTAAATATCTTACTGACCCCAAATTTTTGAACGGTAGTGTACATATTAATTTCTTTAAAAAGGAAATACTTCACTGATCCCAAACTTTTGAACA
Source organism: Enteromius radiatus (assembly GCA_032357445.1). Classification (NCBI taxonomy): domain Eukaryota; kingdom Metazoa; phylum Chordata; class Actinopteri; order Cypriniformes; family Cyprinidae; genus Enteromius; species Enteromius radiatus. Next base: position 13,021,805 of record JAUCMS010000062.1, on the reverse strand, counting down.
GCATTTTCTGTGCAAAATGACAGCATGCAATGGACATCTTTATACTTTTACTCACAATATTTCTTCTTCACAAAACATAAAAGTTTAGAAGTTACTATTTTCTCCTTGTTTAAGGTGCTAATTATGTACTTTTCCTTTCAAATGATCATACTGTTCTGCTTCTCTCCGGAGGTGCTCTGATGCTATTTTTAAGAGGCCAGTGAAGTGGTTGATCAAGGCGAGCTCTTGGTTTAATCCAGTGGCATTTTTAAGCTGCTGAATTTATTAGTACGCATTAATATTGAAGAAGCTGTAGCATTAGAAGACAGGCAGTGATTTACAGTACACCTGCCCCTCATAGTACAGCAGAGATGATGAACCAGTGAATAATAGTCCCTGGGAGAGTAGAATAGCTGGACAGGTTTCACTTCCACATCATTATTGAGTAAAACCCTGCCGGTGCCTCCATATCATCCCTAATCCAAGACGTTCTACATCATAAAGAAAAATCGGGGGATATTTTGACCCCTCCACCCGCTGTGGCTTTCTGCACTGTCTGCATCTCTCTGCTCTGAAAAACATTAGTGCACAGAAAGACTAGATTTGGAGTTCATGCTCTGCCAGCATGAAGAATGACCGATCCGAGGAAGATGAAATTTCGTCTGGAAGTTCAGCGATGTGCGACTTAAGCGATAGTCGCCCTGGTCGTCACAGTCTGTGGGAGTAGATTTCATTTGCCCTCTCCTTAATTCTGTTTATCCATGCTTAGCAAGTGCTGTTATCTCTGTGTGTTATTTCATAGGCCATTTATTCCCTACACTTCCCTGATATGCCACTTCACGTGGGCAGATATTGATGAAGAGTTGTTGATTTAGTCGGCTTCGCCTTCTGGGGCCACTGCACACAGCTTTTCCTCTTTAGAGATGAGTTTGCTTCCTAATGCATTTAGAGAGGTGATCAAGCATCATTAGAGCAATTCTAAACACTTTCAGTCCTTATAGGCTGCTGAATGCTGGAAAAGGATCTTAAGTAGTGCGTTACGTTGTATCATCTTGTATTTTTAAATAAATCTTTTTTGGAATGTTTATTTATTTATTTAATCCGTAGAGATGTTTTTGCACATGAACATAGTTCCGTTAGCAATAGTTCAACAAAAAATGAAAATTGGCGTAATTTACTCACCCTCGTGTCTTTACAAACCCAAAGACTTTCATATATCTGTGATTTCTGTCCCTCCATTGAATGTTTAAGAGTTCATAAAGACTTTTCATTAAAATGTCCTCATTTGTGTTTTGATCACGAAACACGAAAGGTGTTATGAATTTGGATGACATGAGGATGAGTAAACGATGACAGAATTTTTATTTCGGGTGATGGACCTGACTTTGAGTTTACAGTCTGCTGGTGATGTGAACTAATGGTTAAAATTCTGTTTTGGCAGCTAAAATCCTGTAGGTTTGCATGGGGTGATGCGTGAACTTTCATTATTGTGCTGTTGGTTGCTCCAGGGAGACTGTCTCTCTGAAGTTGGTTTGGATTAATTTACTGTATCACTTGGCTTCCCTCAGGCCTCTGTATGTGACCGTGGTTTATCAAGGCAAGTACTCTCACTGCATGAGGATCGGTGTGGCCGTACCACTTAACAGCACTGTGTCCAGACTGAGAGAGGCCGTATCACGTGAGACCAAGATCCCACCAGACCAGGTGCAGTTTCCACAGCCTTTTTTTTTTTGCACAGTACTTACATCCAATTCCAGTCTCGGTGTAAAGATCTTTACTGTTTCCCTGAATACAATATTTATTCTCCATTAATACCGAGGTGTGGACACTGATGAAGGGTTGATTGCCATTTGTATGTTCGTCTTCCCACATAACGCCATCAACCAAAGCCGTTTCCTGTTTGTTTGCCTTGTTTTATCGAGATGTTGAGTGTAAACCACTTCTGACCATCCGTCTCTCTTATGTTTGTGCAGTTTGTCCTGACTGAAATGTATTACGACGGTTTCCACCGCTCCTTTTGTGACGATGACGACGATCTTGATATCATTCAAGAAAGTGACTCAATCTTTGCTTTTGAAACTCCTGAGACTTTTAGATTAGAAAACATACGCTCTAAAAGAGGTACTCTTTCATGCATTGCACTTGCATTGGTTACAGCTCAAAGTATACTTCAGTTTTGACGCGAACGCTTAGCGTACAGCCAAACACGCTTGATTTCTTAGTACTCTCCGTTTGGTAGCATACATAAACACAGGTGGTTAACACGTGTGCTACAAAGTTTTGTTTTTGTCTAGTGTTGGTCTGCACCATTTCTCTCCGGAATTTGACCAGTACTTTGTACTTGTTTAACGTAGAGTTGCAGGTATGTCTTTGCACATCTAGGAGGGCGTCTGTTGTTGTTATCACCTCCAGTATAAATTTGTTTCATTTTCAACTGTCAAACAATGGGCCAGGGCAGTGTTGCCCCTCTGTTGGATCAACAAATTAATACAAAAAAAAAATAAATCATGTGCAAGTTGAGCGTATCAAGTATGGGCAGCTAGAAAAATGATGCAACTGTATGCAAAATTTAGCATACGCGTAAAAATTGAAGTATACTTGGGTTTAAGAAAAACTGGATGTGTATCAAAAAAATCTTAATTATAAGCAAACAGCATTTATTGAAAAAATATAACATTGGAAATTTAGCTAAAGGTAGTGCTTTGTCTTTAAAAACATAACAGTAGCTTAGATTAGGATCATCATAAAAGTACTGGAGAGTATAAAGTAATTCTCTTCATATTTCTAACTTGTTGTTTTTAATGATGCAAGTAACATTTCTAACCATTTCCAGGGAGCCTTCTTGCTAATCTGAATCAGAACAATTTGAAATACGGAGCGGAGAGCAGCCGAATGCCATCGTTCATGCAGGGCGCGATGAATCCAGCATCTCCCAACAAAAACACTGGATGTGAGAAAATGATTCTGCTGATCTGTAACAGAGCCTGCACTGGCCATCAAGGACGGAGGTAAAATGATTGTATTTCCGACATGCTTACGCGAGTTGACACAGTATCTTACAGTACATGGAGAAAACATAGTAATTTCATTATGCACAGTATTATGTAGCACAAAGTGGAAAATCGCTGCAGTACTGTACTTTCTGTTTGTTGCAGGTTCGGCCTTCCGTTTGTGCTATATCTAGAGCGCACTGTGGCATGGGATGTGTTACAGAAAGAAATTCTGGAGAAAATGCGTCACCTACTCAGGCCAGGGGTTTACATTCAGGTCAGTGAATCCTCTACTTGTTGTTAAACACAGGTTTTTAAATGCATCCAATTTTCTTGCATACAACTTCTATAAAGTCTAATAAAGTGGATTGGTGATTTTAGGTTGGACCCTTTAGTCTGCGTGTGGTGGGAGTGGTTGGAATCACATATCTGCTGCCACAAGAGGAACAGCCACTATGTCACCCAACTGTGGAAAGGTTTGTAATGCGTGTGTTCAGAGCATATTGTGTGAACTTAAATTCAGGTGTCCTACTGACTAATTTAAAGTTGCATATTGTTCTAGTGCACATAGACAGTTCTAGTCCACAGACAAGCAATAGCCAGTACTTTTATTCCAACAGCTTTTTAACTACACAAACCAAATTAATTTTATGTTATGCCAGAAGAATTAATGACTGTAGTTGAGAAGTTTATCATAAATGCTTTAGTGCGATCGTTGATTGAACACAAATAATAAATAAAGATACATAAATACAGATAAAATACTACAAAGCTAGATTCTTCAGATTGTTATTTTCTTGTCTTTCATGTTTTTCTTCAATCTTTCCTTTTTAGAGCATATAAATCCTGTGGACCAGGTGGACCTCCTCATGTTAAGATTGTAGTGGAGTGGGACAAGGAGACCAAGGAATAGTAAGTTAAATGGAGCCGTAATTAATGTGTTTTTAAACCACACTTAAAAATTGCTGAAAATCATTGCGTTAGATCAGGGCTTCCCAAACTATGATTTGAAAATAGCTAATACTTAAATCATTAAATTTATTTTTTTTTAATTTTTTTATAAATACTTTACTATACTCACAATCGTGACTTTGCAAGTATATTATAAAAATATTGACACAATAAATCTCAATTAAAATTAAATCTCAGGGAGTACTTAGTAAATAACTATTTGAGGTAAAATGTGTTTAGCTGAAAGTAAAGCTTGGGAACCCCTGCATTAAAAAAAGAAGCCTTTTAGATGCCACTTGGTTTTTTTATTTATTTGTTTGTCTAATGCATGGAAATGTTATACTGCTGTATACTTCCTGAAGGTAGTTTTTGGGAAGATCAATTCCACAGGGTAATGTATGGCTAAAAAAAAAAGTTCAGAGTAGGGATGGCGAAAACTAAAAAATTTCTTGACCGACCACCAAGCCTCATTAGCCAGTTGAAACCGGTTAACCGATTAGTTTAAAATATGGTACGCTATTTGAAATAACAGCCATTTCGAGCCGCGCCTACAATTTCGCAACTCTGCCTCCCGCACACACACAGCCACTCACGTCACATTTTTAAAATCCCCTACAGCACGAAACATGAGTCCCGCAAACGCGGCGCCGAAGAGCTTGTTGTATGTAATCGTAGGACAAATGGCTCCTTAGTTTCA
>JAUCMS010000062.1:12993555-13017088 GCA_032357445.1 Enteromius radiatus | reverse complement strand
AGTTATGAAAAATTGAGTGTGAGGGATAATTTGTTCACTTAACACAAAAAGATGAGGAATGAGATGGCTAACTGTAGCGTATAGTCCGCTGTCTATAATAGCCTAATTTAGATATCACTTTTTTTTTTTAACCGACTACCAACAACGGTCATCGGTTAACATCCCTAGTTCAGAGCAAAAACCTTCCCTGAAGCCAGAAAGGAAGGTTCAACACTAAGTGTCAAAGGAGTTTCTTGACCACATGTGTGCATGTATTAAGCATTCTCTGGCAGACTGTTTGAAGAAAATCTCCAGCAGAGATAAAAAAAATATGTGTGTGTTGAAGTCACAGTAGAGGATCGCTGACATGCTTGACTGGTCTGGTTAGAGATTTGTTTCCAGCGTATGTTCTGATTCCCGCAGTTTGTTTGGACACACTGAGGAAGAGTACATCCCTGATGCTGAGAGTGTGTATCTGCACAGAGAGCAGCACCATCAGCCGCAGGCCTGCACCCTCGCTCAGTGCTTCCAGCTCTACACCAAAGAGGAGCAGGTAAAAGTCTGTCATAATACATGCTCGAGTTTTACCTTCGCAGAGGATCCATTTACTGAAAAACGAATGCTCTATCATGAAGCAACTACCATGTCGGTAGCACTTTATTTTACAGTCCAGTTCCTCATACTCTGTACTTATTGTAGTAATTATAATAACTAGATACTAACCCTGAAACTACCCTTAAACCTAACATTATAAGTACATGTAAATACACGTACCGTAAAATAAAGTCCAGCCATCATGTCTTTCTAAACCTGTCTGACTTGCTTTTAAAGGGAGAAATTTCAAAACTAAGCCACGTCAAAGACTGTCAAATAAAGCAATAAGCCTCAAGAAGCCATGGTTTACAGTGAATTTTTCACAACAAGGGGTGTTGTTAGGCACAATGTGAAGCGGCTTCACGGGGCTTATTGCTTTTATAAATATATACATAGTAAAGTTTCACAAAATAAAACCGAGCAAATAAAGTGTAATTTATAATATTAAATAAAAATATTAATAGACATATTATTATAATATTAATAAAAAGTGTATTCTCCCACCAAACAGTTGTTGTTGCAACAAAATGGTTGCCGAGCAACACACAAAGTAAACAAAGGGTGTAGGTTTATAGACTGTTTCAACGACAACAGCATAAACAAACGGCATATGCTGGTTAGGTATGTTTTGATGCTGGTCCTTTGCTGGTTTAAGATGGGTGTTTTGCTGGTTTATGCTGGTCTTTTGCCAGCACGTGACCAGCATAAACCAGCATCCCAGCATCAAAACATACCTAACCAGCATATGCTTGTTTTTTTTTTTAGCAGGGCCGTTACAGCGCATGTGTACTTTTGTGGCCTTAGCTTAGCTTCCGTTAGAATCAATAACAACAGCTTTCTTCTGGAGTCTTTCTAGATCTGTTTTTTTGATAACAAGCAAAGCTCATGTTTATTCAATGAAGCCTTTTGGAAAAACGGTCAGTTTTGATATCGCCACAAATAAATAGATCTATGGGAAACACCCCACAGCACAATAACCTGAGACCAACTTCATTACTCATCATTAGCTCTGCTTGTAGTTGGTGACACTAACCAGACCGATAAACAAACACAGACCACAAGTTAACTTTGGTCCAGGCGCTTGCGCCCTATGAAACGGTCTATAGAGTAATTTACAACAGCTTTGAATGTGGCCAATCAGCCAATCAAGAACCGGGCCTATAATGAACAATGTCATACATTTCTGTTTTCCTCACACAAGAGCTGATCTGTGATGCTTTAATGTAATTATCGGAGCTTGACAGCCTTCATCTACTTCTTTGTATGGAAAAGAGCATCTCTTCTTCTGTGTTCATGGACCAAAGTCAATCATACAGGTTTTGAACGACATTAGAGTACTCCTTTAAAAGAGTCCTTACACTCCTTTAATTTCCACTTCTCCAGAGCTGCCTTTGTAGGGGGAATATGTCAGTGTTACTCCATTTCTGCTGTCAGTGCTGTTTTAAAATTGCTACTTTTTTGCGAACACATCTTTAACCCTGGAACCGGTCCACATATCGTATAAATATACACTGTGGTTAGCCAGAGCCAGCCTCGGGCAGCTAAGGAAGGGTTTGGAACTGGCTGTGCTTTAAGGAAAATGAAGGAACAGCCAGATTTGTAAATGCAAAAACCTCTCTGACTGATTTTGTTTATGTCTGCTTCCTGTATGCCTTCCAGTTGGCCCCAGATGATGCTTGGCGCTGCCCCCATTGCAGGCAACTGCAACAGGGGCGGATCAAACTCAGCCTGTGGACCCTGCCGGATGTTCTCATACTGCACCTCAAGAGGTTTAGACAGGTGCTGTACTGATCAAATCACATTCCCTGCTCAAATGGTGCTCCCTGCATGCATATAGGGCATGTTTACACCTTGTCACTTGTGCATTTTCTCTGATTAGACAGCTGTCCAGTCAAGAAAAGACTCGATGTAAAGACAGATTTAAATCCGATCGCTCAAACCACTTCAGGAGGTGGTCTGGGAAGCATTTCAGATGAAACTAGACAAGTGTAAATGCATCTGTTTGCTTAAACCATATATGTAATTTTTACTCCTCCCATAATGTTAAAATAATAAAATTGTGAGTTTTAGAATATATGACATGTTACAGACAGCGCTAATACAACATGCTCTGAAAGTGAAAGTGAAATTAAGTCGCAAATGCTCAAATCACTATCACCTTCGTTAAAAGAAGTTAGACACAACTTATCCAGTGTGGATGCCACTCTCTCTTCTGTTGAGGTCTTCCATCTAGAAATTAGCTGATAATGAATAAAATACTTTCAATAACATGAACTCTGTTTAATGTGCCTATAGTGCTGGAATTAAAGATCGGATTATATCCCTTTTGTGAAGACGCCTTTATGTGGCGTCTAAATGGAACCATTTTAACAAATCAGATACCCGATCAGAGAAAATGCATGAATTGATCAGGTGTAAACAACCCTGTAGAGTGGTCTGAGGTGAACATTTGAGTGTCCCATTCAAGGGTTAGTTCACCCCAAAATGAAAATTCTTTTCCAGAATTCTGTTCGGTCCAAACCCTTAAGACCTTTGTTCATCTTCTGTACACAAATGAAAATATTTTTGATGAAATCAGAGAGCTGTCTGACCCTCCATAGACAGCAATACACCTGAAATGATCCCAGATCCAGAAATGTAGTTAATACATCAGTAAAACAGTCCATGTGACATCAGTGGCTCAACTTCACTTTTGTGATTCTACAAGTATACTTTATTTTCTTTTTATTTTTTGCACCAAGAAAACAAAAATAACATAATTTGCTCAACCATTCTTCTCCCCTGAGGGCCATTTTAGAAAGTAACGCATATGCACAATTTCCCCTAGGTGTAAACAATGCATATTATGTTCATATGTGTGTGTAAATTACTTAGTAATTTGTGGACCTTGTGTCTTTAAGGAAGGGGATAGGAGGGTAAAGATGCAAAACATGGTTCGATTTCCTTTGATTGGCATGGATATGGCGCCTCATGTGGTGAAGAGGAGCCAGAGCAGCTGGAGCTTACCCTCACACTGGTCTCCATGGAGACGACCTTATGGACTTGGCCGTAACCCAGATGACTACCTTTATGACCTCTATGCTGTGTGTAACCATCATGGCAACATGCACGGAGGACATTACACAGGTAATGCACTAAGAACTTGAGTGCTTGTATTTACAGCAGAACTTTTTGCTGTATTATTTTTTTGACTGATTGATTTGATGTTTCAGTCCGTTTTTTTATCTCTTAACAGCATATTGTAAGAACTCCATTGATGGGCAGTGGTATTGCTTTGATGACAGTGAGGTTCAGCCTGTAGCCGAGGAGGATGTCTGTCAGCAAACCGCATACATTCTGTTCTATCAAAGGAGGACAACTATTCCCTCGTGGTCGGCAAACAGCTCCGTCGCAGGTGACTCTTGTTCCTTATTGAGTTTTGGGTTGACACAGTTTGCTGACTCATTTGTCTTGTTCATTTAAAAAGGCTTGTGAAGGTGCTGGCATGTGAACCAAGTGACCCGATTTTCAGCCGATGAAACTGCTCTATATTAGTATGCCACTCTTTGATGAGACTTTTAGTGGAACACCCAATTCCATTTTGGAGAAATAGAAAATAATTTTTGTTGTGAAGTCATTTTAAATCATCATAATATTTACATCAGAGTCATCATCCGAAAATGAAACTAATAGATTTCAGTCATGTCTATCACAGTTCTGATTATCTATGTAACAAACTAATCTAAATATAAACCTTTAGTATAGCTTTTGTAGCACATGCCGTTAGGCAGCTTTACATTTTCATAAACTCACAAAATAACAACACCAACGTTCACACCAAGCACGATAAAGATTTAGTTCTAAGAATCATTTTTAATATTAATGAATAATCCACTCCACAATGATAGTGATAAAAGCATAGACAAACATTTTAGTTGGAATCATTTTCAGAATGATTTTTTCCAGCTGTTGAACGGTACAAACAATGACAGCCAATCAGAATCAGTCCTTCTATCATGGGCTGGAGAATTTAAAGCGGCAGACGCAAGTGCGCTTAGAATAAACAGACGATATAGTTTGCTAGTGTGGACGCTCGTTATCCTTGTAGTTATCTTTATGGTTATCATGCTTGGTGTGGAGAGAGAGGGAAAAAAAAGAAACTCTATAACAGTGTAGTACCTAGCCCTGTAAATAAAGATTCTTGTTTTTGGATTTATGTAGGCTCCACCAGCTCATCTTTATGTGAACACTGGGTTAACCGGCTTCCTGGCAGCAGGCCGCCCAGCCTGGCCTCCGGAGCCTCCTCGAGACGCACATCCCTGATTTCTTTGGCAGAGTCAGTGGAGTTTCCCGGTGATCGCAGTGAAGATGATGGTGAGGAGCTTCGTCATGCCTCAAACATGGGTGTTCATCTTTCTGGTGTCTTCAACATGTTACTCTTTAGAAGCTGAGTAGTAATGTATTTTGCCCTCATCTTCCTTGTGTCCTCGTATTCTGTGTATTGTGCCAGTGTTTTACTCTTGCCTTTCTTTATGATGTCTTCTCTCTCTTGTAGCTTTAGCGCTTACTAACACAGGATCTCCCGCCTTGCTCAGTTAAGACAAAACTGCATGCCAATGCTCTTTTGATTCAGTCTGGTATCAGCGCATTAGTTTAAATCTCTCTGTTTCTTTTTGTTTAGGAGGATTTTCAACACGGCCCTTTGTGAGGAGCATCCAGCGTCAGAGCTTGTCCTCCAGATCCTCAGTTACCAGCCCACTGGCTTTCAGTGAAAACGGTATGAAACCTTCCTGGTCCCTGTCACAGAAACTACAAATGAGATCCAACTCGCCCTCACGATTCTCTTTGGACTCACGCTCCTCCCCTCCTCTGGAGAGGATAGGTGAAACTAGTGATGACAAAGTGTCTACGTCTTGCTTCGGTGGCTACAGCAGACATGAGCGTCAGGCCCCACTGGCCATGATGGAGGGTAATGGCAGTGATGATGGCAGTGGGAAACGAATCCTAGATGAGGCCTATTGCAGAGCTCCGACACAGTCTGACAGAAAGAGCTCGAAAGGTGAGACCATCGACAACAACAACCAGATTAACGCAGTGGACCAGAATGCTCTCGGAGCGCTCGCCAAAGAGCAGAAGCATAAGAGCTCCGGGTCAGAGAAGAAAGCAGACGAGAAGAGCTCCAGCAAGAAGAGCTCCACCAAAACCAAGGGCGACCAAGAGAAGGCCTCCAAGAAGCGCCAGAGCACCTCTGCTGTCACCAAGTCTCCATCCTCCCAAGTGTCTTCCAGCCCTCAATTGAAGGGCACCAAAGCGACCAATCTAAAGGAGAAGAGCGATTCTCCCAAGAGTACCAAGGGTACACCTTCAGGAACGCCCTCCAGAAGGAAAGAGTCTTTGCAGGCACAGGAGTCTCCAGTGTCTGGAGGCACGAAGGGGAAGCCGTCCCTTACTTCCACACCCCAGTCCTCCGCCTCTCCCTCACCCACATCCAAAAAGAGCTCCTCTGTGACTGAGAGGAACTCTGTGTCTGGCAAGAAGAAGCTGGTGGAGAGAGGCTCCAGCAAGGACTTGGCGCACACCAGTCCCCTGGCAGAGAAGTCCAGAGTCAGTGCCACTCAACGAACATCCCAACCCAAAACGGCAGAGGCCAGCAGACCCGAAAAGAGGCCGGTGAGAAGCTCCAGCAGTAGCTCCTCAGTCACCAGCCTGCGCTCTCCAAGCGTCTCCTCGAGAGACCTCCGGCGCAGCAGCAAATCTGAGGACAAGGGACTCTCGTTCTTTAAGAGCGCGCTTCGTCAGAAAGAGACTCGGCGGTCGGCTGATCTGGGCAAGGCCACCATTCTTGCCAAGAAGGCTGTCGAGAGAACTGCCAAGTCCAGCAGCCAGTGCAGACTCGATGTCGATGAGGGCGAAGGCTTGGGAAACTCCTCCCAGCAGGTCTCTCCGGAGCCGCGCTCCTGCAAGGCTGCCGCCAATGAGAAAGAGTCCTCCAAGACCTCCACCCCCAACAAACGCTCTCTCTTACCAGTAGGCAAGTCCAAGTCTTCCAATTCTGAGACTAGCCTTCAGTCTCCCATCAACGGGAAGAGGCCTCTTGAAAAGATCTCATCCTCTAAAAAGCTTTCTTCCAGCATGCAATCCTCTGCACGGCCAACACAGACGCCTCAATGAAATTTTAATAGCAGTTCCATTATTTTCTGTAATGCAGCTATTTTTTGATGTGCCTAAGAAGAATATAAAGTATATAGTATATACCTGTATTTTACTTTTCTCAAAGAAAATATGTAAATTATCAGAAAGCGCCTTTCTATCCTGCCATGGAACCAAATCGTTGCCTCTGGCAAGGTATGGTATATGAATCTACTACTGTTCACGACTCTGAATAGGAATGTTTTAACTTAGCACTTTGTATATATTTTTTCTCCCTCGTTTAATGCTTAGATGTAATGGATACTATGTACAGTACTTTTTAACTTGGTACCGTACCTTTTTGTTTGGACAAGTCACTAACGGTGAAATTAGATTCATGCGATATTCCCTGGAGTACTGTACCAATTCACTCCACTTCTACACTTGGTGCTATTTACAGTCCAGTGTTCCCCTGGCACTGATACAGCATGAGATTGAGAAGAGTTACATCACGAAACCTGGCCGAATTTATGACTGTAGACTTGTAGATGGGGTTCGTCAGTGTCAGAACAATCTCTTTGGTACCTCTCGAAGCCTGCTCTCCTACTCCGACTTTTTTTTTCTTTTGTACTCGAGAGCAGTTACAAGTGTTCCAGTAGCATTACTGCCCTTAAAAAATATGCGCAACAATGCCACCTACAGGCCGATAGCTGAATTGTTGCTGAATGAATGTGATCTTTCGAATGGTAAATTAGTGGAGGACAATCTTTAAACTCACAATATTTACTTTATTCCAGCGAAACGCTGTGTGATCTGGATGTTAATGGAGGCCGTGTAAGCCCTGCATGAATTCGTTTTGTATATCTTTGTTTTTATAATGAAAGTTTAAATAATCATACTTGAACCATTTCACGCCCGCCAAGTCCGATGCCAACATATATGAGCAGTTTTCATTTGGCTTGCTCCGAGCTTGGGGTTAAACCCTTGCGTGACCGTTTTAATCTCCCATATTTATCTGTGGACAACCAGTGCAATAGTTTTCAACACTTTGTAGGGAAACAGATCTGTGTTTGGGAAACGTGGACATAAAGTTGCTGTTTTAGAAACACATTATTTTAAATATCAATACTGTGCATATGCAATAGTGATAAAACCATTTAATCTATGTAAATCAGAATTTATTTTCAGGACTGTAATGACTCGCCACAATAATGGGTTTCATATTTTTATTTATTTATTTTGGTGATTTAATATCCAATTGAAGAAAGGCCTTTGTTTTGCATACTTGTCAACACCATTGTCTTCACCTAAATATATGTTCTTCTCGATTTAGCTCCAACAAGTTCATTCGGACTAATACAAAATGTTATGTATGACAGGAGAAATGTAAGGTTAAGCAAGTCATTATAGTTACATTTGCATAATAGTGTCATTACGTTGGCCGCTGTTCAGCTTGCTGCCCTGTAATTAAAACATTAATCCAAGCGCTTCTGACGCCACTCTCGGACCGTTCTCATTTTCATCTTTTTCAGCACACTTTATCTTAAAATAGATAATTCAGCAATGAACCTAATGTGTAGCACGCTTCTTATTTTTTGCGAAAGGCCCATATTGTGTGTGCACTGAAAAAGTATTTGTAAAAAGCAGTATTGCATGATAACATTAAAGCATGCACTTAACTATGCAAGTAACTGTTGCTAAATAAGACAAGTCTGGTTATTAATGTCTGATTTTTATTTTGAAAGAAAACAGCATGAATTGTTTCCATTTTCTTGCTTTTTTGCACACTTTTCACATTTTTTCAATATTGTGATATGAGAAAATGATTAGCTTTAATCATATGTATTCCAGAATTAGCAATCGGCATTGTATTTTCATGCTATTTTTTTATAATTAAAACTATTATTTTAATTCATAAGCTGTTTTTTAGGGTATGACCTCCCTGTCTCTATGCGATAAATTAAGTTTTTATATTTTTCTAGTCACAGCCTGTTTTGGTTTTTCACATTTCGCTGGCGTGATGTGGTCTGCTCATGCTTTCACATGTAGATAATGTCGTAAATGATAGCAGCTATGTAACTTTACCATCAGCATTCAAACAGTGCACACAAGTCCTGCATCGCTTGCAATGCTGATACACTAAACACTACATTCACTTTGTTTTTCATGTCATTCCATGTTTTAAGTTGAGAAGTTCTCGGACCATGAATTCAGAGAAGTGCTATTACCCTCTCTATAGTCTTACTGCATATGGGATGTTTTCAATGGCTCAAGTGCTAATATGACATGGTCCTATCAAGCGTTTGGATAGGACGGATGATTTTATCATTATAACGAAGCTGTATCAGTCTTATGGTATAATATGCGTGCTCTTGGTTTACACACTGGACTTGAATGATTTCTCTCGGCCCGATTGTTCACAAACTTGTACCCGCTTTGGTGGGCTAATAAACTGGGCTGCCATTTTATTATATGAACAACAGTCTAGGTCAACCAAAAGAGGAAAATAATATTTGGTTAGAAAAAGCAAAAACCATGTAAATGTTTGGTTGCATGAGACTGCGTCAAATGCTTTTTTTGTTAATTTATTTGTATGTTTTATGTGTATGCACTTTTTTTTATTTTGAATGTTTTGTTTTTTATTATTTTAAAGAATGCATTTCTTTGATGAATCATTTGTATTCATAACATTGTCTCCCCAATGTAAGTTGGCGGTTGGATTATGATTAAACAATAGACCTGCATCAGAGGTCTAACCTCAAATTTGTCCTTGAAATAATTATTTTGATTCATTTCATTTGGTTTGAACTTTTCTTTGCAGCAAGCAGTGTAACATCCAATGTTGACCACAAGATGGGGCTTTCCACCATGCTTTTAAAAATATGCGGCGAAACAGAATATTCTATAACAGCCAGTTCTAGACCCCTTTTGGAAGACTTCAGGCCTTTGGCAATTAACTGTTTATTTTATTATTTTTTAAATAAAGGTGTTCATTATGAAAATGAGTACCAATGGAATTAATATAAAAACAGTCATGTCTTCAAAGGGTATTTTTCACACCCACTTTCCAACCAACATGAAAGTACTATAGTAATTTATAGTAAATACTATGGCGTTTTTGATCCATATTATAGTATAATTTATATATTATTTGGACTTTAATGTATGCTGCAGCATATTAGTTATATCCGTTTATTTACAATAGTATAACTGATCAACTGTAATAAATACTGTAGTGTTATTTATTTTTTGCTACAGTAAACTATAGTGTGATGTACCCTATATAGTTGTAGAAAGCCAGACTGGGTAAAATAACTTGTTTATGTTATATTACCACAGTAAACAACAAATTAATTCAAGTACTTTACTATAGTATTTACTATAAATGACTAGTATTTTTAATGTGGGGAACACTAAATCTATCTTCGCTATAGAAGATATTTTGAAGAATGTTGGTAACCAAACAGTTTTGGTTCCTGTTGACTTTTTGTTGTATTTTTGTCAGTAGGAATCAAAAGTTACCAACAAACAGAAAAATAAAACAGGTTTGAAGTTAATGACAGAATTGACATTTTTGGGTGAACTATCCCTTTAAGTGAATGTAAACAATGTTTTTAATTTTTGTAATCTTATTTGTAAGCTCTTTGTCTGATAGAAACTTATATTGTTCTGTGTGATTGCTTGAATAACGGCTAAATTGTTTTTGCACTGCAAAAGCAAGGCCATTATTTCATTTGAGGCCTCAATATAGGCTACACTTCAACCCGAACAAACATTTTTTGAGGGCTTATCCGTCCCTTAGCATCTCAAGCCTCCAGGGACGACTACAATATTTATTGTTTGCTTTTAGCTTAACTTCACTAAATTTCCACGTTGCTCAGCAGAGGTCTCTAGAAGTCTCTAAGCAAACTGCATTAGCAAGGTGTTCAGAAGCACCGGCAGACTTAATACATTACCATGTGCTGCATTTCAAACGCCTTCCTCTCTTTCACCGTCTTTTTTGTTTGCTTTTTTTAAATACAGCATCATCAGCATCTCGCTTCTTTTTTTCACCTCTTCATTACAGATTCTGACAGCCATTTGTGTTAGTGAACAGCCCAGTTCTTCGGAGTCTTGTTATCATTAGCAGCTATTTTTGAGGACTGGCAAGTGCCCTGGGTGTTGAGTGCAAATGCATTGCTGAATATTTAACATCTGCGAGATTCATTTACACAGTCTAGAAAGAGGCTCACCTAAAGTGCTCTTTGCATCGTTTAATACATTGATGATTTACAGATTGGAGGGACTTCATTAATAATAATTCTTTCTTTCTGGCATTTTATGTTTTGCCATAAAGTTAATAGCTTTTCTGTTAATTGTTAGCTTGGGATTTGGAATCTCCTACCTAGCTTTAAAAATCTGTGACTATTGGCTGCATCTGGAAACCTAGCAAGCTGTTTAGCAGCACAGTGTTTTTAGACAATATTGGTGCAATCAAACATCCAGGCTACATGCAGTAGACTAGGCCCACAGAAGAAACCCCTCTTTTTTAATAATATGAGTATATCCGGTGTTATGAGAAGATTCATCATAATTTGATTAAAAAAATCAATCATGTTTACAACAGGAACTTCTTAGCTGTACCAAAATAGCCCTATCTCTGATCCAAAATAGCCCTATCTATTTATACTTTTATATGAAGAAGTGCAAACTTCAGTGCAAAACGTGTCTACTGGCACGTCTAGAAAATGTTAATTAATTATAAAAATAATAAACTATTAAAAATGGATTATATTATTAATAATACAAATGATTTAATAACAAATAATCTTTGCTAATGGGCACTTAATATTGTTTGCAAACACTTTTTGGGAGAAGGGCGCGAAGGCTCTTCCCTCTCCCGAGTCCTTAGGGCTATTCACCCTAGGGCTTGGTGGCCCTTCTAGCCCTGAGTTTCATCCTCTAGCAGCACGCCAAACAAGATTTGCATGCCGACAAGCCCGAACTCGTGAAATCATATTTGTAAAGCAATTGTGTACACAGTTTTGCCTGTTTTTGCGTTTTTAGAGCCCCCTACTGGTAAGTGAAATTCTCTGGTGTAAATATGTCATGGTCATTATTACAGTGGACCCAGTGGCGGTTCTACATTAAATTACTCCCCAGGCGAGAACTTTCCACTCCTCGCACAGCTTCTGTGCACGGCACCTTCAGCAAGCAGGGGCATCGTATGATAGATAATAGAAAACCGCTTTGCAGCACAGGACATTTTTTTTCCCAAAGGCGAGTGCCGCCCCCCACGTGTCATGAAAAAATGCCCAGTTCGCCCATGCCTAAAACCGCCACTGAGTGGACCTCTGCATGTGTGTTTGTTGCTGCCGTAAAGCGGTTCGCCTTTTGGTGGGGATTCGTACCTGCTCACCAACCTTGCATTATACTCCCACAACAGACGTTTGAGGTGGAGGCTGAGAAAGAAACAGATGCTATTTGCCTCGTTAGAAGTCAGTGTAACATCAGAACTGATACTTCAAGGTGAAAAGAAAAGTTAAAAAAAACTTTACAAAATTACTCATAGCCACTAAAATTAGCCAAAAAAAAAGAACAACAACTACTAGCAAACAAGCATTAGAAAAGAATTCTACCTACACTGCTACACTAACCATAGCATTTATAGTAAAATTGTGGTTATTCAAATAATTAATACAAAATAACAAAACATTGTTACTACACTTTGACTACAGTAAAATCATTTTTGAGTATTAAATCAGAATACAGCTACTTATTTCTTCAGTGGAAAAAAATGACTCTTTGTCCTCAGATGGAGTAGTTACAACATCGACCAGCAGGAGCTAATGTGGAGCTTCCAACAAAGCTTTAGCAGCTAAACCTTCACCCGTTGTATCAGGTAGGCATCTCACAACATTTGAGCCCACTGCATCACTGTGAATCCCACCCAGCTGTTTATGATCACAGTCTAATACTGTCTACTCTCTCACTGCCCCGGGCATCTACCACCCTCCCCCGCTCGATCTGCAGTCTGATCAGCACTCCAAAGCCTTTACAGGCCAGATGAAGACTGTGTTCATGGCCATTCAGCCTGATTGTGTTGGCTAATTATGACAGTTAGTAGTGGGGATAGTGAGAGTCATTCACAGGCCATTAGAGCTCAGCCCGCGAGGTGATATCATCTGTCACTTCCTCTACTCCCCTGCAGCGCTCCAATGTCTGTGGCATTAGTCCGCATCCCACAAGCCCTGAGACAGGAAGCCTTAAATCTGCCTTGTAAGCCTTGCGCATTAGTTCCTTTTGTGAGTTGAGTACACACTTACCTGACTGTTGGTTTAATTGTGCATTTAACATGATCAGGATATCTGTAGCCAGACGTGAGATGTAGGGAACAAACCTTTCAGAAAGCTCCTAAATGTTCCCAACTGCTTCACATCTAACCTCAGTGAAGGGAGTGAAAATAAACAAGACCGTCAAATTATGCTTATTTACCTTTGAGATGCAAATTTTCCATTTTGCACCGCACCTCTATTCAAGGGCATAGGGACGATGAAATGATGAAAAATGTGTTGAATACCGATCAACAGAGGCCCCTTTGTGTGCACGCTGACCTCTAACTGCAACTGCGCTAAGAAAGATAATGCATTGGTCTCATTAGAGGAGCAGGAAAAACTGAGGATTGTTTCAATATGACCAACAATAATAGCTGTTAAATTATCTGGAGAACCGTGGATAAAGGGTCCGTTCGTTAAAAGATATGAAAATTCTGTCATCATTTACTCATGTAATGTCAGTACAGACCTGCCTGAGTTTATTTTTTTACTGTTCTTTTTCTGTTATGAAAAACAGCAGTGTGCCGTTGAGCTCCAAAAATGTCTAATTCTATTATCAAAATGAACTGTACAATTAACTCTTCGGGTATTTTCCAAGCCATTCTTCCTAGAAGTGTCCTTCTGAGGCTACAAGGCTAGAGGCTATTTCCTTCTCAGAATTAAACACTAGAATGAGACAGTCTTGCAGGGTTGCCAAGTCCTACTACAATTATAATTTGCTTAATAGTTTATATTCTTTATAGTAACTGATTTTCTTAATGCAGTACATCCAGTGTATACTGTGTATGGTCTCTGAGTATCTTTTATTCCATGACATCAAAATGAAAGTGGGCAAGCTCAGGAAGCTTTCATGAATTTGAATGTGTTCAAAGAATGGGAGATTGAAGGACACACCTGATGTCCCCTTCAAAACAGGCTGAATGAAGGGCATCAAATGAAGACTGCCTACTGAGGATCCTTCAAACTGAGACGTCCTTCTATGGCGCTTGATGATGTAGTAGCTGAGATTGCAGTCTTACTAAAGTCTTATGATAGAGAAGCACCCAGTATCTTAAGACTCAGGAACGTCCAGGCAAATATGTTAAAGGGATAGTTCACCCAAAAATGAAAAGGTGATGTTTATTTGCTTACCCCCAGGGCATCCATGATGTAGGTGACTTTGTTTCCTCAGCAGAACACAAACAAAGTTTTTTTTAACTGTAACCGTGGCAGTCTGGTAGTCATTTAATGGAAGTGGATGGACACCAGACCTTTCAAAGTCAAAAAAACATGACAATTCCAAATTACACCCTGTGGCTCGTGACGATACATTAATGTCTTAAGACATGAAACGATCGTTTTTTGTGAGAAACTGAACAGTATTTATATCATAAAAAAAAAATCAAGCGCGCAAACGCCGGAAGTGATCTGTATATGACGCGTATACGTATCCTACGCCAAAGACGGTTTTGACATGGTTGTCTATCAGAGGTAAAAAATGATATAAATCGAGTTCAGTTTCTCAAAAAAAACTATCGTTTCATGTCGTGGATGCCCTGGGGGTAAGCAAATAAACATCAAATTTTCATTTTTGGGTGAACTATCCCTTTAAGCAGGTTTCAGTTTTCAGTTATGTGCATTTGTTTCACTTTAACAGTGCCCAGATCTATCCATTGAAACCATTCACTGACAATAATTGTGATATTAAAAAAAAATAATATTGATCATATTTTAATAAAATATTGCCACAGTGGCTGCTTCTGAAATGCTTTCTGTGTGTAACTACAGTTCGACAAACCAGTTCAAATCTGTGTAAAAAGGAAGTTGAAATGGCACAGTTGCACCAACAAATGTCTCTTTATATCAGTTTTGCATTTGTTAGCACTATCAGTTAGGTAACTTAGGTTTAGTGTCGGATTTGGTGTAGGGCATATTTCCAACATGATAGAGCATTAACTTTTGGCAGGTTTATCAGGCAATGCTAGGGTTCACATATCGAACCTGTGTTTTAGCGCCACTCAGTGGACATTTCTCTTTGAAACTGCGGTGAAATGTGCAGTAAGACATTAAAAAAAAAATTGTGGAACATGTGGTGTTCCACAAAAAGTGCACAGAGGTACATATTGAAAATGTGATACATATAATAGCAAAGTTTTTGAATATGCACAAGATAAGAAAGATACAGGTTCCCCATTAAATGGAAAAGGGCAGCACAAACATACTGCTTACCTTTTGTTCTGTGTTCTAAAGAGGGTAGAATTCATGCAAGATTGGAATGACATAAATGTCAGAGTTGTTATTTTTGGGGTGGACCATCCTTTTAACTAGACTGTGTTGTTGTGAGTTGAGCTTTGGTTTCTCAATCGTACATGTCATACATCGTCTGGATCTCTACCCGTGGCGGCTCAATAAAGAGAGGTAGACATTAGCAACATGAGGAACCTATGGTTTAGCTCCACTCCAGTACAATGAGAAGTTTTAAGTGGAGCAGATGGCGTCATTTATGTACATTCACCTGGTCTGTCTTACTGTGCTCTTCTTGTTTGCACTCAATAATGTCTCTCTCCCACAGTAAAGCAGGTTACTTTAGTAATTCACCAGTGGTTTTCATCCCCTTTGTCCCCTTTCTCTGACTCGGCCCTGGAGAGTGAACAGAACTTTGCAAGAAAATCAATAGTAATTGATTCCTCCAAGGCTAGACATAGAGGGCCACTATTCAGAGCCAAGCATGGGAACATCAGAGTGAGAGGAAGAGGACCTTGGGTTTAACATGCACGCAACAAACCCTGCTAAAGGTCACCAGTGTGATGCTGTTTACAGCCGCAGATTATCAAAAAGATCCTGAGCAACTGTGTATTTACAGCTTTGTGGAGATGAGGCCCAATTACTGGGAGGCTGGCTGTTTTCTAAAGGTTATTTGAAGGCATGCTTTTGAGATCTTGGATTAGACTGTATTGTGTACCTGTGAAAAGTTTTCCTGCCATGCTTTGTGTAACACATTTGTGTCTCTCTTTTTGCTTTATTTGATATTTTTCACCTGTCACTGAAGATAACATGAAAAAGATTTTCAGTAGCACTACTTCCCAAATGTCTTGTACCTACAGGCAAATAAGTGTAACACAAGGTACTCACCTGTGTATGCACATGGTAACTAAATAGATACTTTACTGTACTTACTAATGCATGGTAAATATGTAGTACTTACAGACAAAGTGGGTACAAACAGGCAAGTCCATACAATATCCGTATTTAGTAACCATAAGATACATTACTGTACATGCTAATTCCTGTGTAATGTTTGTGTAAAATGGTTCATTTTATATTACAGTTCTGTTTCCCTATACTACTATGTACATCTATCCTTAAAGGTGCTCTATGCGATCTTGTTTGATGTCACTTCCACTGACGTTTCACGTAAATAAAAAACTAAACAGAGCAAGCTCCCCCCAGTGTTTCTGTAACTGCCGTGAATGCGCAAAGTGCATTGATACCCAAGAGAGACAGCTACAGAGCTAACATCAAACTAACATGTCTAAATAAAATAAAAATGACAAACTCTCAGATTCACGCTGTACAATCAACTCTGTCTATTATGTGCACGCACATTAAACCCCACCTCTTCTTGCTGATTGGCTGGCCGTAGTTTGTTATTGTTTTGTGCCTATATTCTGTGTTTTGGTATTGCAGCCTCTGTGTTGTCTTTCGAGACCGGATTATTTCCCAGTGTATTCAGAGGGCAGACAGCAAGACAATCAAGGGGTTATGCATACGGTTTGAGATAAAAATGAAATTGAGCTAAAATCCTGCAACATCGAATAGAGCACCTTTAAGTTACCATCAGTAAGTACCTTGGTCTACGATTATAAAAATGATGAGGACTTAATTTCATTCATTTGGTCATGAAAAGTGAGTCAGACATGAATGCAAGTTGCAGTTGATTGCAGAGAGACTTTTTAGCCTTATTTATTAGTTCCTGCTGGGAAATGACATGGTGACTTTGTCATGGAGGCTGAGGGTCAATGGCAACTGGACTAATTACCAATGCTTCTTTGTTATAAAGTTAGGGTTACTGCTCAACCATTGTTCTTCTCACCTTTATCATCTGTGTCTTCATTCTGTCAAACCTCTGCTGCAAAAATAAATACACTTTGATTTAATTAATTAATTATACCTCCTGTGTGTAGCCCGCTTCGTAACAATATTAGCTTATATAAAAATAATACTAATGAATACAATAGCATTAATCTTAGAAAGAAATAAAAATAAGACAGTCAAGAATTATTTTTTTTAATATATAAACCAGGGTTCTCATGATCATATGAAGATTATAAAGTGTACTTTTTAAAACAAATCTTTTTTTTTTTTAAATAATAATGGTACTAAAAAGAATGTTTACTTTCGTAAGCATTCAATTTAATTATTTTAATAAGGAATCATTATTTTATTGAATACTACTATATACTATTTTACGTTTTGTTGAATTGGTGACTAATTTGTATGAGTTGGCTCATTTTCATTTGACGCCCCTGCAGGGTGGGCTTTTATGCTTACTTTTCCCCCTAAAAATATTATATTTTGCAATCATACAAATTCATATGATTTTGAATTTTATGATCACCTCATAAAGGTTGCTTCTTTCAAGCGGAAATATCTTTAGGGGCTTTTTTGCATATCATATTCGACAATGAAGGCCCTTCAGGTCAAAAGGTTGAGAAGCACTGCTTTAAAAACAATCTTTTTAGGAGTCAACATTATTTTCATGTCTTGTCAGAGGTGGATCAAATTATTTCATTTTGACAAACAAATACAAAGGCACACCTTTATTTTTTCTTTTGATCAGCATGCACTGATCCCCATGAAGAGCAGTAATATTTAATAAGGAAGTAGTGTGGGTTATGTTGACTGTATGATGTATACACTCTGTGTCTGCTCAGACCTGGATACATTTCCCGACTAACAATTTCCTGTGGGCCACTTTCTCTTTCCTCAGGTGATTCTGTCATTTCCTTAGTAGAGTGATGTGTAGAGTAAGAGATACAACAGGAACAAAACACCCAGAGCATGGCCACAAATAAGGAGGTCCAGTATCGGTCTCTCCTGTGGTGTGATGAGGTCAACTGGGCTGACAGCTTTTAGATTGATGCAGGACATCCTCACAGACCACCGCAGCCCACTGGGCGAGAAAGTGTTGAACAACACGCGCTGTAAACCAAGACCCCTGCAGGGATTTCTGGACACTAGACTCCCTGTGGTCTTGAAAAGCCTCCTGCCTGTTTCTCACACTCATTATAGAGGATTGTTTCAGGACATTCATGCGCTGAAAACACAATGTGAGTGTGTGGCGGGAGCGAAATATTTTGGGGGCCATTGTTCTTGTTTTTGAGATGACTTGCTATAATTTCCTTTTCTTTCCTGTCTGATGTTATCTGCAGAACCAAATACAGAGTTTATCTGGCATGGAAACAAAAGCACAGTGTTTGAGTGAGATCCCCATCGCAGCGACCCAAACCCCAAGCTTGATTTTAATATAGATCTTTTGGGGTTCATGTACTCAGCCATTAAGCAGAGCTCAAATGCCATATGATTGTATCACCCCTCACACTGGATGAGTTGCTCCAAGATATTGATACTCAATCTGTTTCACTTCATCTAGCATCCAGAGGTTTTTCATTTAAAATGGTTTGCTGTAAGTCTGTCTTAGTCATTGTCAGACTTTTGTGTGGGAAAAAAAAGTCATATTTTAAGAAATAATGCTGCCCACGTTTCGTAGGATGTTTAATCAGAATGACAAGAAGACTTGGTTAAAATGCAAATTTGGTGTGTGACGGTGACAGTTAAGATATTTGTAATGATTCAAAAGATTTTGATTTCAAATAAATGCTGTTCTTTGAACCCTCTATGCATCAAAGAATGCTAAAAAAACAACACTGTAAAAATGATTTTCAACGTTAATAAATCAAAGGTTATTGGGGTCATGATTTGGAGTCTGGGCTGCTGAGAACATCTGCTGCGATCCCGCTTCTTCAGCGGACAGAGACAGGGCAGACTGAACTTGATGCAACGTTTTTAATAATAAAGTGCAAAATACAAACTGAACGAACATGCAAGGATGAACGCAAACAAATATTCAATGAGCTGGGCAGACGAGCACAAAGGACTGAAATGAACCTAGATAAATACACAACCTAATCACAGAAAACTAACAGCACCTGGGGAGACAATTAGACACTAAGGACCGGGGCGGGGTTACAAATGAAAGGAGCACATAGGGAGAACAAATGACAACAAACACAAAGCACATGGACAGCAAATGAAAACATCGACAAGGGTTTCATGGATCGCCAGTGGGCGTGACAATTGGAGTATGTTTTACAAGAAAATACCATATATTCAAGAAAATCTTTCCACTTTAAAATTTTCATTTTAAAACTTCATTTACCAGAATGACAAAGAAATTTCTTGAATGAAAATTGTTTCACCACCATTTCCACAAACATATTAAACAGCACAACTGTTTTCAACATTAACAATGAATGCTAAAAAAAATCTCTCATTATTATCTCAGAAATAATAATAATGATAGCATTTTCAAATTCATTTATTTAACATTTTAAAAAGTATTTTTTAAGATTATACAATTTGAAAACAGTTTAAATTGCAATTATATTTCACAAATTAATATATTTTTTTAATCAAATAAATTCAGCCTTGCTAAGCCTTTATAAAAAATCTGCTGATGATTTAAAACCACACTTTTGTTTTTTATTTCATAAAATTTTTTATTACATTAATTTGCCCAAAAATGTAAGTTCTATCATAATTTACTCTCATTCTCGTTGTCATGCCCATGTCTGTGTTTTTAGTTTTGGTTTCATCTTTGTATTTCCTTTTATGGTCATGTTCCTGTTCTTGTTTAGTTAATTAGTTCAACCTGTCCCACCTGTGATCCTCACCTGCCATGCATTATCCCTTGTGTATTTAAGCCCTGTGCATTCTGTCTAGGCTGTCGGTCATCAAGGTTATTTTGCAGTATATGTACCTTTGTTTGTCTAGGTCATTAAAGTCTATGTATTACCACAATGCTCACATCTATGCCTGGTGCTTCATGCTACATATATCCTGACACTTGTAGTGAATTTTTAAAAGATGTTCTTCATTAAAAATCACCCTTGCTTTCTTTGCTACATATAAAAGAGTAGAAGTGTCCATTTTGTCACTTTATTTTTATTTATTTATTTTAAAAAATCTGTTGATCCAGACAAAGCAGGGTTGAGTGATTTGCATCAAATTGATCCGTTTCTGCAGAATAAACCTTGTTTCTAATGGTTTCGGCAACAAGAGCTAACGGCACAAGCTGTTTAAATTCCAGTCTGATCATCACACAAAGCCTCGGAAGACTTATGCAATGTTTCTACGCTGCTTTTATGTCCTTTTTGAAGCTTGAAAGCTTCGGCTCTCATTCATTGTAATTGCATGGACCAGCAGAGTCTTCATAATGTCTTCTGTGTTCCACAGAAAAGAGAAGATCATATTGTTGAGAACGACATGCGGCTAAGTACATGATGACAGGATTTTTGCTATCCTTTCAATTCCAATTCAAAATAAAAGATCTGTTTGCTGGCTGAATTTGAATTCACAAATTGAATCGTTCTTTACAGACTTTCCTAGTTGGGTTCTGAATGGTGCAGAAGCTCAATGTCTATGTGAGATTTTTCTGCATCTGTTCACAAACAAGAGAATGATCAATAATCAAACAGCGTTTCCACTGGCCTTCATTTATATGCTGGAAAGCCCAATGCATGTAGAACAGCCTAACACAGTCACTTAGGATCAAATCTCATCTTCAGAGACTCATGCAACAATCATGACAGCATGTGTGTTTGTGCAAGAGAGGGATGGACTTGCTTTTGATCGGCCATGCATAATTACAGCATTTCACAAGTCCTACTGATATATATCGCTGCAGAGAACTGATGCACATTCATTCATCATGACAGCAGATGCCGTCTGGTTTGATTGCTGCTTTTGAAGCTTTCACTCAGATTTAATGAAGCTTCTGCACCTGTCAATTAGGCCATATTACTACTCTCGTACATTCACAACTTGATTAATATAATTCTAAACAAAGGCTGATAGCTGGAGTAAACATATTTTTCTCTTTATGCATTCCACTACCTCCTTTAAACATTGTTGCTGTTGTTTCTTGTCATATAGTCTAATATTCTTGGCATCTAATATATAAGTCGTTGCACTGCTCCATGGTCATGCAATGGTGCGCCTGGAACACTGCAAAGATTTCATATTATAGGAGAGGAAGAGGCTGAAGTGGGTTTTCTAAATGAACACTTGCCAAGAGCCAAATGTCAGAGAATATATGCTTAGATGAGCAAATAAAGTGAGTTTAGACCAAAAGGGCCACAAAAAAAGAAAAAGAAAAGACACCAACTGTGACTTTAAATAAATAGTAAAACAAATGTATGCAAGTGGTTGTAAATTTATTTATAGGGATAATAAAATATTATTCATATTATATCTTTTTAATATTATTTATTAATTTATTTATTTATTTATGTAAAGTAATCAGTTTGAATGTTTGCAAATTATATTTTTTCTATTTTAAAATATGCACACATTTTGTGTATATATATATATACACACATGCTTATTTTAAAATTAAAGTATTTTTGCAAAAATATTAAATATTATTGGGAATAATTTTGGAACGAGATTTATAATGTAGTTATTGCATTTATTATTATTAATACACACACACACACACACACACACACACAGTAATATACAGAATATGCAATAAAAATGTTAATTGTATGATGAAAATGTATAATATATAATTATACAACGATTTTGTATAATGAAAATGCAAATATTACACAGATAAATGTGAACTGCACAAATAATCGTGAAATGAATTGAACACACCCACACCCACACACACATATGTGTATATGTGTGTGTGTGTTATACATATAAAAACATATATGACAAATGATCTCTATTCACCCACCATTGACAGGTGTAGGAAAAGATCAATTCGGACCATTCATTACAGCCATCTGTCCTATTTTATTGATTTTTATCTGTTCAATCACACAATTACTTTACAGATAAAATGTATTGAAACAGGAAACAAACATTATTACACATTTAAGACCACCACTAAGCCGTCCCCCATCTTCTCAGTGCCTTCCTAAATGGACAGTTTCATTTCCATGCAGTCATAATGGAAGCAGAACAGAGCTTTATCAGGATCCATAGCCCCTTGAGAGCTAATATGGGGCTGGGGAGCCAGATGCCCTCATAAGCAGCCCTCAACATTATTTATTTATGGACAAATAAGTTCAGGCTCTTCTAATATTTCTCAGAGCTTAGCCGGAAAAGCAAATGGGTATGTGAGTCTTTGTTCTCGGTTTTTTAATTAACCCTATTAACTGTCATGGGGATTAAGGTGATGTTGAATTGAGCATTTTTCACTCCTTATTGTTCATCCTGACTCTAATTTCATTTTCTGAAAGATACTAAATGCACAGAATTCTGTATGACACATAGCTGTAATGTGCATTTCATTCACCCACTTGCTGTTTAATTACCAAATGAATGCATCATTATGTGGAAACTGTGTAAATGTATATATAGATGGCTAATCTTTTTTTTTTTTAAACCTGTGAAGTGATAATATGCAAATGAGTGTCCTTGAGTACAGCCGCCGTTTAACAGCCTGTCTAAGTGTGAAAACTGCCTTTAAACTCATTGTCACTCATGAAGCAAACCTACATTATGGTAGGTTGTCATTAAAGGGCTTCTTGCCACCAAGCCTTTGGGGGAATATAAAGGAGGTAAAAGCTCAGGGTGTCTAAAAATCATCTTTAAACTGAGACACTCAAAATGCAAATGCAGATACATTTACTGTTAATGACTTGGTCGTCAGCTCTGTCTCCCCCTCGCACATTTGCATCATAAATATCACCTACAGCAGCTCTGGAAAGTAAATTGGTGCTTTAATAGATTTGTCAGCAAGAGGGATTTCTCATTACTTCTATTAGGATGCAGCTGCTAAATTCTTCAGCACCAGAACAGGAGCTCACAGAGACAATAAATCAGGCCATATTAGCACTGTCTCTTCAAAAACAATTAAATATTTTTATTAATGTCTCAACCTTACAAGTGCATTGCTTTTAAATGACACGGATATGCTTTCATGTCGTAAAATCTATCCTTGCTAATGTCCATACATAATATATCTGCATTTAACATAACCTTGACACTTTGGCAAATTGTGCTTTTGTGCCAAATGAATTGAAACAAACCTTCTAACCTTCTAAGTCTGAATAAATATATGGAAATAAATACATTCAAGCAGACTAAAAAAAGCACCACCTTAACAAATATTCCACCTTAAATTCAACTTAAAGGTACACTGTGTGACAGAATATATGTTTTATATATATATTAGTGCTGGGCAATGATTAATCACGATTAATCGCATCCAAAATAAAAGTTTTTCTTTACATAATATATGCGTTTATGCTGTGTTTATTTAT
>JAUCMS010000062.1:12945446-12960458 GCA_032357445.1 Enteromius radiatus | reverse complement strand
TGCATTAACGGTTCATATGGCATTTTCATACAAGGATATATATTTATTTGGAATTTTTTTTTAACCTGCAATATGCATTTTATGTTGCTGGGGTATATTTGTAGCAAAAGCCAAAAATACATTCTATGGGTCAAAATGATCAATTTTGCTTTTGTGCCAAAAATCATTAGAATATTAAGTAAAGACCATGTTCCATGTAGATATTTTGTACATTTACTAGAGTAAATATTTTATAACTAGTAATATGCATTGCTTAGAACTTCATTTGGATAACTTTAAAAGAGATTTTCTCAGTAATTTGATCAGATTCCAGATTTTCAAATAGTTGTATGTCAGCCAAATAATGTCCAAACCATAATCAGGGTCACAAATATCAGTAAGAAAAAGGAAATTGCTGCAATATAGGAACAATACAAAATACTTGCACTTGTGGTGGTGCAGACAAAATGCAATAAACAGTGTCATGTTATCTTGCGTTTGGAGGTGGATTCCTGATCTTTGGGAATGCAGTCATGTGAGACCATTCTGGGAGGCAATTATACCAAATCATTTTGATGACAGACTTTTGCTCAGGCATTTCAGAATGACTAAAGCAACATTTTAGATACTGTGCAATAAGACCACTTGTTAGTCCAGTTATGCTTTTTTTTATGCAAATACAATAATTTATTTTGTAAGTGTATTTCAATTATAGTTTATATTTAAAAAAAATAAATAAATAAAAATCCACCTCAGTTGAGTGCATACATTTTCTATGTGCATTTTCAGATTTTATGTGCATTTTAACATCTCCATCCAGTACTTTTTGTGCAATATCCCAACATTTGCACAAAAATAAATAGATGGACACATAGCTAGAGCTGTGCTTCACACATCTAACGATATAATGAAAATTTTCCTAATGTGATGCCACATTAAATGTTGAAGTGGGCACCAGGCTCAGAAAGTTGAGATTGATATCACTCATTTATTTATTACTGAATTAAGTTGAGGTATTCCATTTATTTTCCTTTGTGTGCAGTGAAAAATGTGAAATGAATAACATATCATCCCAAAACGCACAGTCTTCCAAAACCTAAGCTCCTTCTCTGAACATGAAAGCCCTTCCAGAGAGTTTAGGCTACAATGAAGTTTTTGATGTAGTCCTTTCCATCTGAAGTGTCCTTGAAGTAAAAGTAGAAGAGAAGAAAATAGGATCGAGATGTTTCAACTATATGGGTATTCTGCATTTTTCTCAGACGCTATATCAGCCGTGAAGTCACTGGACCAGTTTAACTCCTTCACAAGCTCCTATTATTTCCTCAGATGAAATCTCAGCGAATAGCGCACTGAGAGCCATGTTTATTTATATATTTCTGGGTATAACTTATTTATTCTGCTTTTCATATTTCAGTGGTTGTTGGAAAAAACTGATGTCTGTGTTTGCTTTCAAGACCCTTGAAATGCTTGGGTGTTTTATGAATTCTTCATCAGAAACAGGGCTGATCAAGTCTTTCTGTAAATACTTACTTTGACTTCAGCAGCAAAAGTTTATCATTAGTTTTGGCTTATCTGATTCATATTAGCGCCTACAGGCCGAGATTCTGGGATGGGTTCCAGCACTCTGTGACCCTATAGGACAAGCACTTTGGAGAATGGATGGACGGATGAATGATTCATATTAGTTTATCTGTACAGTAGTGTAAAATATACATGATAAAACACATGGGGTACTGACTCAAGCAAACTTTTGATTTTAGAGTCACGATTCAAAAATGCCGTGTTTTTTGGGTCTGGTTACACTTCAAAATAACACAAAACACTGTTCTACTTGTATTTCACTAATGTTCTTATCCATTTAAAATTATATGTTTGAAGTTACTTAACCTATATATTTTTTATTATAATCTAATGTCACTTTTACATTCATTATAGTCTGATATCACTATTAATGCCTGTCTTTGATAATATACTAATGTTTAAAATTTGGGGTTGGAAAAATATATTTAATATTTTGGAAAGTCTCATGCTCACCAAGTCTGCATTTATTTACAGTAAATCCTGTGTTGACTGCTTTCAATTTTAAATGCTTTAAAATGTAATTTACTGTTTTGATGCATCATTAAGTGATTGAGGGATGTATTAAGTGATTGAAGTGTATTTTCAGCATCATTAATGTAGTCTTCAGCGTCCAATATGCTGATTTGCTTTATGTGTAAAGACTCCACCTTTTGCTTCAACGCTGAAGAAAACCTATGATGTGATGATTCCAGTTTTTTAGATGCTATACAGTAGGTTAATAACGAGAGACACAGAAAAACTTTGAGTTCAACACAGATCCGCTCACATACACCTGAATTCAGCTCTTGTTGTGTTCTAATGGGTGCAATCACTGAAACATTTTACTTAAAAAAAGTGTATAAAACATGCATGAACGCTGTTGTTTTGTGAGCATGCACGGACCGTTTGCACTGATCGGTTGATGGTATTGCGCCTGTAGAGGCACATTTTTTCCCATACAATGTAAGTATATGGGACATTTTTAACTAGACCTGTGGCCCCAGGTCTCTGCCGAGTTTGTGGTTTGTGGCTTTAAAGCCCTAGGAAGAGTAGCGTTTGGAAAATTTTAGCCTCAGAAGAATAAACATAAAAATAAGTTTAAATAGTATAACAATATTGGCTTGCCAGCCAACATAATAACATGATATTACACACCAATGTTCAATATCAAGCAGCAAGACCGGAAGCTAGACCCAAAGAATTTACAAATGGTGGCGCCCATTTTTGCAGTAAGAAAAAGGTGGATTTTAATATTGCTATGATGTATGTAATAGTTCTGTCAAATTTTGTTAGAAAAAATTTAAAGTATTAGCCTAAACTTAAAGAAATAGTTCTGTCATTGTTTACTCACCTTCAAGCTTTTCCAAACCTGTATAAATACACAAAGGAAGATATTTTGAAGAAAGTTTGGATGGCTCATTTTGTACCACCTCAGCAGAATGTGACAACACCTTCGTCGAGTGTTTACCAAACCTTTAGAGACCGAAGAAATAAGATTTATGCTTTCAATTAAAGGCTAAAATAATCTCCTATGTAAGTTGATATAAAACGTGCAGGTGAAGCAGGTTTACAGGAAGCCGTGACATTGCTCTATAAATACAGAGTCTGAGCTGACCTTGTGTGAAGTCTATGGCGCTGAAGGGCCGAGACCAGCTCTGAGGACCAGTCTGTGTGTGTCTCTAGCTGTATCGACCTCTCCTCGGGCCCTTTGTGTGGATCACCTGAAACATAGCCAGCACTCCTGTGTCCCCGCAGGGGTTGTTTTTCAAAGACTTCTCGAGACCGATATGGACTTCCTTCCCCAGCATGCCACTAGCAGTCCATCTCCAATGTCGCCTTCAGTATCAACAAAGCAATTACTCTGAATGATTCCTTTTTGTGTTATTAGATACCTTTCCTGCACGACACTTTCAAATGTAGGATGTCAATTCATGAGGGAAAATTGGAAAAGCTGATCTCTGGCAATCAAAGAAAACAAGCCTTTCAGCAAAATTTAATCTTGCTTTTAAAGTGAGAAACTGTGTTTGTAAGCCTTTTTACTTCTGTAATCTGGCAGGTTTGTGAGAGAAAGAAGATATCCAATACAGGACCGTCCTAAACTGTAGATTATGGGACACCCATGGCAGGGTTGCCTGGCTCTCACAAGAAAACCCACTGTGTTGCTAATTAAAACTAGCTCAAAATTAGCCCAGTTGTGGTTTAAGGGGATCCCTCAGGTAAAAATAGTTAAAGTAGCCCAATTCCAGTGAAATACTGCAGACGTGGCAACACTGCCCTACGGTGCACATGGTTTTTAAAATAAGCTACTGATTTCAAAATGAGCAGTTTGCTTCAAACTGCAAAAAAACAACAACAACAAACAAAACTTTTAGTCATTTAAGATTTAATGGGGTCATCAGATGTCCATTTTCCACAAGTTGGGTCTTATTTAAAAGTCTATAACATACTTTGATTAAAATTTGAAGAGTTTGGTTCCAAATTTTTTATTTTACAAAAAAATGTGGTATCTGTCATGTTTTCATACTTTTCTCCAATATATCCACTCAACCAATCACAGCGCATCATTCCTGTAAACAGTACTGGTAATGGGTGTCGCTTTGAATACACCCAACATCCTTGTTTTCCTCATCTACTTTTTCATCTACACAAAAAATTGCATTTGATTGTCATGCACATCTCGTCACGTGCTTATAGTTGGAGAGAATTTAATACACAGAGCTGCAGATCACTGACCATCTACGAAATATCAAATTCATAATCAGATAAAACGCTTGTCAGTATGTATTTTTATTGATGCCATTAATTTTTAAGTTTTTGTCAATACACTAAATGAATGCAACATGGCAAAGATGAATGCACTTTTGGAAGTTGCATGTAAGGTTGTTCAGGCGGCGGGCAGGTGTGGGCTTGCTCATAGCCCTACAGCTTAGCCGTCATGTGTTGGGGTTCCCCCCGTTGAACGAGAGGGTAATTTCCCTGCACCTTCAGGTCAGGGTTATGTCTCTCACTGTTGATTGTGCCTACGGGCCGAATGGCAGTGCAGAGGACCTGGCCTTCTTGGGGTCTCTGGAGGGGCTGCTGGAAAGCGCTCCAACTGGAGACTCTGTCGTTCTACTGGGAGACTTAAACGCTCACGATGCTAGTGACACCTGGAGGGGTGTGATTAGGAGGACCGTCCCTCTTGATATGACCCGAGTGGTGCTCTGTTGTTGGACTTTTGTGCTGGTCACAGTTTATCCATAACAAACATCTTGTTCGAGCATAAGGGTATCCGTCAGTACATGTGGTACCAGGACGCCCTAGGGTGGAGGTCGATG
Organism: Enteromius radiatus; assembly: GCA_032357445.1. Lineage (NCBI taxonomy): Eukaryota > Metazoa > Chordata > Actinopteri > Cypriniformes > Cyprinidae > Enteromius > Enteromius radiatus. The sequence goes on along the minus strand of JAUCMS010000062.1, from coordinate 12,955,602 downwards.
ATCGACTTTTTGGTTGTTTCATCTGACCTCCGGCCGTATGTCTTGGACACTCGGGTGAAGGGAGGGTCGGAGCTGTCAACTGATCACCACCTGGTGGTGAATTGTATCCGTTGGTGGGGGAGGAAGCTGGACAAACTCGGCAGGCCCAAAACGTACTGTGAGGGTCTATTGGGAATGTTTGGCAGAGCCCCCTGTCAGGGAAGTCTTCAACTGCCACCTCCGGCAGAGCTGGATCTCGAGGGAGGTTGGAGACATTGAGTCCCAGTGGACTATGTTCTTCACCTCCATTCTTGATGCAGCTGTTCGTAGCCGTGGTCGCAAAGTCTCCGGTGCCTATCAACCCCAGAACCTGGTGGTGGACACCGGAAGTAAGGGATGCTGTCAAGCTGAAGCAGGAGTCCTATTGAGCCTGGTTGGCTTGTGGGTCTCCTGAGGCAGCTGATAGGTACCGGTGGGCCAAGCGGACCGCAGCCCGGGTGGTTGTGGAGGCAAAAACTTAGGTCTGGGAGGAGTTCGGTGAGGCCATGGAGAAGGACTATCGGTTGGCCTCGAAGAGGTTCTGGCAAACTGTCCGGCGCCTCAGGAGGGGGAAGCAGTGCCTTACCAACACTGTATAAAGTGGTTTGGGAATCTGCTGACTTCAAGTGGGGATATTGTTGGGCGGTGAAAGAAATACTTTGAGGAATCCCTCAATCCCATTGATGCGTCTTCCATTGAGGAAGCAGAGGCCAGAGGCCCAGAGGTGGACTTGACCATTACCCAGCCTGAATCACCGAGGTAGTTAAGGAGTACCTAAGCCCGGAGTACCTAAAGTCTTTGGATGCCGTGGGGCTGTCTTGGCTGACACGCCTCTATGGCATCGTGTGGAGGTTGGGGACAGTACCTCTGGACTGGCAGACTGGGGTGGTGGTCCCTCTTTTCAAGAAGGGGGATCAGAGGATGTGTTCCAACGATAGGGGGATTACATTCCTCAGCCTCCCCGGGAAAGGAGTCCTGTGGGGGGTTGCTCTGGGATTATGGGGTCCGGGGCCGTTTCCTAAGGGCCCTGTTTGGGAACCACAGTATCTCATCTCTGCTTTTTGCAGATAATGTTGTCCTGTTGGCTCCTTCAAACCAGAACCTACAGCGGGCACTGGGGTGGTTTGCAGTTGATTGTGAAGCGGCTGGGATGAGAATCAGCACCTCCAATTCTGAGGCCATGGTTCTCAGCCGGAAAAGGGGGGCCTGTCCCCTTCAGGTTGGTGGGGAGTTTAAGTATTTTTGGGTCATGACCGAAATAATGAGATCCCGGATACAGGCGGCTGAAATGAGTTTCCTCTGTGTATTTTTTTTTATCTGTATATGAATTGCTGTGCAAGAAGTAACAATAATTTATAAATTAAGATATACAATTTTAAGTTTAAGGCCATGGTTCTTAGCGATCCAGATAAGTTGAGTTGAAGATTATTAATAGGCCTAAATAAACAATATTTGTCTGTTTATTACACAAAAATAATTTTTGACTTCCAAAAGTTAAATTATGGCACATAAATCAAAAGCGCTTATAAGTTAATAAGTGACAATAAAGGTCAGGATATTCTTCTCTAGTGTTCTATGAACTAAATAAATTCATTACTTATAGAGTTTCCCACTGAATAAACAAGCATTATTTACAATTTCAGAGACCTTTTTTGTCAATATGTCACTATTCTGTCAGAGTTACTGATGGCATTTAAACACAAACTAGACATAAGCAAATGAACTGTTACAGAAAAAGTTGTCACAAAAAATGTGCTAACAACAGGCTCTGGCAGCTACAAATTGGGTTATGAAGGCCTACAGTTATTTTATTGCTCACAACACATAATTGACATCGATGTCTTTTGTATTCAGCTCGATTGGAACAAATTGCTCCTGACTTTTTATAGTAAAACTATTGCAATAATTTCAGAATTGAGGTTACACACTAATGCTCAATGAGACAATCATGTAACCAGCTGCTTCATTTTCTTTCCATATACTTTAAAACAACAGACAGTTAGTTGTTTTTAGCCCCCATTTTTATTACAAAGAAGTGTAAAGATGCACAAGGGCTCGGTGATTTCAGTAGTTAGCTCATTTGGTGCGTCTCTCATTGGGAGTACGGAGGTGGACAGAAAGTGTACAAGGCATTCTGGGGGTGTGAATGTGAGAAAATTAATCTCTCCCACTGCAGGAAGGTTTATAATGCAGGCCCAGTCGCTGGTGCTCATTTACATCTGAGAATATCATCTGCACGGCCTCTCGCCAGAGTAGTGGACGCAGGATTTAGCTAATGTGCTGGCATTATGACCATTGTTGTGTAATGGGTTGATGCATCATTCTAGGCAGAGCTGTCTGTGATCTCACCCGCAGTAATAGCTCTGTGAGAATGTATTTAACACTGAACCGCCAGCTCCTGTAAATGGTGTGGAATTGCTCTAATTCTGTAAAGCGCAATGGCTTATGAAAGTGACACAACCAAAGTATGTGCATCCTTGTCAAGTACCTAAGTCAAGTAAACAAGAAGAAATCAAATCAGGCAGTGTTGAGCGCTCAAAGTGTGGATGATGCCACTTTTAAAATGATATGATAAAAATTTGTTAACATTAGTTAATTGATTAGGTGTTTCAAAAATGTAAAAAATAATTTGTTAACATTTATTAATCTAGTTTAAAGGAATAGTCCATCTAAAAATTTACATTTTCTGAAAAAGTACTCACCATCAAGAGTTTCTATATCACGATTATCTACAAGTAATCTATACAATTCCAATCCAACAATAAACATCTTAAGTGAAAAGCTGCTTCTTTGTAGGAAACAAATTGATTACTTCTGCACTTCTAACCATTGTTTCTGTCTAGAGATGCACCATTTGCAATTTTCTTAGTCAATTCTAATTTCCAATTTTTTTGTAAGTGTGCCCTGCTGATACCAATTTTTGCTGATTCTGATATTTCTGAGAACTACCATACACAGCATATAAGACAAAAATCACTAAATATTTTAATGCAAATATATATATATATATATATATATATATATAATTAACATAATACAAAATTATTAAACATTACGACGGACCCAATCTGGACTAAGTTACAGATGTTCTCTCACTTAAACAGCTCTCAAAATAAAGTGCTCTATGACTGGAAAGGGGTAGGAATAACAACTGACTGTTGATAAGAAATGTTGGGAAAAATTATACTTTTAAATACAACCAAACCACAAGTAGGACTGTTTTAATGAGTGAGTCATTAAGCCATTCAGAACCAAGGCAAATGACTGCTTATGAATGGGCCACTGAATCATTGACTCAATTGATTAATTCAAAAACATGGATTCATTCAGTAACTAAGCACTGTTGCTGTTATCTGAGAAACACAACAGTTTTGTGGTGGCTTTTACTGGAACTATTTTCGCCAATGAAAAACAGACAATATTGTTTCTAAAATGTAGGTCACTTAATTTTAACACATTGTTTATTGTATAAAATTAAGTACAGTGTATTGTATAAAGTCAGTGTCACATTGCAGTTGTGTTGATATTCATGGAAAGTCTTGGTTGTGCAATGTTGCTACTTAAATCATGTATTGCAGCCTAATTTATTTTTGCATCTGTAAGTTTCTGTGAGTGCTCTTGCACTCATTTGTTTTGAGTCTCTTTCAAACACTCACTCATGTGCAATTCCATTCCCTGGCCAGTCGATCGGTGCATCTCTATTTCTGTCCACAATACAAGTTCATAATTTATAATAACACTTCCTTCAGATGAAAAGCCCACTCACTGTTGTCCTTTCATGTCAAAATACACAGACCTGTTTTGGACTGTTTTTGCATGTAAATATAAACAAAGTGTCCTGTTTCTAAGAAAGGAGAGTTTTCAGTTGCACTTCTTAGTAAATTTATTAAATAATAGAACAGTGGCGGTTCTACATTGAATTACTCCCTGGGCAAAACCCCCTCTCAGTGCCCCCCTCCCTTTTAAAATGTCAAATAACATCAGAAAAGCATTTATTTTGAATAAAAATAAAAGAATTAATCAAAAAGTTGAAAATAAAGTATTGGATAGGGTTAGGGAGGGCTTTATTTTCCCAATAAAGGTGTCAAAAATGCCAAATGCCGCCATTTAGTAATCTGAATTAAAATGAACATTTACACAATAGGCGGCATTTTGTTTTATAATGCACTTCAATACTGAGGTTCAGATAAGTGTCACTTGCAATAAGTGGTATAAATATCAGAAAATGCTTTGTGCACTTGGTGTAAATTGCCGCTGCCAAAAAAAATATGATCCCAAAACTTATTATCCATATGGAACTGTCAGTATATGAAAATGATATAGCAATAATTTATTGATGTTTGACGCTGTGAAGGTGGATAGTGACAGTGTATGCCGTTATGTTTTTTAAAAGATTGGCTTAAATGTGTGATGTGAAGAAATAATGTCAAAAACGGATTTATAGTATTCTACATTGATTCTCAATTATTGAAATGACTAGACTATTCATTTTGTTTCATGTTTTATACCTAATTCTTATATTGTACTGCAAATATATATTGATTGTTGCTCATACATGATTAATTGTTAATAAAAAAAAAAAAAACACCCACACACACTATTCCTAAAATCATGACCAATCACTAGAGTGGAGAGATCTGACATTTGATCCTTGCCTCCAAAGTCTCCAAAGTGTACTTGACGAGCGATCAGGGGTTGAGCAGTAGAGGGAGCGCAGAGGGTCGGGCGAGCGCTAGCGCCATTCTTGCAAGAGCACATTTTTCACGCGCATAGTGTTCTGTGCTCTCGCGGTGCAGAAACACTCCCTTACGAGAATGGTTTTCCGTGCGCGGATACTGGTGTACTTCTTGTTTTTTATGTGTGCTAGATTTGATACTATTTAAACACCATAGTCACAGGTATAATAGATAATAGAAAACCGCATGGGGGGCAGATGATTTGATTCCCCCCCACAACCCCGTTTGCCCTTGCATAAAACCGCCTGCTACATATTTGAAAAAAGCAATATGGACGTCATGTTTTAAATGTAATAAATAACATCTTAGTTGTAACGTTTCACCCCTAACTCTGCTCTTTAAGATGAATACGGCCAGACCTTCACTTTAGTGTCTAGTTTAGTGAGCGTCGCCAAGGCAAAGCCAGTGACAGAAAACATTCCCAACCTCATTCATCAAGCAGTTTTTTTTCGCTCAGAGCATCTCAAATTCCTCTCTCCTTTCCTGTCATAGAAATTTTCTAACTTACCACGGATGTTCCTGAGGGATTTTAACATGCATTGACTACAAGAGAATGCAAATGGCATACACAGGCATGAATCTGGGACAAGATGGCCATGACCTGCAGAGGTCTCGTCTCTGAGCCGGGCCTCTGGGGATTCAGAATTCTCCACTGCTGAAGCTTAATTAGCCCAGCTCTGTTGCCTGGAGAAGTGTTCAGCGCTTGACCTTTCCTAAAGGTAAGCGACCGGTGTGTGTTCAACAGGCCACAGGAAAATGAGCAGCACCAAGGAGGTTTCTGACAAGCCCAACTAGGAGGGGAGGTAGAGATGGTGGAGGCATTTGAGCTGGCGCCCAGACAGTTTTATTATTATAATAAAACTGTATAGTCCTCATAGTAACTTATAGTTAATGCCAGATATTATTTCCTTTAAGATAATAGTTAAATAAAATTTTAATTAATTGATTTTTATTTTAAAATGTAATGTTAATTTAATTAATAATATTAACAAATAATAATAGTAGCTAAAGATATTTAAAAAATATTTTAGATACAAATAAATAAAATGTATAGAATTTATTATTAACTGTATTTAAATAAATAAATAAAATAAAAATGAAAATATTAAAATAAATAAATGTAATTATTTTAAACATATTTATAAAAACAACAAAAATTTCTCCACAAAAATACTAAACAGCACAACTGTTATCAAGATAATTACTATAATATTACTATTATTTTACAATTTTTTTATTTTTTTATTTTCGGTTTATTTATGATTGGTGATTATGTTTCTGTATGCATAATATACTCTCGGTGTTGAATAGCTTGAAACATGAGCTTCATTAATAAGTAAAACATTTTTTTACTATTTGTAAATGGGACATTTCCTATTAAATATCATGTACCATTGTGCATACAAACGGCTTTAAGTACATTTCTATTGGAATTTGTTCTACTCACATTTCTTGAAAGAAGCCAGATGTTCACATAAATAGAACTGAGATGTGTTTATGTCTAAAAAAACATGTGTACATGGGCTTCTGAGTATGGTTTTCATTGTCTTTCTCCTGCATGGATGTGTCGAGACCTTGACTTCATCAAAGTTGCTAACTGTGTGCGCTGCAGCTCTAATAGCTCGCTCTTCATTAGTGTGGCACAGGAGCTGTCAGGTTGAGTATGTCAAGCATAAAGAATCAGAGAAGCTGCTTCCAGGTCTCTCCGTTACCCACCCTCATCAGCCACCATTACTGCTGCTTTTTAAACCAAGCCACTCCTTTTTATGTTTCTCTGTGTCACAAAATCCCTATTTCGGGAAAAAGGTGCAGTGGCGCTGATGGCTGTGTCCTGGAGCAGGAAGAGGTTTGCTCATGTGATCGTCCTGTACATAATAAGAAATCCTTTAAAGGTGGGACATGCCTGTCATCCTATAAATCATCCATAGGCGAGTATTCCTCTCTGGCAATGCGGCCAGGCGCCGTTCTCATTATCCGGTGTGGGCTTGCTTGTCGGTGAAGAGCGGTGAGGTGAGGCGCTTTGATAAAAATACTTCACAAAGTCGCCGTCACCATTAACGGCTCTCCAGCTCTCTTCTGAATGCGACAAGGAGAGGGATGAGAAAAACACTGTGATTTTAGCACCGATAAAATTGATTTAAAGCCGTATCAAAACATGATGAGCTTTTTACAAGTGTCATGTACTTTTACGGAGAGGGACCCATTTTCCAACTCTGTGCTTTGCTCATCAGTTTCGCCGCGCTCGCAGCAGAGCAGAGGTGATTACTTTAGAGAATTAGATTTAATCACTTAAAATGCTGTGGGAACCGTTCTTGGGCCATAATACTGCTCGGAGAGTTTGGTTTGTTTATTCCCCATTGGATTTTATTTAATGAGTTTTAATGTTATGGAAGCCTTTTTTAAAATTCCAACTGTATATTAGAAAAGCAGTAGTATTAAATATTTATTAATAAGATGCCTGTTTAGTTAATAGTGCTTCCAAGAAAATGGAGGATTTTTTTTTATTTTTTATTCATTCAGCTCTGTACTTCATAACATAGGCTATGTATTGTGAATTAATATGAATATGCTAAATGGCTGTTTACATGAATGCAGTACACTTGAAAAAAAAATCCCATGTTTCTTATGTATTGTGAGCTATTCTGTTAAATGAACAAACAGACTATGTAACACACAACTAACCTAGAAATAAGTTAGATTTCAACTTATGAACTTACTCCCTGCCCTTAAAATTGTGGGTTTAGCCTCTGCACCTATAGATGATTTGACATTTTTCCTCTGTATCCAATAATAATAATAATAATAATAATAAAAAATATACAGATTTCATAATATTGACCAAATCAGTCAAAATAAGTAAGTGAAAAGAGGTACAATAACCTTCATATAATGTTAATGCCAAACTCAAGAGGTGAAACTAAAAAACATTACACTTTAATAGTTTAAGGTTGACAAGTCCCTTTTGTTCACCAAGGCTGCACTTACGTGGAAATAAAAAAAAAAAAAAAAGTAAAAATAAATTAATAGCAACAACAACAGCAGTAAAAATATACAATATTTTGAAATATAATTTTTTGAATTGAATTTTCAGCATCATTATATATATATATATATATATATATATATATATATATACTCCAGTCTTCAGTGTCACATGATATTTCAGAATATTTTCTTTTATCATTGTTGAAACCACAATCGTGTCTTTTTTGTCAGGATTCTTGCACAGAAAACCACATCATTTATTTGAGCTAGACCATCATAAATGTCTTTACTGTTCACTTTTGATCACTTGAATGTGTCCTTGCTGAACAGAAGTATTAATGTCTTTAACAATATCTCGCTGACCTCAGTCGTTTAAATGCAAGTATATAAGAATATATAAGATAATATATATAAGAATCTCCATTTATTCATTCGTATTTTATTCACATGGCTTATTAAAGGACCAAATATAGCGCTAGATTTGAATCGGGTGGCAGAAATCTACAGTCTTGTGGCCTAAATAAATGTGACCATGTTCAGTGCAAAAGCAGCTTTTTTTTTTTTTCCTCTAACAAGGATGGACTAATACTGCATGAAGACAGACGTTTCTGGCATGCTGTTCATTAGGTGAGACAGTGTTGTGACACTCATAGTCCTCTGATGGCCTCGCTCGTTCTACATGCCAGTCTGAGCTCTAAATGCTGAAACCGCGGCAGGACACAAAACTGTCTCAGAATTGACAGCCGTGACAAGGGGTTGGCCTTATCAAATCAAGATAGAATGCTAATTGAGAGGCTTTTTGCAGAAAACTTGTGGTGCTTTTGTAACAAAATACTTTGCTTTAGAGAAAATTGCATCTTTTCTGTGTGTCATGCACAAAATCAGCTACAGCAAACCTCACTTCCTCTCGACCTCACTTTTGAACAGTTCTCAGCAGGTATTTCCATCCATTGACATCTGTGGGATTTTGGGTATACTTCAGACGTTTTTCCCCTTATAGCAAGACAAAATGCTCTTTCCACTACAAACTATATGACCAACACTGGCAAGTTCTGTTGTAATATTAATGAATGTTCACTGTGTAAGTCTATGAAGGGCAGATCTTTTTTTTTCATGAGGAATGGTTTTGCTGAATTTCAGCAGATGGATGATGACTCTTCAGCACCTCAAATTATGTCTCAAAAGTGTTTTTTTTTTAATGCTCATTAACACATCTATTTTTGATGTTTGTAGTGGTGCAGCATATTTCTGAGATCCACCTTTTTACCCGTATGAGTATGCTAATCCATATCAGCGAAATATCTCATTAACATAAAGTATAACATATGCTGTGTTATCAAAGTTTAGAGGCTAAATTGATCAATCACAAATACTTGATGTTAAGTTTGGTATCTTGAGGATTTAAATAAACTGGTTTGCATGAAAGCACAACTTCTTGCATTGTGTTGAAGGTGTGAAAATGACAATAACAGCTGTGCTAGCTGTTTTTTTTCCCCTCCACACATTTTCCAACACATTCTGATGTTTTTGACCAGTTTTGCTTACAAATCTGAAATGCTTAATACATTGGCAATTCATTTAAAAGTGTGACTGTATTTAATTTATTTTATTTTTTAGCACACACATTTTTTAAAATTGTTTCATTTTTTAAAATTGGTCCAGTAGGAAATGTTGTGTTTTTATAGGGCTGGGTTACAAAGATGGCTGAATTTGAGCATTATACCTTTAACATCCAGCACTAGCAACACATCGTAATTAACCCTTCCCACAATTTATTCAATTTTCCACCATTTATTACATGATCCTTCTCCACCACTGATAAGTTATTTCACAAAGTCATTTTTTTTTTATTTATATGATGGGGGCACTATTATGAACCTTCTGTAATAGTTTTTGACTATTAACCCTTAAACTCATACCTTGGATCTTTAGCAGCAGTGAAATGTAGATATCAACCTTCTTAGTATTCCTCATTTTATTTATTGTAAACAATATAACAAGAAATAAATAAAAAAAAACCAAAACAATAAATTAACAATAAAAAAATAATATTTTTGCGAGTGCCGCTAGGTATGATTACATATCTGATGACTCCATAAGTGCAGTTCACCTTTACCCCTCAAGGTGACATCATTTGATACACTGTACAATAATGCCGTTATGTTTTCTAAACTCTTTGTAAAAAAATGTTTTCTTATTTATTTCTTTATTATGTTTACAAGGGATGGGATTAATCGGGGTGGGTTCTAAATTTGCATAGTTGCTTTTTGTTTTATACTACTGTTCCCAGAAGAAAAAAAAAATAAAAACAATTACTCTCCATAGACAGCACCCACTGCACAATGTGACGTCGTAGTGACGTCTTTTCCATGTCATTTTTGGACGTCCAATTTCCGTCCATTGATGGGGTTGTTTTG
>JAUCMS010000062.1:12934008-12945346 GCA_032357445.1 Enteromius radiatus | reverse complement strand
TGCCACTGCCATAGACGTCCAAATGACATCCAAAAAAATTAAGCCAGATTAGGTCAAATGTTGAACGTCAAAATTACATCCAAGTTGGGTCATGGTTGGACGTCTAAATAGTGGACCTAGTTTGGACATCGAATGGATGTCCAGAATTGGTCTGACAGACGGCCCCAATATAGACATGATCTGCACGTCTATCCGACGTCCAATGTTTAGTGGGCAATACAACTGAAATGATCCCAGATCCAGAAACATAGTAAAAACATCAGAGAAATAGTCCATGTGACATCAGTGGCTCAACTTCAACTTTGCGACTTTAGTGCAACAAAAACAAAAATAACAGTTTACTGAACTATTATTCTCGTTACGTCTTCCACCATTTTAGAGAGTATCATGACGCACACGCATGCTTTCCCCGAAGCGTAATCAACACCTACAGTATTACATTCATATGTGTGCTTTCCCTCATGAACATAAACAAGGCTGATTATGTCAAAAGCGTACGCATGTGCGATGATACTGCCCAAAATGATGGAAGACGTAACACAGAGGAGAAAAATGGTTTAGTAAATTGCTATATTTGTGCAAAAATCCCCCCAAAAGTATTCTCTTAGCGTTTCAAAACTGAAGATCCACTGATTTTACTATGTTTCTGGATCTGGGATCATTTCAGGTCTATTGCTGTCTATGGAGGGTCAGATGGCTCTCTGATCTCATCAATACATATCTTAATTTGTGTTCTGAAAATGAACGGAAGTCTTATGGGTTTGGACCGACATGAGGGTGAGTAACTAATAATCTTATTAAAATCCTTTTTGTTAATGGCAAATGAATGATTCTTGAGTAGTGTGAGAAACATCATCCACTGCATCTCTAGTTATTACCTTCTGCATCAGCCACTGAAAACTTCATATTTGTTGACCATTATGCAGGATGCTTTCATAGGTCTTTTAAAAGCTCAAGAATAACACGTTAATGCACCATCACGCTCTCCAAACATCTCTGACAGGCAGACGAGGCATACCTGACTTTGTTGACATTACTTATTAAGGCCGAGGTACAAGATGCTTCTGAAAAGCTCAAAGTTCATGACATTTTCAGCACTGTCTGTTTATTTCTCGGTATTTACTTTGAAGGTTAAACTGGCCTCTACCAGTAATTGCGCTTTTTCCTCCCTCATGATCATAGCAAATCAATTGTAGACCTTTTCAGAGCACACTGATGTGTTTTAAAGGACTAATGCTTGATTCATCGCTCTGACAGATGGACTGAAGCCCTGCTTCAATCAAAATGCTGAAAATACTGCACTCATAATAAAGAACATCACTGCACATAAAAGATGAAAGATAAATGACCATTAGGTGTGTAAACCCACTACATTTTCTCATTTATGGATTTTAACCAAGGGACTGTATGGCTAAAAGCAGTTTTTGAAATGAGGAGACAGTAAATAAGAGGCATACGAGGACACTATTGCCCACTTTTGTCTGGAAAAAACTAAATAATTTGAGTTGGCTTTAGATGTTATGTAAGCATGTGAAACTGCACTACATTAAATGTATACAGTACATACATATTAGCATTTTCTTTGTAATTACAGTATGTATGAAATTCGCTAGCAGTTTCTAAGTGAAAATTTCCAACATCCATTTTGTAAGTGATTTTGAGAGTCATTGAACAAATAAGGTAAAAATAAATACATATTATAAGACAATGGAATTGTTGACCATGCATGTATGTCAACCTGTTATTGAGAACTCCCAAAACCAAAATATAAACCTTTCATTTCCCATAATAGGAGCGCTTTAATAAAGAACATTTTGTTCAGTGGAAATGTTGAAGTATCTTCATGGAACCATCGGTTTTCAAGAATATAATTGGAAAAAATAAATTTCATTCTAATATATTTGTATATTTACAGTAGTTAAGTACATTTTAAATACTTTTAATATATTTTATCATATATATATATATATATATAAATATTCAGTTTTCAGGATTTTCAGGATGCTTTCAAAGATATTCATTAATTTGCTTCCAAATAAATTTTACATTCCCTCCTAAGACCTTGATAATTATACATTTTGTCACTGTGCCTTTATGATTTTATGATTTTATGATCTACAGGAACACAGTACACTGAACTTTAAATGTTTTCATGGCTCTGTGTTTTCATCAATGCTGAATGACTGGGGGAAAGAGATATGATTGTTCAATGTTTGATGATGTTTGCATACAGTACTGTAGAGCAACAAAAATCCTATTTTCAGACGGTTATGTGCTGACGTTTTCCTACTGACATCAGAGTAACCAATGAAAACATGCTTCATCTATTGAGCAAGTTTTTCCACTGGCCTTGAGAGGTATCCAAAAACAGGGGGCAGAGGTTGCATGAACAGAACCTGAATAAACTTCTCCTACTGTATTGAGGATGATAGTGAATGTGTGTGTTTTTTATGATTCATTTAATTAGTTTTGCTGTGGTACATTTTGTGAGATAAACGTAATGACACACCTCAGCAGTCACTGTATGCTTTACAGGTTTCTATTTTATATCAAGATGATTAACTTGGTCGAGTGTTTTAAACAGCATCAATGAACGAAACAAAAGCTGTGCATACCAAACGCTGTGACACTGAACAAGAGCTTCTCACTTCTTCTGTTTAATGACCTTGAATGGATTCTAACTGTATTAAAGCATTTAATGTCAAAGGCAAAGTCTCTTAAGAGCTACAGTACATACAACTTTGTATTTTGTCCATATTTTATCTTTTTTTTTATTTTTATATATATTAAGAGCACTGGGTCTTAATTCGTTTGAGGTGTTCTGTTTCTTTTCGTCCTGCAAACTGATTCAAAGGGATAGTTAGCTACCCCCAAAAATATTTGTCGTCATTTACTCACCCACCAAACCTGTATGAAATACACTACTGTTCAAAAGTAATGCTGGAAGTCTCTTATTCTCACAAAGTCTGCTTGTACAGTATTTACTCAAAAATACAGTAAAACGTTAATTGTTATTACAATTCAAAATAGCTGTTTACAATTTGAATATGTTTGAATGTGATGTAATTCATTTCTGTGATGCAAAGCAGAATTTTTAGTCTTCAGTGTCACATGATCCTTCAGAAATCATTCTAATACGTGACCCTGGGCCACAAAACCAGTCATAACAGTCTTCTGGAAATGAATAAATAATCTTTCTATTCAGGTATGGTTTGTTAGGATAGGATGATATTTGGCTGAGATAGAACTATTTGAAAATCTGGATTGTTAGGGTGCAAAAAAGTTTAAATGTTGAGAAAATCTCCAAATGAAGTCCTTAGCAATGCATATAACTAATCAAAAATTAAGTTTTGATATATTTACGGTAGAAAATTTACAGATTGTATTCATGGAAGATGATCTTTACTTAATATCCTAATGATTTTTAGCATGAAAGAAAAACAATTTTGCACAATTTTGACATAACTGTTTTTTTGCTCTAGGGTCATACAGTATATAATGATTTGCTCCTACATTTCATGCTATCAATATTGAAAACAGTAGTGTTTATTAATATTATTGTGGGAACTTTGATATTTTTTTACGGTCTTTATTAATTATTGAGTCCAAACTATTGAAGGATAGTGTATATATAATAGACCAAAGGATGCAAAAACTCCATAAAACTGCACATTCTTTTAAACAGCTTCTTTTATGTTTCACAGAAAATAATCGGGAATACAGGTTTGCAACAATTTTAGGGTGAGTAAATGATGGTAGAATTTACATTTTCAGGCAAACTATCCCTTGAAGACATGTTCATCATCAGAAAAGCGAGGCTGGTTTCATCAAGGCCCTCCTCCTCAGTCCCATCTGAAGTCATGACCCACCATTTCATAAAATTTCACATTGAATGGCCTATAAAATTCTCTAAGCTGCTCAATGACTTCCTGGTCTATCTGAACATGAGTTCTGCCCTTGGACTTGCCCAGGCACCGGGGCTGGCTGCTGCTTTCCGGCTTCTTCAGGCACGGGAAGCCTTTTGTTCGGTTGAAGTAAAAGTGCTTGTCCGTGATGATGCGTTTGAGCCCCAGGAAGTCCTGCACGCGGCCCAGCTCTCCGGCCGGATCCGTGATGAGCCGCTCCCCGCTGACGAAATGGATCTGTGATAGACGGAAGTACTGAAGCCAGTTTTCCAGGTGGAGGATGTACATGCCTATGCGGATAGCATTCCAGGAGGTGTCCACGATGCCTTGACTCCTGTTCTTGAAAGCTAGTTCCTCAAAAGAAGGGATGTCGGGCTTCTTCGACAGGGTCTGTGTGTAGTCGGAGATCGCCCTCGTGACTGGGTTCCTCACTACTACAATCAGCTTTGTTTCGCGAGACATGCTTGAGATGCGTCGTGGCGCCTCCCGGGTCACAAAGTAGCTAGGTGTTTTCTCCATAGTGATCTGACTGTCTAGAGTCCGCGGCATAAGGCCCCTGTTAAAAGATAAACAGAAATATTCATCAAAACAAATGTATAATATAGGATCACAAGGTTTTTTTCCATGTAAGCCCCCGACATTAACAATCTTGGTAAATATGAGAGCAAAAACGCTGTTTAGTATGTGTGTGTGTGTGTGTGTGTAAAAATGCATTTATCAAAGGCAGCTTTCATTTTCTCATTGATTCTTTATTTAAAACAAATTTTAAAAGATAACTATTTATGATAAAACCCAAGATCTGCTAAGAGTCATAAGGATATTAAAAAAGAATAAACAAACAAATACATAAATAAATACAAATAAAAAGGAAGAAGCAAAAACAAACTTTATGACTAAGGTGAACTTGTTACAATGTAATTATACATTAATTCTATATTTAATAACAAGTTATTACACATTAACTACATGTACTTACTATATGGGTACGGTCACCTTAAAATTAAGTGTTATCAAAATACTATTGCCATATAATGCAGCTTTACGAATTTCAATTAAATTGATGAATTCATTTTTTTTTTTTGTAGCAACCATTCATTTGAATGGTTGCTGAACTTCTTTTTAGACCTAATATTATTGCTCACACTTAGCGAAAGTACAAAGCACGAGCCCAAGTATTAAAATTCAGCTTGCAACTCCCCATTCATGTCCCTACAGACATGAATGATACATCAAATTGCTGGGGTGTGCTATTACTTTTCCGAGCATTCTGACATTTGGCAAATAAAACCAGGACAAAATTCTATAGCAAGTAGGAACCACACTTTTGACTTGAGTGAGCAACCATCTCGCAATAACCTAGCAATCGCTTAGCAACATGCTAAAAACCACTCATCCATAGTACCTTAGCAACTCTGTCAGCAAACCGTTGTGAGTTTTCCACAAGAAAACACCACTCGCATTTCCTCAGAGAGTGTAAAAAATGCATTATATTTATTTGAGGAAACCATATAAGCAACCCTGGCATTTTCTTTTCACGGCCTTGAGAGGAAAAAAGCGAGATAGCTAGTGAAACGTGGTCACCCCTCACATTAGTGTAGACTCCAGCATGACAAATAGGAATTCAGTTACAGCAAGTGACAAAATAATCAGAGCGCACACATGAGGTTTTAATACTCGCCGGCAATATTTCTAGTCTCTTATCTCCCGGGTGAGTGTGATGCTGAAGGGTATGGGGAAATTATCAAATCTCAGGCACATCCTTTACTCCTGCTCATAAATCACCATCACCTGCATTACAGATGCACAATAGAGAGAAAGGCTTGGGCAAATCTGGGACATGCGAAATAGGTCATTATTTTCGCAAGTTTCTTCACGAAACCGTCAAGTCCAACTTTAGAGTTGTTCTGACTTGAACTGATGAACTACATAAGCTGATATCCACTCGGTCACAGTTCTGTTGTTGTAGCAGATACCTGCTGCCCCGTCAAGCTCTTTGAAGAAGCGAGCGTATTAACGGTGCCGTAAGCAATTTTTATGGCGCGGCACGCAGAAAACTTCCCTCTTACCTGACAGATATCACTGAAACAGGTGTCTTGAGAAATCACACTCCTTTTTGTGACAGCCCTAGGCAGAAAAAGTGCTATCTGAATGCAGGATGTTACCGTTTATCCAGTCGGTAATCATTTTAAGGGTTCGGCTTCGTTGACATGTTGTGCGCGAACACGTCTGTGCAGAGTGGGGCTCAGAGTTGCTGAATTCTTTCGATGGAACATAGCTAAAGCCAGCTTGAAAAGTCGCTAGATGACATCATAGGCTAATTAGCATATCCATGACGTCATTGCGTCATATTGCCTATTTTCAATGAAACTGCGTTAATTTATATATTTTACTATTACTGTTGTCAGACAATGAATATAAATATGAAATAGTGACTGAAATGCAGCCCGTTAATTCTTCCAAGATGTCGATCTTCATAGAAATCCTGATTTACAATCGAGCCGTTGTCTGATGAAATCAAATACACATAAGATAAAGACGATGGCTGTGCTGTAGTGTAGTAATATTAGAGAAGCAATAGAATATCTATTTTATTGAAAGCACTGCTCTCTGGCGCTCAATGAACAGATCAGATGCAGAGAGATTTGTAGTTTTGTTGCTAGATGTTTTTTTTTGAGAAAAAAAGTCACTAAGGGAGTCTGAAAAATCGCTAAATCTAGTGAGAAAGTTGCGGACAAGAGAACGAATGACTCAGAAAGACTCAAGAGGAAAAATTATCATTTTTGTTTCCTGTAAAAATCAGTAGAATGTTGGGCATGCGTGGTCAACATGAAATGAACAAATCCCTAAGATCACTCAGCATTCCCGAGTCATATTAAAGATTTGTTTAAAATAAACAAATCATTTATGATCATATTTATCATCATGACCTTCTGGAAAAACTGTAAACTTGTCTTTTATGCTAGACTCAATCATTTACTTGGGCGAAGGTCACAATACATAAGAAAAGATCCTGTCACGATTGAAGGCTCGTGAAACTCGCGCTCTCGCTTCCTTGAACCAGGTAGGCAGACCTCGGAGACAGGAATTCTAATTCAAGAGACATTTTAATAAGAACAACATGGAAACAAAAGGAAAACGCAAAGAGCAATGCGAAGGTCCACAAAACAACATGTAACGTTAACATCTGACAAATGACAAAGACATGGGAAGTGATATTTATACAAAGACTAATCAAACACACTGGGCAAAACACGGCTGGCAGAGGATGAGACACTGATGAGAGGGGCAGGGTACAAACGTTCAGACACGTGAGGGACAGGCATGAAAACACAACAGTGAAGGACATGGACAAGGTAAACAACACAGAACACGCCTACGGCGTGACACTTCCATTACATTAGAAATTTCGAGAGGTCTACTGTGAAGCTGGTTTAGCTGGTTTGGCTCACAAGGTAAATTTCAGTTTAGTTTGTGCCAACTTTAGGTTTTAGACCCCATGAAATTGGTATGGCTTTTAGCTGTGTTTATCACAATAATGACTTAAATCTTCCACGGCTAACCTGCTCCAGGGCAGGCAATGTTCTGGTTTGGAGATTTCAAACCGAAATTTGACCAAAGCATTATGACACGTTTCTGTGACACACACTCCCCAATTTTTTGCATAGTAAAAATAAACAAATTAATGAATTAATAAATAAAAATCATATCATCTGTCTTTGGCAGTGAATCGCGCTGACTCTCGCTTGAGAAGTGAATCACTATTTCAAGGCATGTGATTGGCTGTTAATTAATGCAACCCAGTCTCACGGCAGGTCGTGACAATATCACGAAATTAGCACGAAATCTATTTATTTGTGTCAGGGACACGAATGTTTCATTATTTTCGTAAATCCAGCACGGATGTAAAACTACGATTCCATTGGATGCATCCATTCGTGCTGGATTCATGAAAGTCGAGTAAGAATCATGTCCGTGCCACGAAAAAAAACGTGCGACTGGGCATGTGCACTCACTCTATAGACTCAGGATCAAGCCTAAGTTGACAGAGAAAGTTAATGATCAGTGTCAGGCAAAGCCAGATTGGATTGGTTTGGTAACTCTAAATTAATAAAACTATTAATAAAAATATATATATATATATATATATATATATATGAATGAGTCATGTTACATATATTGTTCAAATGCTCCCTGTTAATATACATTGCAATATGATTAATGAAGTAAACTTGTAAGGAATCAACATTAGCTAATGAATGAGATATTTGTTATACATTTACAAATCCCTCATATTTTTCTTCTCAGACGGTATTAAACCAAGCTATAAATGAACTTTTTATGTGATTACATCAGCGTTCATCCATTAAATTGAGAATTACAGCTATAAGACAGGATTAGTGAGGGCTTAAGAATTTAAATCTTAGGGAAAGACTGTAATAAAGATGGAAATTATATTGACCGTCTTTATTGTATGGAACACAGGGGTCAGAGAATAACCTCGAGTTTCCACCAGTTTTGACTCATCTCTGATTCATAATGGGCTTTCCTGAAGCAGGAGTTGCTATACTGTACCTCCATAGTCCTGGAAATATTGATCCATTTAGCTTGATTTATAAATGGTGTGTTGCTGGCCGGGGTGTCTCTGTTAGCCTTACCGATTCAGGGCCAGAGGCAGCCATTAATCTTACATACGGTGCAATGGAGCTTCACCCACTAAACAACTTTACTGTGTGTTTGAATGCAGAGCACCAATCATAGCCTTATACTGATGCAATGCATACTTCAGTTACATAATCAAACTTGTATTTCTTTCCAGACATCCATCAAAAATGCACTCACCAAAAAAAAAAAAAAATCTTTTTCTGAGTCTGTCTTATTGAAGTTGTAACACCAGACTTTGTTTTCCTTGCAAAATCTAATATTTCCTGCATCGCTAAGGGAGAATTTATGCTCTTTTCAACTCGGATAAAGTGCACTATAATTTTCCTCAGCGAATTTCCTCAGATTTTTATTATGTGGATATTTGTGTGAAATTATTATTCAATTGTGCAGAAAAGACGTTTCCTTAGAATTATGTGTCCTTTTATACAGAATATTTATTAAAAGAAAGGCTTCGGACCAAACTCCAATTTATTTTGTGTTTGTGCCATCGCCTACCCCTGTACTTGCAGTTCTTTAATTAATTGCATTTTCAAAATTCAAAGGATGGCATGAATTTGCCAGTCTGCCTGTTATCACATCACTGATGTGCCTCTCATCTGCTGTCTTGAGATCGGGGCTGGCAGGTGCTCTGTTGCTTACATAAGAGTCTGTTCTTTTAGAAGAAAATTCATTTAGTGGAAAGAGTGAAAGGCTAAGTTAGCTGAAAGCCGGAATAGAGAGGTGCTAATTGCAAAGTGGTGCACAGAAGCATACTGCTGGGTCCACAGTGAAGACTAGCCAGTGAAGTAGCCATAAGTGAAGAAAAAGTTGCTGGCACTTTGTAAAATATTTTTTGAAAGCTTTGATTTTTGCGGCTAATGCAGAAAATAAACTAGATGGTAACCAGAAAAGATTGAAAAATGCAGTAGAAATAAGAAATGGTTAGAGCTTTACTTCATTTTCACTTTCAATTAAAATATTCATATTTCATTTAAGGAGCTCTAAATAAAAACGGAAGAAAGCTGACTGTTAGTATAGCCATTCATCTCAATGGTAGTTAGTCAGCTGGCACAAGACTTCCCAGAAGTATGTGATTTAAAACATCCTATCATAGTTCTGGATGAACTGTTTTTGAGCCAATCACCTGAGCCAAAATGGGATTATTATGTCTTGTAGCTGTCAGGATGGAGTTCCTGGCCACCGCCTCTAGAGGGCAGCCGCACTCACCACACCTCCCTTGGACTCATTCATGAACTCCATATCCCATCATGCATTGCACACCCACACCTGCTGTTAATCACCTCACTCACTCTCTCATCAGCCACAGCATTTAAACCACAGTCACACAGACAATCTTTGTGAAGTCTTGATTTGCTCCGGACTTTGTTTTTCTGTTTTCGACCTCGGACTGTTTATTCTTGGACTCTGTTTGTTTGCTACTTGCCCTGATTTATGCCTGTGTACCCCGACCACGATTCTGAATCGCCTCCGCTGTTTCTGTTTGCCTGTTCTCTTCACCCTGCCTGTTTTTTGAATAAAGACCTGCATATGGATCCGAACGCTCAAGCCCCAATCATGACAGTAGCCATAAAGTATTTTACTAAGCTGAGCTGCGACAAAAGTGGCCTTTTTAAGAGCTATACTGTAATGAATTATCACTAATGCCTGGCTCACACAACATGATTTGTAGCCTGATTTAGGCTGGGTATACACCACAAGATAATCGGGCTGATTTTGGGCTGATTTCTCCCCTTCCGACAATCCCTAGGTAATGTCCTGATTATCTTGGTGATTTAAAGATTGCTTTATGAGATTTTCCTGTTGTGTGATGTGTGTTAAGAGTGACTGAATCTGCTCGAAAGAGTGTGGGGGAACCCCGAGGACAAATACACATGTGATCTGGAGATTATAACGTGAAAAGAAACTATATCCAATCAGAAAGCCAGCTCACAAAAGACTGAAGCATAGTAACAAACGCAATCACAAAAGGATTTCTGACAGCAGAGATGGAGGATCAGGAAGAGTGTTTATTCAATGTGTCCTGTAAAACATATTTATTCTCAAGTCTCAAGAGATTTTGTGAGATTTTCTGTGTTCACAGTAAGGACTCTGGTTGAATATCTGTTTGTGTGTGGTGTGCTCTCTTTGTCACATTGTGGCACACCACACACTATAGGAGCAAAATGGTCAAATCTAGGATTTTTTTGTCCTAGTGTTTGTGGTCTCTCACATTTTTAAAACCTTATAAGATAAAAAAAAATCTTTTAGTGTGTACCCAGCCTTAGCCCCGATTTTCCCCTCCTGAGAATTGGAGCAAAAATCTTTCCATGCACCTCGATCGGTCCCGCTGTTCGGTGCCGATTATCTGGTAATGTGAGGTGCTCACAGATGGAAATTTGCACCTTCCAGTGTGTTCGCACACAAATCTGGGCCGCCCTGATCCTATCAAACATGTTTAATATGTAGGATTTAAATGACAGCTATATGATCACGTCAGTACCTTTACAACCAATGAATGCAAAACAGCTCTTGCTGTAAGTTACGGCTCTGTTGGATATTGGAGATGGAGTTTTGTAGTAACACAAGAGTCTGACTAATGTGTGGAAAACGTATCATAACTATAGGAGAAAGAGAAGCGCTTCAGTGAAATCACCTCAGTTTTGAACTTACTGGGTGAGTACAGAAAGCTGCTAGCTAATGTAAACTTCACTGAAATATGGGCGATTCCGCCGAAAGAGTGCCATTTCTGTCCCCAGCATATAAAATGTATAAAAACAATAAATAATGTAATA
>JAUCMS010000062.1:12909917-12924554 GCA_032357445.1 Enteromius radiatus | reverse complement strand
ACAGGTACAACTTTTACACAGTGGAAAACCAAACAGAGCCGAGTCGAGCTGGTACTGTGTAGTGGAAAAGCGCCATATTTTCCCATAGGGCTAGGGCTGTGCAAAAAATCTAATTCGATTGTCATGTGCATCTCATCATTAAAGCTGACAATACATAGAAAATAATATAATATAATCTCTAATTATATTATAGTTTTAGCCTCAATCATATCTCAAGTAAAACAAGCACATCAGTTCTTGTTAATTGCTTCAAACTGTGTAGGATGGTTTTGTTAAAGAATCCTAATTTGATGAGTTTTACAGTGTTGTTGCTTCATTATCCCAATTAATTTAAGTCTTGTATTAGTGGCATTGTCAAAACACAATATGATATCGTTCCTTTCAAAGCCACAGACAGAGTACTTCTTGCTTCAGAAGGTCGTAGAAATAAAACTCGAGGAGAGCCAAACCTTTCATTGTCCAACAGGGAATAGTTCTGATCCACCCACAAAGAAAATGCACGGCCTCCCAAATCCGAGGCCAGCAAACAGCACATTCTCTGGTGAGTTTTAGTAGTTAATTGTGTCAGTGTTTCAGATTACTGTAATTCATTGTTGGGTTGCATCCAGAGCATTATGTATTCAAATAGACATCCAGGTATGTACGCTTGTGTCATGGCGTACCAGCCGGGTGTGACTTTGTATTCGGTTTACTTGCCTCCTCAGAGCTATTTTTCTCTCCTGCTTTAAAGAGTTCATTGAAAAGCTGCAGGATATAATGGGAACATTACCATGGAATAATGAGAAGCAGGCTTACGCAGTATGTGGCAGAAATGAAAATGGCTAGGAGGACACCTGAACGCAATCCTGAATATCTTTTCATCTGATACGTGATTCGTTAAAGTGCAAGCAAAGTGTAATCTAAACTAAATATCATTGCAAATTGTCATGTTAACGACTAATAGAGGCCTTAAATAACACACTCTATGTACACACTGTATTCACTTGTTTTTCTTGATGCAGCTACTGAAGGGTAATGGTCATAGATGATGTGTACAATGGCAGACACTGGAGCTATTCCCAAAGAAGTCATGACTAAAATGGCATTCAGTAGCGACAAATAACTTCACTGCACACCATCTCCCACCACCATCTTCTCCCATAAGGTGCGCTTGTGAATATGCATTGGCTTGTGAATTGATTTTAAAATGGGGAATGGTTACATTTATGCAGTGGAGCCTGAAAAAAAAGTGAAAAATGATATCTCTAGCCCTCTCTGGTGCTCATATATGTACCATAAAATCTCTTGGATTTTTTTTTTTTTCCACATCGATCCAGAGTGCTCTATGGAAAAAAATCCAAACATCTTACTGTTCTACAAATAAAAAATAGATAATAATTGGATACATTAGTATTCCTCTCTCTCACCCCAGCTGTTGTTTTATTCAGTCGAGATAGGTTATGCAGAACATAACTGTTAACCTTAACAAAACTGCTGATGCTCCAAGCTTGATGGGGACTGTTGATGAATAACAAGTCATTTTCCTATGCATATAATTAATCTGAAGTGACTTTGATTTTAGGCCACTTTGGAGCATGAACTTTTCTCTCCACTCCAGTGCGACTATTATATTTTTTGGTATATTTTTGGGTCATTGTCCTGTTGGAAGATTAATCATCTTCCAAGTCTCAGTACTTCAGCAGACTGTAGCGCTGTAGCCTTTTCTCTCTCTCTCTCTCTCTCTCTCTCTCTCTCTCTCTCTTTCTTTCTTTTTTTTTTTTTTTGTCTGCAGTGCCATTCATTTCCCCTGTCTTTGTGAACTGTGAAGTATCCATAAAAAAACTTCTCCCTGTGCTTCACTGTCAGGAACGTGTTCTAATGTGCAATGTTAGGTTATCACCAAACACAACGTGTGGTGTTAAAGGTTCAAGAGACCTATTTTTTCCAACAAAGGATTTCTTCTCACTACATGAAGCAGGTATTATAAAGTGTGGCCTTGGGTCTTTATGATGTACCTGTTTCATAGAAATTGGAGAATATTCTCCCACGCATAGGTATGTTTTCACTGCATGTGAAACATCTCAGCCGCTCTGGTGGTTGCAGGTCATGTTAATGTCTATAGAGAAAACTTCAGGGGTAGTTTACATGCATAAAAGCAAGGACGTGAATTGATTTAGTTCTTGTTTTGTAACTTACATATATAAAAGCAAGGGTGTAATTTTTTTATTTAATGCATGAAGTTTGCATTTAGTTATTTTTTGTCATTTATTTTATATCTTTTTTTGCAGTACAGAGTAACAAAAAATGTGTGAAAGGTGAATGCATTTTATAGGCCTAGTATGTGCACGATTTAATTTGCACAGTACAGGGCCAGTGGAATGCCATAATGTATGATAATATATGATGACTGCTTCTCTTCAAGTATTCTAAGTGAATCTGAGCTCTCACCTTCAGGTCCTCAGCGGTTCTGTGGTTTTCTCTAGAGTGATTCGGAGCATTCAACATTCATCCTTAATCCAGTCAGTCCCATAATGGACTCCCATCGGTAGCCACACTGTCTCAGAGTAGCTCCTATTTACTCGGTGCTCTTGCTAGTGGCACTCATGTCTAATGAGTAATTTACACTAAAATCACCAAATCAAACCATCTCAGTAGCTGGCTGTTTCATGCTGGGGTACATCCAAGAGCGAATTGTGTAGGTAATTAATGCTACAGGAAGTTCTACAACTCTCTGAACCATGCTGGGATTTGCAATTCCCGCTAGTGATGCAGGGGAATGGAAAGGTCTCCCGTGTGCATGGACGAATGTGCGGTTTTCCCAGTTAAATAAGCTCTGTCCAACTTTCTGTCCTCGTCAACCTTTCTGACTGTTGTGTTTCGCTGCTCCTTTCCCCTTCGAGCCAATTAATGGAGGACCGGGAGGAATTTCTTGGCTCTAGCAAATGTTAAAAGACGTCTCGCACAATCTGAGGACTTCTTAGGGAATCTACTTGAAGAACTTCCAAGTGTAGTAAAAAATCAATAGAATTTAGATGCCCTTTTAAGTCAAGATGGTGTATAGTGCAGAATATTTGTTTGATTCGATGAATCACTGGAATACGAAACCTACATCCTAATGGGAGAACAGAATCACAGACAACAAATGAGGCCATAAGGATCCTTGTCCATTCTATAAATAAAGTAATGAGCATCGTAGCATATGTATTGCTGTGGTATGCTTCGGAGGAGTAGTAGAGCACACAAAACTCACAAAACAATTAGCGAAATTGTCCAGAAAGCCTGCAATTTTTTTTTTTTTTGGCTGTACCGGAGCTCTTATTATTTCAAGCAAGGACACTGTTGCTTTCGCTTCATCTAGGACAACTAGTAAAAACCCAGGGGTAATCTCAACAACGCTATGTGAATTTAATGAATGGGCCTTGCCAAGACAAAGATTGAAGTAAAATGAAAAACAAGACTCTAAAACACATTATTAAAGGGCTTTATAAGGAACTTTTGACTTAATCAGCCAATTCATCTTTCTCATTACATCTGCCCTTTATTGCCGCCCTTATTGGTCCTCTTATTGCAAGATGTCAGTGGCTAAAATAAAACGGCTTTCAGTAAGGATTAAGGGAACTGTTTCAGTGTCCTGGCCCCTGCAGTGTTTTAATTAACCTATCCACAAATAGTATTGATGAGTTTCTTAGTGTGAAAATAAGAGAAGTTGAGCATTTTTGTGTTACTGTGTGCTTGTGCACATATTACAGGCATGCTGTTTTGTATGTGTACTGTGTGTGTGTGTGTGATTATAAAGCTGAGTAGTATAAGGTTACAATCAATTAAATCAGGATTCTGTAATCAGATTCCAAAAATTCAGTACTTGTAATTAGAGTATATTATTATAAAGCTGGGCAGTAACTGATTACATTACATCAAAATTACATAATCAGATTACAAAAAAGTTAGTATTAAGTTGTAATAAGAGTATATTAATTTTTTTAAATGCTCATAACCAAATTGCAGTTGTGGATTACATGATTAAATATTTATTCAATGACAGTAAATGATTCATAATTTGTCTATTCTCCCTAATTATTTTTTATTCTTTTACATTTTTCCTTTTCCTACTGTGTATCAAACAGTTCAGCTTTGACTTTTCAATTACAAACCATGGTTCTGAATTTGACTATTAAAATGTATGAAACAAATAATTATGCAAGTTAGTGGTGATATAGCTAGCCAGTGACATGCAGTAATTATTGATTGTGGAAGTATGGACAAAATATATATATATATACTTATATATAGTGTGTACTATCCTTGATGTTTTAAGATGTACAGTACACTGATGTTGGATACTGGTCACATCAGGTAAACAAATAATACTATTGTTAGTGTTCTAGTGGTTAAATTAGTTTAATGGTAAGTTAAAAACAAGTTTGATTAAAAGAAAGTAATCTTAAACGTAGTCAGAATATATTACATACAACGAGTAACCTATAGATTACATTAACTGCAGTCTTCATTGCATAATCTGTATTCATGGACTACAATTTGTAAGTAATCTACCCTATATCAAAGCAGCTTTATGATTTAATTATCAGCATAGTCATATGCAAACTGTTCCTGGCATCAAAAGCTACTGTATAATGGTTTCATATTGCTGTAGTTTCCAAAAGAACATTACTCTAGCTTGTTTGTGGCCATTTGTTTGTTTAGCAGTCATACTGCACCACGCAATTCCTTTTCATCTCTCTTTTATCCTGGCTCTTTTTCTCCTTGCATCTTTTTTCCATCCTCATCTTTTTCTCCCCATGTCCAAATACAAGGGACTAGCATCGATCCACACATCTCACAAACACATCCGCTTCAATTGATTTAAGCACAGTAGGCTGTGGGTGAGTGGACTTGCCCCCAAATGAACGCAAACAGAGAAGAAGTGTGTTTTATTGTGGTTTCCAGCCGACGAGCAGACCGAACAAGCCGCAACACCTGCTAATGGCTAAAGGGCTGCTCTCACACAGGTATGTACTGCTGGCTTCTATGGATTTTCCACCTCACGTTTGGACATGGCCCACAGGGAGTCCTCTCTTTCGCTCTCTGTCCTGTCTGAGCTGGGATGTGATGTGTGTGTGTAATTACTGAACCTGAGCTGCAGGCAGGGAGGGATGATATTGTCTCCCAGAGACCCCTACTTCACAGCCCTACTACACGCCACACAGAATCGACACAGACTTCTCGTAGAGTCGAACGGCTCCCCGATGGGTATTTGAATGGCAGCCCATCAGTAGAAAGGGAAGAAGGAAGGAAGGAGTTGATTCTAATCTGCCCACTGATCAATATGATCCATGCCTTTCCCTGGCAGGCTTTATGGAAGGTTTACTCTTGAAAGAGATCCATTGGCCTTTATCTGCATATTTTTCCCCCTGAAACCGAACACTGCAATCACTCTGTGTCATTCCGCTCTGGGTCTCTGGCCAAAACACTATCACTCCTGCTCTCTCAGTATGACTTACTGCTAACATCTCCTTGTCAGCAGTTCGAGTTTTCAGCTCTTGTCTTACTGCCACCGCAAAAAAAGGCAGTTTTCATCATTTTTGCCCCCTGCTGATCTTGCCTTTATGACATTTTTACCCATTAGGCATTTCTTCTGCTTTACAATTTGTGCAATTTTGAAAAATGTGATTTACCTAAAATTGACATTTACTTTGAGTGGCTCTTGAATTCAATCTCAATCTTGAAGTCGATCTCAGCTTCCCCTTTTCAAATCAAAATAAACATCAGCAATTTAACAGCAGAGCTGCCACAAATAGTTTGTACTGAGCACAGTTTTTTTTGTAAATTTGTTGAGTAATTTGTTTGGACAACCTGCTTTCCGAGAATGCTCATTTAGTAAATCAGCACTGAAAAACTGTACTAAGTGTATAACGCATTTTGTCTGTGTTCATTCCAGACTACAGTATGTCAAAGTGGAGGAGGGAATGCAGTTTGCCTGGAGCAGGTTTTTAAAAGGTGTAACAATTACGTTTTTTTTTTTTCTTGCAAGCAATATTGGAAATAATGTGACTTTTGCCTGGAGCAAGGAGTGGGTTTAGGAAAAATTCAATTGAGTTGCTGTTGTGTTTTTGCATGCTTGTTGTTGAGGTTTACTTGACTAGTAACACAATGTAAAACCCAAAGTGGAGTTGGAGTGGAGTGATTATGAAACCTTTTGAGCACAAATGTAAATCTGTGCCACTCCACTCATATTATCTATTCATTTATAGGCGTTTAGTCTGTGGGCTGCTGTATGATATACACAGATGATCCTCTGACTTCTTTAGGAACTATCTTCGGTTACTAAATTTTAAGGTGTTCTTGTTAAAGTGTAATTACACATTTAAGTACTGAGTAATATTAATCAACTGCGTGTACTTGGGTTAGAATTAGGGTTTCTTGCATGCAATTACGCATGATTTATTGTTATTATAGGTACATGCAACATGCATAACAAGAACACCTTAAAATAAAGTGTTACCATATTTCATTGTCCAAAAGCTCAACAATATTCACCTCAAATCCATGTTAGTCAATATTAACTTTATTATTAATATTAATATAATTCTTTCAGTCCTGCTGTGGCACTCAATATCAGCACGACTGTGATGGCCAATTTTCAGTACAATAGCCCTTGTGTCCTACTGTGTAAATTTTATGGAGAAAATATTCAAGATTATTATACATTGGTGGATTTATATTGCCTAATGAAATTTTGAATCCAGAATACTAATGCAATACTAATACAAAATGCCAGAAAATAAACGTACCTGTACCAGTCCAATCCTTTGTCATAGTTTCTATCAAAGAAATGTGGTTCAGTCCCAAGAGCTCGAACATCTGGATGAATCCGGATGAACTCCAACACCGCCCTGGTGCCTCCTTTCTTAACGCCAACTATAAGTGCATTAGGCAACTTCTTATTCCCGTATTTTGGCGAATTACTGTTATTACTCTGCTTGTGATCTAGCATATCTTGTGTTTTCTGCAAGGCTGAATGTTTGCTTTGGTTGCCAGTAAGGTTTAATAGACCCACAGCCCTCGTCTCGTCCGAGGTAACTCTCGCTTTCGCTGATATAGTGCAATAATGTGACTTCTGTAAAAGTTTTTTACTCCCCATGTTCTTCAGACGGACGCAGCGGTGCTCCTCCAATCTCTGGTTAGGCATGATTGTACCGGAGCAGAAGAGGATGCTGTAGCATAGATACATGAAAGACAAAGAGATAGTGAATATAAAAATAAATCTTCTGCTTAATCTGTTTGAGGATGGCACGATTCGGCTGGACAGGAACCTATATGCCATGTCTCCATGGATGAAAAGACGGCATGTTTTTCTCCGTAAGTTTTTCTGTGAGGTTTGATGGCTGTCTCGTTCTCCCCATCAACTCCGACGCGAACTTACATCTCATTTGGGAAAAGGACACACACGATGACAGAAAGTCTGAGAAGAGCAGGTATCAGTGACGCAAAGTTTCCAAATCAGCAAAAACAAACGTAATTCCACTGCCCTTTAGTTTCAGCGTCGCGTCACTTTTAGATCACCTCAGTAACGCACTTGGCTTCTGTGCTGATGTAGTATTGAAAATATTTAAAGTAATCCTTTTGTTTGACCTGGTGACGTGACACAGCATCCTACTAAATGTAATCCGCTTCGGAAATCTCATATTCCAGGTCCAAAAGGCACATTTTTGCTCCCAAGTTCCCAACGCGAAGCCGCGCAGCGCTCGCCTCGTCGCCGCTCAGCTCATGTTTGTGTCTTTCTAAAGTTCTCAAGAGCGGCTTTGCGGCAGTCAAGCGCTCGAGATCAATATTTAAAGACGACGCCTGACGTCACGTCATATTTTCATATTCCTCGTGCGTTTGTCTTTTTAAAGGAGTACTGCCCAGCTGCATGTACCATTACACTAAGTGCAGTTTTTTTTTTTTCAGCTTGAACTCTCATTTGCCCCGCGTCTTCACGAATTGCTTGCGACCGTGGAGTGGATCCTTAATCGAATCTTTAATTATATTAAATTGTTTATAGTTTTACGAAATTGCTTCTCCCAAACCGTAAAGTAAACAGCTCTCTGCTTAAAACTATTATTTATGAGGTTGTCACACCAGTAGTGTTAAGAAAATGCTATTTGCACAGTAAATGTGGATTTAATATTCACAGCAGTGTTGCTCTGTTAAAAAGTTCAAACCTAAGTATAATTGCACTTTAAAGTAATGAACATTTTAGGACATTTTTAAGCTTCAAATTGTAGATTGCCTGAAGATTGCTGAAATAATAATAATAATAAAATAGCATTCCTTTTTGTTCACATGTGTGTTTCTCTTTATATATATATATTGCATTGGAATCTTTGGATCTTACTGTATGTGCAAACTTTAATATGCCAGTCGCATACTGAATCCCATTAAGGTATTTGTAAATATGGTTAAGAAGAAACTGTCATTTTATCTCTTGCTTTATTGTAGTTGTTTGGAGACATCAGCCTCTATCTGGTGGTTAAATAAGGTCAAAGGCACTTTCTTTCTCAAATCTTTAGTTTTAATATCTCCTAAAGACAATTATCAAGACAAACAGACGCTTAATCCTCATTCCCTAATCTGCGGCACAGAGCTTTATTTCAACATGTTTATCTAGGAGGAACATTATTATTGACAGGTCTCATTTCAGAGAAAGTGACAGTTTAGAAACGGCTTTGGTTTGCACAGGTGAAATCCCTACGATTACAATCATCCTCTCAGAGCAGAGGGTTTTAATGTCCACATGTCTTAGTGTGGAGTAGAAGGCTGAAAGTGATAAACAGATTCTCATTAACATTGCTTGCCTTTATTGGATATAATCCTAAGTGGCCTGTACTTCTGCTTACAGGCAAACAAATAATTTCTAACCTCTGTCATCTCAAAAGGCTTGGATGTTGCAGACATGGATTGCACAAGAGAACAAGAGCATTTCAGTCAGCAAATGTCACTCGTTTGGTGGCATTCTGACATTTCGCACAAAATACTGAATGCGCAGGTTATATTTATATAATGTTGACACCACAAAATGAGCACTGTACCCCAAAATAATGTGAACATATTAGGGTTATCATAACCTGCCTTGCGATATCTTTCTTTCTTTAATGAAAAAAATACCTGCCCCAAAGGTCATGGCATGTAGATATATAAGGCAAGCTATGGGACTATTCTCTTCGGTGAAAAGTGTGGGGTTTGCAGAGAGAGTGTCTATCTGTAGACAATTTTCCCAATTAGCAGGGCACCAGAGAGTCTGTCTTGCTAATCAGCCACCCTCGCTGTGATTCTGAATCCGCTTTTAGTGAAATGTGATCAGAGACCATGGATCAATTGGGTCAACAGCATTGGGCCAGATGACATTGATACAATTAAGCACGGGCTTCATTAACCTTTTCAGTCCACCAAGCTCTGATATCTCTGAACGTGATCAGGAGCGTTCCCTGCAATATATAGAAATGTTATTGGCTGCAGAGGTTAGTGCCGTGAGGTATCATCTGATATAACCCAGGTCAAAGTGCGGTCAGCCTATAAGGAGTTTAATTTTTAGTGGAACAATTTCAAACTCTGCTGGATGTAATATTTCCCGTGGAGTGGAGTGCCATTTCAGAAATGATTTTCAATTACATGGTTATATCCTGGAATGACACATCTGGGGGTTGTTTTCACCTACCTATTTACTATGTATTTCCTATTACATGTTTCCATTACATGTTTTAACTCTTTAGTTCTTTCTTGAGTGTGAAGATTAGATTGACAAAACACTGAAATTACAGAATTTCATTACGCATTTCTAATTAATTTAAAAACTGAAATCGTAATCCTTTATTTACCCGCATGTCATTTCAAACTTGTATTACTTTCATTTTTCTATGAAACATAAAGGTGTTTTGAAGAATACTGGTAACCAACAGTTTTATTTACCTTTGACTTTTCTTTCGCAAATTTGTCAAATATCTGCTTTTTTTTTGTTCCACCAAAGAAAGTAATTTGAAAACCACTCAAAATTTACTTGCCTTATTTATTTATTTATTGCACCATGATTTGAAAAACAAAAACACCATCTTTTATATTCCACAGAACAATGTTGGGGTGAGTAAATGATGACAGAATTTACATTTTTACATTAATTATTCCTTTATAATAATAATGCACTCATTTAAGCGCTATGCCGCTGTCCATGGTTCTGAAAGCTGCTTCTTTCATACAGACCTTTTAGTAATGCATAAGATGGTCTTGATGTTAAAATAATTTGATACATACAAACAAACAAAAGCTAGATATAACCTAGCGACAGCGGAGTGACCCTTCAAAGAGACACAATAAAAACAAATGAAAAACTAAAAGCCAGACAAGTAAACCATCTGTACTTTGTATTTACTCATACATGCACATTTTTTTAGACTTTTTTCTTGTTTTGTATTTTTGTCGAAAGATTAGTCCTAACCATGACAGGGTTACCAGTCACTGTCTCACTCTCTGCAAATGAAATAATCCAATCTGCTCGTGGAAAGAAACGGGGTATAGCTGTGTTTAGATGTGCTCTTTGTGTTACCTTTTGCACAGGGCTGAGCCATTTCTCTCTAAGCTCCAATCACCATTGTACGACTGTTCATTCCTCTGAATTCGGTTTGGGGCAATCGTTCAACAGTAATAAGATCAGAGCCCTTGCTTGCATGCATCATTCTCAGCCTCAAAGGCTGGAGGAAATTTTCTCACCCTCTCTTTGCTTCAAACCTTTGCAAGTGGAAAATTTGACAGTTTCGACCGTAGTGTGTATGCCATTAGCGGCGTTCCAGAGGTTATAAGCGTTCCTCTCTTCTTTATTATGGGAAAGGTAATATCATGGAAGCAGGCGCCCAGGAAAGGCCATTGAACAGCAGGTTTCTGCTTTCCCTGCCAATGACCGAATCAGCTAATTGTTACTGACATTTTCCCCGTGTTGTTTAGATCAGAACTGTTTTGATTCATCGAACGCTAATGTTTGCTCACCAAAGGGGGACGTGAGTTGAAATGTCACCCGTTTGGTCATCAGCCCAGAGTCTTGGTTGAGCCTTTCTCTGGAACCTGGTAATTGTCACCCAGTCTGTATTGGCAGTAGTCAGCAGGAAACTCAGCAGGCAGTGATATTTACAGATATTCCTGTCCAGAGACCTGCCAGCATACACCCTCATTTTAGCCCCACGGTGTATGTGTAGTTTGCAGGCAGCCGAAAAAAAACGACTGTAGCATATTTCCACTTCAATTAGAGACGATTCTGGTTTTTGCTAAAATAAGACTTTTTAGTTTGTCCAAAAAAAGCATAAAGTAAACTCCATTAGCATAAGTCAAAACAAACCTTTTTGTATGGGGATAAAAGACACAAAAATGACAAAAAATAAATAAATAAAAGGAAACATCAGGCGTTTCAACTGATGACACTTGAGTGCAATTGTAAATGGTTTGCGGGCAGCTAGGGTGGTTTGGCTTTTTGATGGATAGTTTAATGACACTTACAACAACACACAGGATCCTTTATCTCAGAACGTCATCTTGGAAATTGCCAGTAATTTATCTAGTCTGGCTTGTCTCACTACGAGATGGCTGAACACTTCACTGTAAAATATTATTAGGGTGTCATAAATCTTTCCTCATATATTATAAAATGAGCCACCCACACAGTTGATATTAAAAACTGCATTTTAGGTCAGTTCAATTACAAAACTGTTTTCTCCAGTTTATTGTAGTCTATTTATCAGTATTCCTATTTGTTATAGTAATTTAATGGTTATCATTGATCTTTGAAGTGCAGGAGTTTGATCAAGACTGAGTAGGTGATCATTAACTGGGCCGGCTGCTCCGACTGGCATTTGGTAATTTCCTGTGACTGGCAGAATTCCCAGATTTATTCGGCTGTGTCTTCAACACTGTGGAAGATTATATATTTTAGATGTACATGCACAAGACAGCACATGTGACTCCCGTTTCATTTTGTTTGTGTATGTTTTTTTTTTTTTTTTTTAACTAATAGTTTAAGGAATAGGTCACCCAAAAATGGCAAAAATTTTACTCATCCCCAATCCACCTGGAATAAGTTTGTTTCTTCATGAGAACGGATTTGGAGATATTTAGCATTATATTACTTGCTCACCAATGGATCCTCAGCAGTGAATGGGTGCCGTCAGAATGAGAGTCAATACAGCTGATAAAAAACATCACAGTAATCCACCACAATAGTAAACCAGACAACTCCATTACCATCAGTTCAAATCTTGTGAAGTGAAAAGCTTGAAACATCCATCATTAAGGTAATTTTAACCTCAAATCATTGCTTCTGGATAAAAAAAGAAAGTGAAGTTCAAAATTTTGATGTGAACAGTGATGGAACAGTGATGGACTTCGCTACTGGGGGAAACATTTTTATGGATTATGAGCTCTCATTTGGACGGAAGGTATGGTTTAAAGTTAAGAGGCCTTAATGATGGATTTGTTTATTACAAACATGCAGCAAGTGGCGCAAGCAATGTAATGCTAAATTAATCCAAATCTGTATCAATAAAGAAACTCATCTACATCTTGGATGGCCTGAGGTGAATACATTTTCAGCAAAATGTGGGTGAACTATTTCATTAACAATGCATAACAACATCAACAAAGTTTAATGAATACTGTATAAAATCTATTGCTCATTGTTAGTTCATATTAGTTCACGCATAACTAATGGTAATAAATGACACCTTACTGTAAAATATTACTGGTCATTTTTATAATGTGAAAATAAATGATTTTAGCAAGATCACTGATCATCACTGTTCAGCACACTGCATATGTGCATATGTAATTATATAATGCATAATTAATATGCAGTTCAAATTGGTTATCTTTTTTTCCCCCTCTGCATCTTCAACTAGAGGTTTAATTTCTACTTTTACATTCTCAGAAAAATTGTAATCTCTAGGCAGGTGTAATGAACATTTCAACACCCTTTTTTTAATACCCTCACTTTTTTAATAGCATCTTTTTTTAACTCTGTCATGTTCATTTATAGCATCTGCTTCTCTAACACTCTATGGAAACCGGGCGCTTCCAGGCCCAAAGCAAAGTGTCATCCACTGTGGGCTCTAAATTGAATCCAAACAAAATGGCAGAGAAATGAGAATCGCCCCTCATTGATGTCATCTATCACAGAGCCACAGTCAGCCAGACTGGAAATGACTCTTCTAATGATATGTGCCTGGCCCTGTGCAAATAAAACTAACCGGGTTGTCTTTGGAGGCTGGGGTCATGGATAATGATTAGAAACCATCATCACATTAAGGCTGGATTTGCAGATGGTGTGAGCGTATTTGCACATCTTCTGTTCCTTATACGGTGTGCGTTTCTGTAAACTTTCTCTGCTTGCATGGAAAGGCCATTTAAATGTTTATTGATCATATGCAGTTTCTAGTTTTCTTGTGCTGTTTGTGCATATTCTTGAGGTTCTCCTACTTCAGATGTTTTAAGAGGAAAGCTGAAATATATCTGTTCTTAAAGGGCCAGTGACGCAAAAATAAAATTCATATTTGAATGTTACATATTCAGCTCTTTTCCATACAGTCAAAGTGAAGCAGAGTTTAGAATCAGGATGTAAAAAAATTTTAAAGTAAAAGGAATACATTGTAAATGGTTTAAGCATGGCTTGGCATGAGTAAATGATTACAAAATTAATGTTTTTGTGCAAACTATCCCTTTTAACCACTCTATCTAATGAAATGCATTAATGATATTTCCCTTGCATTGACTAGTAGTTAATTGTGCTTTATTAAAGGTTAATGAACCATCATTATTGTTGCTCAGCATTCATAGTCCAGCATCCATATTTAATATAAATTGATTACGTGTTATGTTTGAATGGCAGTCACAAACAAGTTGTCTGTGCTATAGTCTGTTGTATTCTTCTGTTCTCCTTGTGATTCACATTCAGGCGGGCTGCAAATAGAAACTGCACTGCAAACAGTTTGTGTTCAATGGATTTTGACTGGATTTTTTCCTTGGGTTGTGATGTGCAATCAGTCTGCAGAAGGCCTTGCAGAAACAATAGCTGATGAATACTAAGAAGGAAGCACATACAACCGATATCTTGAAAACACATTTTTGAAAAATATTTTAAGTTTATTGACATTCCATGGTCAAATCGCAAATGGATATTGGAACCAAGGTATTAGTACTGTCTGTATCTTGTATGTTGTTCCATATCCTCTTGTAAAACTTTTGCATTTCCCTGAGAAACTTTGGATTCTCTTGCAAAAATATTTGCGTCCTCCGGCAACCGTTTTGCGTTATCTCATGACATGTGTTTTTAACACATGTGAGACCGTAATTTTTTTGCGATGGAACGCAAATATCTTTGTGAGAAAGCGCAAAGTTTCTCAGGGGAATGCAAATATCTTTTCCTCCTACCCAAAATGTTTTCCAGAATTTTCCCACCACCATGTCACTTAAGGGTCTCTGTGTATTTTCACTTTTATGTATCTCGGAATTTACATTTTTATTTCATAATTTTTTTTTATCAGAAAAGTTTTTTTTCTTACGTGGCAGTGAGAAATCGTCTCGGTTACGTATTGTAACCCTCGTTCCCTGAGAAGGGAACGGAGACGTCACGTCGGGAGCCGACGAATA
>JAUCMS010000062.1:12894432-12904694 GCA_032357445.1 Enteromius radiatus | reverse complement strand
AAATGATGGATATATACATCCAAGTTTAGTACAGTCATAAAACATAGTATACATCACATGTCTATTTAACAAAAATCTTTAGATCAGGCCTGTGTATTGCATTTGCGTATACGGCCACTTAATGTAGACTTGGTCATCTGCTGTTGTTCCCCATTTCCCAGTTGGGAGACGCTTTAGTCAGTCAATTAGTCAGTAGACTAATACATACATGATGATTCAAATGCAGCCGAGCTCCAGGCTGCAGCGGATGCTTTTGTCCAGGTTTAACATAATTACTACAGCAGCATGACTGTTTCATTTCATGCCGAATTCATGTTCACAATCACTGCTCACTAGAGCCAGGTGCAGTGGATGCTCCATTGAGCGCTTTGACTCCCAGGTGTGCTCAAATCATAAGGTGCTTACTCAGGTGTATTTGGCCCCTCAACATGCTTTGACTCATACCTGCGATATTTTCTAGTTTACTGTACATTTCTCCACTTTATTTACAATCCGAGCCAGGGCAGGTTATTAAAGCCAGGCTGTTTTTCCTTGGATTGCTATTTTACATAGACCTAACATCACTCAGCTGAGCGGTTGCCTATGGTGAGGAGACGTTCGTAGAAAGAGCATCTGAGGGGTAGAGAGTGAATGAGCATTAAGTCACGCTGCGACGTGTGCTGGATCTGCTCGGATCTGCTAGCCTTGGGCTGTGACTCAGAGCTTTGAGGCCAGGCAACATCTGCTGCAATTCACTTCAGAGCGAATCGAACTCGTAACGTTCCTTCATTTGCCTGGGTGCTAATGCGAGCCATTTCATTATGCTCTTTGTGTGGGGCTCATTAGACCGGGGGATGACAAGCTTATATAAATAACAACTAAGAGTGCTTGTGTGTCCCTGAGCCTGGAAAATCCCTTAAGCGGCCTTAAATTTGTTTCCAGGTTCGCTTGGAACATGACTTGTAGCTTGGAGGAATATCAAATATGTAATGGACTACCATACTCACTGAAGGAAACAATATTATGTGTGCAATAACTGTCGGGCTAGAGATGTGCGATACATCAAAATAAACAAAAATAAGAAATTGTATTTAAAAAAATATCTTTTTTTTATTTTAAAACATGCCTTAAATTTGGTGACATAACAACATACACTCAACATTTGTTTTAATATTGGCTTTTGAGTCCATAATCTCGCCAGATGCTTGTAAACTGATTTGCATTCGCCGAAGTGGCTCATTTCGCTGCAAAGCTTAAACATGCAAAACATGCAGTTCATTAACTTAAAGAATTTGCATGCGTTTATTATTTAATTTATTCACTCTCATGTCGTTTACAAAACCATATGATTTTTTTTTGTTCTGTAAAAAAAAAGAAAAGAAAATGTCTCAGTGTTTTGTTTTTGTCTACACTTGGGAAACAATTACTTTGAAGGAATTAGTAATCACTAGTAGCTGTAATGAATCAAAACAAATGTGACATTTTGACATTTAAATGCTTGAAATAAAACCGTATATAGCAATTTTATTAATCACTTTTGTTCATTTATGGTATTTAACCCACTGACTTTCTTTGCAAGGACATAACAATTCTTCAAAATATTTTATGTTCCACATTAAAAAAAGAGCCATACAGGTTAGAAAAGGTTTTTAGTTCGTTTATTCCCTTTAATATGCATAAGAAAGCAACTCAGTGTACATATATTCTGTATGCAAAGATGCATAGACAAGCCGGTTTTACATTTTAAAGCCATCATGAATAATCAGAAAGGCTTTCTGGACTTCATTTGCTGGGCATATACATCAGGAGAAGTCTTTTCAGTCTTGAAATATGATGGTGCTCCTCCTTTACAGCCTGACGCAATGTTTAAAAAGCTTGTCAGGGAGGACCGGATGCTCTGTTAAACTCCTGTCTGCTTTTAAAAGAAGCCTCACTTTCACTGAGTGGGTAATGTGTTCCCTCTGTCAAATAATAATAGCTCGGCATCATTAGATGAATCACACCACTGTTGGGGTCCACTTTTAGATTAAAGGAGTGCAGGAAGGTAAAAACGAGAGTGTTAAAGTGTGTAATTTTTGCAGTGTTAAAAGTCTCATATCCCAGTTTAATATGCAGAGACAACTCTAAGTAAGCCATTTGTAGGGCAAAATGTTGCTCTTTTCCTACTGTCAAGTAGTGCTGGGTGATAATATAGTTTGCAATTTGCAATGATACGATCAGTCAGATATGCTATATAATGGATGTTATAGTATATGGTTATTATCTGGTATTTAAATAAAGAAAAATCTAATAGGATATTTGCAGCATTTTACAGGCTTCTCTGATCTGTTATTTATTCATTCTATTCAATAGTCCCCCACACGATATTCAGAGCTGGAGATCCTTCGGCTATTTGACCTCAGGAGAGTTTTTCTATCTTTGTGTCTGGTCGTGAGCCTGTAAAAGAGGTGGCCTTTCAAGAGATAGCGAAGAATCAGCATTGCCTACACCAAGGTCTCTTCCTTTTTGTTGGAGATAAAATGCATTCTGATCAATGAGAGCCATACACCGCTGAAGCCCACGCATTGTTCTTGCCCCGTACAAGGCTACACAATGAAGCACTCTAATTCCACCACCTATTTATTCCCAGATGTCCCTTGTTTCCTGCTGAAGAGTAGAACTTCAGAAATTTCCCGTTCCTTACAACTTTCTGTAGTTTAATGAAATATTGAGAGTTAACGGCGAGTTAAGCTCTATCATTAGCATGCTAGCCCCATAGATGTCCATTGTATGTGCTAAGCTTTTCAAACTGAGAGATAGAAAGAAAATATTTTCTGTGGTCATCAACATGCCAAAGATACTATTTGTACTATTTGTTGAATTATTTATAAAAAGGCATAGTTCACCCAGTGATGAAAACTCGTAATTTACTCACCCTCATATTGTTATTTTAATATTATTGAAATACTATTATACTGTAGTTGTATTAATATATATATATATATACATATACATTTTTTATATATACTATGTTTTAATGTTTATTTTACTATTTTTTTTTTACGTTCTTGTAATTTATTAGTTATTTTAATACTTTACAAAAAATATTACCGAGATACTATTATATTGTAGTTTTAATAATATTTTATTGATACTATCTGCATGTAGTCTAATTTTAAATATTTAGTATTTTTTATACATATTATTATTATTATTATTACTCTAGTTTATTACTCTAGCTAAACAAAAGAAAAATACATTCATTTTTACATTTATTAATGCTAGCTCAGGAAAAAAGGTTTTGATTAAGCTATATATATATATATATATTTTTTAAATATTTAACCTCGGTGTACAGACAAGGTTTAAGCTAGTCCCAGATTAAAACGCATGTTTGTTCTGTGTCAAGATGCACACCTGTAATGTTTTCTAAGGCACTTTTGTAACAGTTGATTAAAAGTCTTAATTTAGGGACTATGGCCTAGTCCTGGCTTAAGCTAAGCCCTGTGTATGCAACTGGACCATACTGTTCAGAATTAGCATATGGTAAGTACCTTGGCACTTTCTGGTTTAGATGTTAGCAGATCACATTCATATGTAATGTAGTGAGCTGCGCCTGTGGTTCCTCTGAGAAAAAAACCTGTGTGAAGTTAGTAAAGCTCCAGTGCCATTTTTTGCAGATGCCACTTGCCTGGATATTTAATGCAATGAAATTCATCCGTTTTTAAGTGTGGCTTAAGTGTCCTAATACTTAGGACCACTGGGTGTAGCAAAACATCTGTAAGTTACTGAGGAGCACGAACAGCATGTGGCGTTGATTCCTTCCCATCAGAAGCCGAGGCGCGAGTCTATGACAGTAAGAGTGAGTCGCTGATCCACTGCTGAGCGAAGCAGGACAGAACCCAAATCCTCCATTTATCCCTTGTTTACCTTGCCTCAGCATGCCACGCTGCAGACCTGACTCTCGTCTCCTGACTGCTGGCTCAAAGCTGTGAGAGGAGGTGGGCGGCCTCCCAGCTCAAGCTGGATGCCATCTCTTTCTAAACAGCCTAGCCCCGGCACCTCCATGGGACGCCCCAATCTGCCTGCTCCTGATAAGCTTCCGCCAAGGAGTGCAAGGACGCACCTCTGGGTACTTGGATGCCAACGCGGCAGTCGTGGAATTAAACTTTTTAATTAGCAGCATGCCCCTGTGCCTGTCGAGAGCGAGTGGACCGCTGAAGTCAGGTCTGTCTCATCCCCCTATTTCCTCTTAATTAAATCCACCAGCACAAGAGAGCCCAGTGACTACAGTAGCTTCTGTCCTGGCACTTAGCAT
This sequence comes from Enteromius radiatus, assembly GCA_032357445.1. Taxonomy (NCBI): domain Eukaryota; kingdom Metazoa; phylum Chordata; class Actinopteri; order Cypriniformes; family Cyprinidae; genus Enteromius; species Enteromius radiatus. The sequence goes on along the minus strand of JAUCMS010000062.1, from coordinate 12,900,418 downwards.
GTTTATCGCCCTTCCTGTCATCTTTTGGCTTGGTGCGAACATGGTGCCATTCCAACGCTGAGATACAGTCGCTGACGGTTGAAAATTGCGAATGTACTTGCGCTATTACTTTGTTTTGACGTATTGATGATATGTAGGCATCTTCCAGGATCCAGCTTTCGGGGTTGCACGGATAGGCACGCACATATTGTTTGGCCCTCCGGAAACAATCCCAGACAGCAGTCTTGACAGTTCAATTACATCTGGGATTTAAAGTCAAAGAGCATTAGGGCGTAAGCGTTTTGCGTGGCGCCACAGTCTATGAGAAAGGTTCTCAGTGGCCTAAAGAATCAAGGTGAAAAGTGAGCGCAATTTACTCAGAGGTCAGCCTTCTGGGTTATTCGACTCCATTTCTTTCGCAGCACCGAAGCTGGAAGGAAAATCAAGCCTGCGTCAAGATTCTGGAATACGTATTTTTTTTACTCACCCCTCAACACCTCGCTCTTTCTGACAGACATCCTTGCTGCCTGCTGGGCTGAATCCTTGCTAGAAAGTTTCTGAAGTGATGATCTTCATCCAATTCCACAAGTTTAATTCACTTACGCTATGAATCTAATTTGTCAATTTAATTTGCAGCCATTAAAATATTGGCATCGCCGCACAATCTGCCGTTAAAGCGCAGCTTCTGCCCGGCTTTGTGTCCGTGGATGAGAACCCGAGACTTGTCCTTGTTGCAAAGCAAATATGGAGGCTGGTTAAGCTTTGTTATGTTTTTTTGTGGCCCCAGCCACTGCCTCAAGTATTAAATAATTTATTTTGAGCCAAAAATAAAGAGTAAACTTAAGTCATTTTCAGCTTAAATGAATTCTCTCAGGGATTATTTACTTTCCACGGATTTGCCATGATGTGTTTCCAGTCAGAAGGAACAATGATTTCATTCGACAAAGAGCTGGTTTACAGCCATCTTAAAATCTCTCTGAATAAGAATTCCCTGGGACAAATAGGCATGTCAATCATACTTGACAAGATTCCAATTTCTCCCTGCGTTTCCTGCAGCACCCCCTCCCTTTTTGCGTATTGGGTGAGTGATACAGTCTCAAGACACGACCCAAAAACAAGCTAATGCAGTTCAGACAGGAGCTTTGACACATTGAAGCCACGCAGCGAGGGCAAACATGCGGCTTCCAGCATGTCTCACGGCTGCTCCTCTGACCTGACATTTATCGTAGCAGGGCTTTACTGTTCCTCAGAGGAGCTGTAGGGATGAAAAAAATCAGATTCCCTGCTAGGAATGTGACACATGGCTTCACCTGCATCTCTCTGTGACATCTGACACAGCACACAGAAATCCTAATACACCATATGGCTCTGACAGATAGAGGATTCTAGTTAAAGGAATAGTTTCCCCAAAAGTAAAAATTCTGTCATTGTTTACTCACCTTCATGTTGTTCTACACTTGTATGCTGTTACTTTCCTGCAGGATGTTTTGAAGAATTGAACTGTGGCTCTTGCCACACAAGAACGGTTTACAGTTATTCAACCCAATGGGCTTTAATCCATCAACTTTTTTTTTCTTTAATGAAAGCTGCTTTTTTTTTTTACATGTAAATGTTGATCAGTTCAAAAAGAGCACATCAAATATGGTCAACAAAAGCTTAAACGTGATTTTATGTGAAATAATATGGAAGAACAAGTGATTAATCATTATTTATTGCATCCAAAATAAAAGTTTTTGTTTACATAATATATATGTGTGTACTGTGCATATTTATTATGTATAAAATGTATATACATGCATGTACTGTACATATTTAAGAAAAATATGCTATGTTTATACATGTAAAATATTTATATATAATATTATATGAATATATATATATATATATATATATATATAGTATGTCTTTGTTTAAATTTACAAAAAACGTATACACAGTACACACACATACAAAAACATTTATTTCGGGTGTGATTAATCCCGATTAATTGTTTGGCAAGAGCATCTATGGTAGTTCACATTGGCCAAAAGACAAGAAAATGCATTGTGAAAAAAGATATCTGAGGTGTTAACAGACATTCACGTTTGGATGGGATTAGTTTTCTATCAATGAGTTTGCCAAACAGGCCAAATAGAGCTAAAGATGAACACAAGTCTTATGGGTTTGGACTGGCGTAAGAGTGAGTAAATGGTGACAGAATTTTCATTTTGCAGCGTAAATGTGATACACGCTGTATATTTCCAAATGTTCTGAAGTCTGTTCCTCAGAAAAGCTTATTATTTGGCTTCAAAAGATTTACTTTTCCAATCCTTTATGGTGCATTTTTGTATATTTTTCACTGGTTCACTATGTACTTGCTCTTTGAGATTCTTTACAAAACTCTTCCTAAAATCTTTATATGTACAATGGAAATGATAACACCGTGGCTTTAGACCATCAAGAAGTATCTTTTGACTGAACTATTCTTTTGACAGTTTGCTGGGGGATTGCTAAATTGCAAATGAAGGTTTTCTCCAAATGCGAACAAACAAATGGGAAAGGCAGCTTTTTAGCAATGCTGCTTTGTGAATGATCTGTGACATGGCTCACACCACCCATTTCTTCAATAATATACGCAGCTTAGAAGATTGTGACAGGCTTAATTCAATTATGGCGGGCGAGATGTGCTTACACTCCGTAGGTGTGAGCTAATTCCTCTGTTAACACCCCTGAGTCACTGTCACAAACAAAGACAAACACATTTATTGGCTTCCAGAAGCTTGTTTGCTGTGATTGTCCCATCGCCTTTGAAGTTTTTCATTGCTTTCTGTTGTTTATTTATTCATGTGCTTTTCCTTGCCTGAAATCACCATGAGGTATTCAGCTAGAATAATTTTAGCATAGTGTGAAACAATGTAGGGATGGTATTTTGGAAGTGTAAACCGACTGCAACAGTTTCCACATACTGACGTTACATCATTGACTGACATCATGGGTCCCACCTGGGAGACCAGTCAACTCTGATCTTTGGAAAAAATACCAATGGAATTGGTCAGTGGTTTTTGCATGCCAAGCCACTCCCCCGTACATATGGGTATATAAAATGGTGGCATGCAAACCACCATTAGCTTTCTGCTTCAGAGTCAATCAGCATACAAAGTTGGAGAAGAAAAGAAAAAGCGTTACCTGCTGCTTGAGATCCCCGGTCGGTGCGTTCCTGCATTCCAGTGGAGAGACTGCTCTGGGTGCACATTTGTGTGCTGTCCTCCCCTGGGGAATGCCAGCCTAAAAGAGCAAATTTCGTACAACTACATGGTTGCAAAGCATGTCCTCCTGTGCTTCTGGATGTGAGAGTTCCCTCCCCTCTTGACAACGGTCATGATCGCTGTCTCGCTTGTCTGGGCCCAGTCATGCTGAGACAGCATTCACGGATGGTTCATGCTCTTATTGCGAGCGCATGTCCATGGCTTTGCTTGGTCACGGCTATCTTTCATGAGAAGGCTAATTTCGTCTGCTACCCCCTCCACTTTTGCAGGCTGTAAAGTTCCTTGGCTGCATCGGCTAGTATTTTGGCAGACCTTTGAGTGACGATTAGGATTATCCGTCAGGCAAGTCCCCACGGACTCCTGATCCCTCAACGTGAAGCTCCGTGGAGCGTTTGAATGAAGGTGCTGGTTCGTCCCAGCCTCGGGGGAGGGCCAAGTGCTTTCTTTCTTGCTGTCGCCACTGGCTGCTGCCTCTCTCCTTCTGGCTGCCCCACAGTGGGTGCGTCAGTTACCACTCTGTTTATCCTGCTTGTTCGCTCCCCAGTGCTACTCACTGGTTTATCAGGACAATCCGACTCGGCTATGTGATTCAGTTCACCAGGCGCCCACCCAGGTTCACAGGCATCCATTTCACCTTAGTTAATTCGGAGATGGATGCCTCTGTCCTGCGTGCAGAAATCACTGTCCTGCTGGTGAAGGACGCGATCGAGCCGGTCCCTCCAGCCCAAGATGAATTTAAGGATTTACAGCCCCTATTTCATCGTACCCAAGAAGAACGATCCTTGATCTGGGTGTTCTGAATCGGTCCCTTCACCGGCAATGTTCAAAATGTTAACGCCGCAACGCATTCTATTCTGCGTCTGACCCCAGCCATTGACCTGAAGGAAACGTACTTTCAGGTCTTTATTTTTTTAAAGGTCTTTATTATTCAACATAGACCATTCCTTCCTTGCTCTGGAGAGTCGGGCGTATCAGGCTGGCCCCATCTCCCTGCATCTTTACCAAGATGGTGGAGTGTACTCTGAACCCTCTGTGGCCAAAGGGTATCCGAATCCTCAACTATCTCGACGACTGGCTAATAATAGCTCACTCGAAGGATCAGTTTTGTTGGGCCTGTTGGGGCTTCAGGTCAACTCCACCCTGGGACAATTCAGCTGATTGGAGTCAATTCAAGGAAGCGCAGTTGGATCTACTGTATTTGCTTCCCAGGAGTTCTCCCACTGCCAGTTATTTTGCTCTCTGACCAAGGCCCCCCCCTCAGCACGGATGCACTGGCACATGGCTTTTTCAAGTACGCCTTCCAGCCCCTCCCTGGAAGATTCCCCTGAGGAAGGACCCTCAGGAGTGTTCAGTCAGTTTGGTACTTTCCTTCCTTCAGGCAAATTGGAATGGAGGTTGTCCCCTTCCACTTTGAAAGTCTTGTCGCTGCCATCATTACTTACTTTCATTACCTGATCGTCAGGTCCCAGGTTAAAAATTTATTTTAAAAAACAAAAAAATACTCTAAATATTTATAATGACTATTTTTAATGTAATCAAAATGTGGTTTTATTAAATTGTTAACATTATTATAACATACTAATTTAGAGAGACCTTATGTGATGTTTATGTCGTTATTTTGAAAGAATGCTAGCATACATAATTATTATATGTTTTCTTATGCGAGAATTTTTATTTTAAAGGATGTGCATGAAAGCCGTTTTTCTGTCAAAGGCAGTTTAATAAGTAAAAACGAGCTGTCCCGATAAAAAAAAAAATATATAGTATTTAAAAAGTAAAAAGTATTTTACGATACTTCGGTCTTTTATAATTTAGTACTAGCCGCGATTAAGTATAGAGTTTCGGTACCCATCCCTATTGCCCATCATCAATTATATGCACACACCATTAATCAAACACCACATGAGAATGTCCCACAATATCAGCTCAGCTCACAATAGTTTTTATGCAGCAGATGCCACATGTGCCAAGTGTCCTTTGAGATCTGGACTAAGCTGATGAGATGAAAAAGAATTATTTTAAGGATTATGTTAATTGCTAATTGGTGTATGAGAAGGTGATTGTTTTGTTGGGGTAATTTGGATTATTGGCATTTGAGACACACTTTGCTTGTTCTTTGCCTGCCTAGTAACAGCATAGATGGCAAGTGTTGCTTTTTATAATGCATTTAAACTGTATTTAAGTTCATATGAACGGTCGGGTGAGTACCCCCAGTGTTTTCAAGAGAGTGAATTGTAGCCATCCCCAAATTTAATTTTTTTTTTTTTTTAGTCTTTCATCTAGGCTAAATAACACATGTGGTCATAAGCAAATTCAGTGGACTTTTTTGGCTTAAATGAAAATGTTTGGTGCACAGTAAGTCTTGGTTCTGGAAGCATTTTCTCCCCATTAATTTTCTCAATGGGGATTTTTTTAAGTGTAATTGAAGAGTTCAAACCCATGAGTTAAAGCAGCCAGTTTTGAGATGAAAATGAGTGTACTTAATGTAAAAATAAAATAAACTTCAAAGTATTGAGCATGACTTATTTAAAATAAGGTAATATATCTTTCTTTACATCTAAACAGCACAACTCTTTTCAGCATTGATAATAATAAGAAGTGTTTCTTAACCAGCAAATCTTAACCCCCCGGAAGCCATCTTTAAAGAGCTAAGAAACTGCATATTCAAACCATATAACTATAAAAATCAATACTTGAACAGATTAGACAGTATGAAAAAAATTCTGGTCATAAAAAAAAAAATACTTTTTGACCTAAAATTT
>JAUCMS010000062.1:12877153-12888622 GCA_032357445.1 Enteromius radiatus | reverse complement strand
TATCTGGAGCATGTACAAACTGATATTATTTCTTTAATAGGGCTGTCAAAATTGAGAGCAAACAAAACAACTGCTGTTACGATGCTGTCCGCCATCAGTTGAATTGGTCACATGACTGCAACATATGACTAAAATGATCGTCCGGTATTAATGTTTTTGAAAATTGTTTAATTGTTTTTGAAAGCCTCCATTTTCACAGTCTACACTGTGACGCGAAAACAGTTTTTTCAAATTTAACCACTTTGGAGAGCATTTTCAAAAAGCTCCGTTTTCCTTGACCAAAAGCTCCGTCTCAGTGGGGACGGAAGGCCGAAACTGAGAGAAAAAGATGCATTTTCAAACGAAAACGTATTAGTGTAGACATGGCCTCTAATACTGCAGCTGTAACTCAGACAGGAAAACATGAGAGAGGGAAAAAATTACAAATATATCATGTAAACAAAAACATTTATTGCGGGTGTGATTTAATCATTATATTCATTGTTAGTAGCTTTTATAGTCCACTTGCTAAAGATATGAGACCTCTTAAACACATATAGGCTAGCTGGTTTTATTTACAATGAGCAGTGTAAATAAAAAAGGTTCTGCACTGGCGTCCCGCTGTAAACCCCATTTTGCCACTAATTGGAACCTTTATTTTTAAGAGCGACCACTTACAGTCACAGCATTAACCTCTGTGATCTGCGCTCAGGGCATTAACCTGGGTCTCAGTTTGATGGACATGCACTTCCAATCAACTCTAAGCAGAGCTCACCCAGAGGCTCTGCCGAGATCTTCTTCACATCTCAGTCAACCACGGCAGGTCGCTGCCCTAATATGGCAGATTAAAACCCAATATTAATTCTCCTTCCTGATCTGCTGGAAGCCTGGGCCGTTTGCTTGTTGTGTCTGGGGTGTGTTTGTTTTGGCCGAGGTGCTCCGCCTCTGCTATCCTTTTTATTAACACAGGCCCTAATGCCTTGATTTAATGCACTCTCAGAGGTCAGATATTGCGCTGGCAGCCACAGAACACTTCCTTCTTCCTTGCCCCATTAATAACAGCAAACAAATCAGGGATGTGCCATAAATTTTCTCTCCGGTATATTAGAGCAACTTGGATGTGAGATGTGGACATGTTTATTATGAGAGTAGAGCATTACTCCCGTGCAGCTCCAGCCAGAGGGTGTGTGTGTGTGTGTGTGTGTTATTTCTCGCTCTCACATGTCATTTGTATATGCTCCGTTTCATCTGAAATTACATACGGTATTCCCCTATGGCCAGAGCGAGTCCATCATAGATTCATACCATTTGCCAGGTACATCAATGATTTTATTAATGCACTGTAAGTGAACATGACTTTAGAAGAAAATATCCATTTAGATTCCCAAAGGACCATAAGACAACCTTATTAAGATCCAGAAATAACCTTTATTCTCTACTTCTTTAGCTAATCATGGAGCCATATTCTAGTGATTAGAACTGATTAGAAAAGTCACTGTGATGATTCTCACTTTTCTAACATTATAAATGTATTTATTGTAGTTTTCAAACAATTTGTTGCATTCTTGCTGTATTATAGGGATGTAGAAAAAGGCATTAATATGTGCTTAATTACTACTTATAAATGGCTGATATTGTAGTAAGATTCATGTTAATAAACAACTAGTTAAAAGTCCCTAAAATAATAAAAATAAAGTGTTACCACTATTATAATATAATATACTGTAATCCTTGTTCTTTGTCTGGGACCTTTTTGCTCCACGTGAGGAAACAAGCTAATACATTACACAGAATTGTGTTTTTTCCGTAATTCCGTAAAAATGCTTAAAGTTATCTGTCAGGGTTAGGATAAGAATATAGAAAATAGCATTTGTACAGTATAAAAATAATTATGCCTATGAAATGTTCCCTTAAAATTTTGTATGTGTGTGGAATGTCTATCATTTAAAAATTGTAATTATTTTTTTTATAATAATAAAGCTGAAATCACATTTGCTTGTGGATTTTAAAGGAAGCAGATCATTGTTCATGCTTTAAAAGCTTCATTAAAAATATATTTCTCTGTGGAGAATATTAATCATACAGTTGTGCTCAAATTCACATGACAACCATGCCAACTCACTAGCAATACTGTATATATATATTTATATATATTATATTAAATAGTGGCATTTTGTTGGTGGAGGGATGCAAGTGTTGTCACAGCATATTATGTTAACATATATGAAGGCTATGTATCATCCACTAACTGAGATGATCAAGCTACTTTTGTTTTAAACTCTGTGGTCACTAATAGGTTTATGAGCTCATGGGATTGAACAGATCATTAAGGAAAAAGGCGTTAGTATCTGCAGATGGCTGGTTTCCAGTGTTACAGCTGAAGGCAGGTACCTTTGCCTCTTCAGTATAAAAACTGCTCTCATCTCTTACTCCCCTTTTCAAACCCCCATAATACCTGAAGACATTTTTCCCTCTCTCATGTCTTCCTGTTTCAATAACAGCGGCAGTATTAGAGATTAATGATTAATTAGTGCTTTCAGTTTTGCATTTACAATGAACTAAAGCAAATCAAATGTATGCGATTCATTTGCAGCTGCGATTCATGGTCATTCTATGCATACAGCTGTTATTTTGAAGTTATTAAGCATTCACAGGGTGCCTCTGAATTCATTAATTAACTAAAGCTAATGAGATTCAGCACTGTCAAATTCCACTGAAATCCATGAAGATGGTCATATTTACACAGTGTATGTGTGTGTGTGTGTGTGTGTATATATATGCTGTGTAAATATATATATATATATATATATATATATACTGTGTAAATAAGTGTGGAAAAAAGGTAGTTCTTAAGGAGTTCATTAGTTCATATTTTCTAGCATTAGAGACTATCTTCTTTGTGTTTCCATGACTACAAGACTGCTTAATAGAAAGTCTGTAATGAATCACCAAAAATACTCATTGTATTCATTTGGCTCAAGGTCTGTGTATTTCTGGTACACAATGTTTCTGTCAGTCTATTAATGAATAAATGATCTCAGTCATTCATCTCCAGACGCTGTAATGACTTGTGTGTTTAGAAGAATCTGAATCTGTGGCAGATCGTCTCAGCACGTCTGACAGGACGCGTAAAGGTGAATTACCGGTACGTATCCCCAAAAGACTCGCCACTCGACCGGCACATCCAACGCTTATCCCTGATCTCTCAAATATGATTCAGATTCCCCCGGGGTGTGACTTTCATCCTAAATAAATGTCTCAGCTCTACATTACTTCTGAGTGGATTTTTATGGGAAGTGGAGAGATAATGCTGTGTCACAGTTATTGCCGGGATGGGACTCTATTTTGTACTGGAACTTGTAGAAATGTACCAGCAATATTACAAAAGCTGGAACATTTTTGAGCTTTTTAAGTCTCCAGTCAACAAAAGGTGGTTTAAAATATATACAGTAAAAAATCTGTTACAAATATAACTGCTGTTGAACTTTGTTCATCAAAGAATGCTGTAAAAGATGTAGCATGGTTTCCACAAAATATGAAGAAGCAGCTGTGGCCTAATGGTTAGGGAGTCGGGCTTGCAATCGAAAGGTTGCGGGTTCGAGTCCCAGGTCCGTGAATAACCAGCGCTGTCTCCACCCTCAATACTATGACTGAGGTGAGACCCTTGAGCAAGGCACAGTTCCCCCAACTGCTCCCCGGGTGCCGCAGCGATAGCAATATGGCTGCCCACTGCTCCGGGTGTGTGTGTGTGTTTGATCACTTCTCACTACTGTGTGTGTGCACTTGGATGGGTTAAATGCAGAGCACAAATTCTGAGTATTCCTTAATGAGAAGCAAACCATCATACACTGATTTCTGAAAACTGAGAAATTGAAAACTGTAATGATGCAGAAAATCCAGCTTTGTGATTAACGAAATAAATAACATTTTTAAATATTATGTACACATTTACATATTGTGTGTGTGTCTGTTACTGTTTTATAGCACTTTATGACCATATAAATCCAGCCTTGGTGCATAAAAGTACAAAAATAAACAAACAAATTTGCATGTATCTATATAAAATCTCCCTAAAATACAAAATGAATTATTCTAACAAAATCTAAACCATTCAAGACAAATGCTGAGATTTCATCTGCATGTGAACATCACCCGAAGAACTACATTACCCACAATCCTGTTACCCACAGTTACCATGGAAGCATAGAGAGAGCACAATGCACAAGAAGAGCTGATCACTCGCTGGACTGGATTTTTCATGTATTCACAAATATTTCCCGTTCATTTTCTCCACAAGCAAGCTGACTTTTTTAGGCAATGCTTTCAATCAAGTTAGCGGCTATGCTTTTACACAAGTTTAAAATGTAACAACATTATGCAATTTAAAAAAATACTATTTTAAATTATAAACCATTACAGTTATTAAGAAAAAACGTGCAATTTAATTACTGTTATATTTACATTTTATTTGAATGTGTCCTTGTGTAATTAAATATTTAAACACTGAGTAATGTTAATTAACTACATGTACTTACTATATGGTCAGGGTTCGGCACTGCAACATTTAAAAAAAGTGTTACCACAGTTACTTATGCAAATGTTAACTATTATGATGTAATCAAATATAATCAGTTGCATTACTTTTAATGAAGTAATTGAAATAGTTACACTATTTAGTACATTTTTAATAAAGTAACTTGTAATCTGTAGGCAATAGTAGACAATTTTATCCAAAGCAACATGACATTCAAGGCACACATTATATATTTTTGTTTTGCTAGTGCCGTTGCTACAGCTACAGGCCAGCCTTTATCACCAGAATATAATTTTCACAGCACTGCTGATGACATGAAGCACACACGGCTCGAGTCTTTTGCTTATCCTGGTCTCCATATTGTTTATACACCATTAGTCTCGCAATGCCTCTTCCCTGCACTTCACCTATGAAAGCAGAAAATGCCGCGGGCTGCTCTCATGCAGCAAACAATGCATCACGCTATCCATAGAAGAGCGAGCCAGAAAAACATTCACTTTAGCCACAGGACGCCACCACTGATTTTGCCTTTAAAAAGAAAAGCGCGGCTGTCGTGAAGCTGAAAGTGATTTAGGCGCGTTCAATGAAAAGAGATCAGATTATGCCATGAATATTCACTTGAGTTTACAATTATGGATGTTCTTCTTCTTTTAATACTGAAGTGAGAACAAAGAGAGAACATTAATTACACACATCAAGTAAGAAATCTTTTTAATGGCTATCAACATCAAAGCTAATGGAGGACTCAAAAGGGATCCTCAGAGAATAATCAATTGTGTGTGTGTGGAGTGTGCACATCCTGCTCTTTCTTTGTCTCTGAACGCTCAAGAATTGGCAGAATATATTCAGCTCAATCTGTTATTCTCGAAAGAGTCACGGTTTGCCCAAGGAAAAAAAGCAACATGTTGGGCTGTCCCGCTGAATAATCAACATCGTTAGTAATTCTGTTTCCTCCCCAATATTAAAAATGAACAGCATGTGCGGGAAACACAGCTCTACATCGAGGGCTTGCCTTGATTTTCAGGGACCAATCAAAATGCTTTGCAGGGCCAGGCATTCTCTCAGATGTTAAGATGTATAAATGATGCATAAACTAGCTGTTTCAATATTTATTAACGTGTATAAATATGCTTTAATGGATACATAACACTCTGTAATCATACATGTCTCCAAAAAGAACAGAAATTAATGGGTATATTTATTTATTCATGCAAGTTTGTATCAAAAGCAAGATTTTTTTTACATGTAACATTTTTTGTAGACTTATAAGAGCAAGTGTGTGACTTACAACACAAAACAACAACAAACAAACAGCAGACATTTTGCATTTCTGTTTGCCTTTTCAAGTTTAAACCAAAAAAAATAATAATAATAATTGGGCCTTTTTCCTGGTTTCATGTCAATATGTAAACAGATTGTTTAAAAAAAAAAAAAAAAAAAAACCTTAATAATAATAATACATTTAAAAAAATAATACTCCCAAAAATATAATATGAAGATAAAATGTTGTTTCAAAATTATTTGATTACCTGTTTAATTGTTTAACTGTTAAAAAGAAATGAAAGAAATTAATCAGGCACATATTTGTTTTGTATCAGTGTCTGCATAATGACTAGGATTTTTCTTTCTTTCTATTTAATTTATATTTATGCAGTTTATAGTTAAATTAACAATTTTTTATTGTATAATATTATATTTCTCCATACTTTTTAATAACTTACTTTCATAAAACTATTGAGCAAGGTAAAGGTGACAGGTGAAATTCTCCTTTGAAAAATAAGACACACACTATTCATGAACATACATGTGCTAAAAAGGTGGAGGAAAATGTCCAAAAAAAAAAAAATCTGGTTCATTTTACTACATTCTGGTTCAAATGATCTTGTGGTATGGTAAATTATTTTAAAATAAATAATAAAAGCTGCATTTTTTTAAATTCTTAACAATTAACAATGTGCAGTCTTTAATAGTTTTAGAGTATAGCATGTCACGCATGTCCCATATCCGAATATTAGAAGTGCGCATCTGGAAATGTTTTGCGTGTAGCTTGAGGTATACTCTCTGCTACAACAATATGTTGAATTATACAAACTCTGCCCGCAGAACTACATCGCTCTGCTAGAGCACCTGTTTAAAACGGTTCGTTTGCTATGCGGCAGAAGCTGAATTTTGCAGCCTCATTTTGTGCTGTTTTGTCACTTACACGCCTCAACTAAATTATGCGTCTGCAAATTGTTGATGCATCAAACTAGGCTGCTTTCCAAAATCCCGCTCTAAAAGAAGCTCAGCCTTAATTGGCAATAGCTATTCGGAGATCCAGCAAACCGACACCCTTCTTTTCTTTGCCCAAGATGTGAAAAAACGTAGGGGATCGGCCGAGCCAGCTTTCTTTCAACTTTCATCCCTGCGATTCTAATGCCAAATTCAGTTGAGCTGTGCAGTGTTTAACCTCTCCACCTCCAGATCCCCAAGGCTCAGGCTGGAATCTCCTCACAGAAATGAAAGCAGTGGTGGGTGTCGCTAGGGGAGTTGAATGAGGAATACTGAATGACGGTGAGATAATTGGGGCCTGTTGGAGCGCACGCTCTCTCTCTCTCTCTCTCTTTCTCTTTCTCCACCTCTTTCTGCGTTCAGATGAAGGGGACGGGAATAGAGGAGGGGAGAACGCTTACTCAGCACAGCGGAGCACCTTTAAGAGCACACAGACACACGCTGTGAGAAAGCCAGGCAGCTGTGCAAACTCATAATGTGCTTTAATTATGTTGACTTTGTGTTTCATGTACAGCGAAAGGCTGATAACTAACAAAATTCAGCTCATTATAAAACCCTGAAAATGCAAAAACAAACAAAAAACTTTTTCCTGTTTTGTCATCCACTAACTAGAAGACATGTAAACTCATTTTCTCTACTGCAGATATCTTCACTACCATTCAAAAGTTTGAGCTCAGTGAGATTTTGATTATTATTAAAATTTTATTACAACTCTCTTATGCTCAACAATGCAAGAAAACCAAACAAACAAAAAAAAACATAATATTGTAAAATGCAAGTATAGATTATTTCTATGATGCATTATGTGATCATTAATCTAGTTTTCAGAGCCACATGATCTTAAATGATAAATTTGAGTTTTTTTATATGCTTATTTGCTGCTCAATAAACATTTATTATTATCATTATTATTATCAATGATGAAAATAGATGTGCTGCTTAACATTAATATAAACCCTAATGTTTTGATTTGTAATGAACTCTTTTGTAATGATGTACAGTATTCTTGACCAAATACAGGTATAAAACAAATTAAATAATCAAATATCATACTCACCCCAGCGTTAGTGTATGCCATTAAAATTAATCAAAAAGAACAGAAACTTTATGAGTTGTCTGAAAGTAATTTTTTAGTTGAAAAGTTTTATTGGTAACATTAAGTTGTATAAATATGAATAATTCAGTGAAGTGAATAATTCAATGGAGTTGCAATGTACAATTTTTAAACACGTTTTGATTAATACATTTCTATAATTATATGATCTTTATAGTAATTTCTATTTTGTTGTAAAATTTCACTTAAAAATAAATGTTTTATGAATATCCATGACTATGCTCTTTCATTTCTATGCATTTAAATGTAAATCTTTTTTTTTTTTTTTTCATTCGGTGGATCTACTTTTTTTTTTAATAATTAATAAAGGATTCTCAGAAGGATACTCCATTTTAATTTTAATCATATATATTTTTTTATTTATAAGCCATATTGAAGCAAGACTGATTTTGCTTCAATATGTTTTTTTATATAAATGTATGTCTGTGTGTATATATGCATTCATTCTATATATATATATATATATATATATATAAAATCCCCAGTAGGGGGATTTGTCATGTGACACTTACCTACATTGCATGTTGCCATCGAGAACGGTGTCCTTGGCGTGTATCATGTAAAAAGCGGCACTAAGTGCTGGACCTTGAGCCGGTGGCATGTTTACCCATGAGACCTGCGGCTGGTGACACATGCTTTTACTTTGACTAATAAATCATTGACGGCCTGATGTGCATCGATGGGAATGCAGTGTCAGTTTTGATACTTGATTAGCATTTCTGTCACTTTGCTTTACACTTAACATAACTCCAGCTGTGCGGCTCAATCGGAGCCGTTCAACGGCATGACAATGATGAGCCATTTCTCAAACTGACAGCCTGTCATGACAACATGTCCACTAGAGGGGAAGAGCATCTGAACGCTCTGTACTCGCCGAAAGGGCCCTTGCAGTCGAGTAATAGCCAGACGACTGAGTGTATCAAACATCAGGGTTATTGATTCTAAAAACAGCAGGCTTACTCAACGCTTTTGGCCATTTTCGAAAGCTGTATTGAGCGATTGTGTGTGGTATTAAATGAGCTGTTTAACAACTGCTCAGGAAACGTGCGCTGGCGACCGACTTTATGCTTCATTGGCACCTTGTAGCTGTTGAGTTGCAAATGGCAGCTCCCACCTTTAACATGCTAATGAGAAGGTGTTGTGAATCAGCTCTTCATATTTTCACTCCCCTACATGATCTCCAGGGCAGTCAGCCTGAGTCAGAGCTGCTAGCTGTGAAACGCTCTCTTCACAAAGAAGCCAAGGACAGTCGCTAAGACTTTACGGCCCGTTCCAGCTACTCGCTGTGTCTTAAACACATTTGCGCTGCTGCGAGGCAGAGCTATTATCGGATACTGAACTGAACCTAATTCCTCTTGGTTTTGCGTCAGCTTCGGCGCTGTGTTTGAGATGCCGCATGAGAGTCATCTTAAAGTTTGCCGTTGTCATGACCGTCGGCGCGTGTCTTGTCTTCTGTCGGCTCTGCGCAGGAATAAACAAGTGGCAGACGCGTTCTGATTCCTGTCTAAATGCAGGAGAATCTTCTTGTGGATCTAAATCTGGAAATGTGCTGTTGCATCCTTGCTAGTTTGCTGAAATGTTTAGGCCTATAAAATAAAAAAGTAGACTGTAACTGTCAAAACTTGAAATTAACTATGAGCTATGAATTTGATGTAGTTAGACATACATGTCTAATGATAGCGTTCAATTGTATCATGCTGGATAAGTTGCTGTTGTTGTAATGCTTTTACGTTACACGTGTTACAAATGATGTTTGCAAACAAATTTCCGGAGGAGCACATATGAATGATTACCACAGCTGCCGCCTCGTTTTCCAATTGCCCTATCAGAGCTAAGAGGTTTCCTTTAAATAGTGCAAACTCCCTTTCCCCGGTCTCTTCATTCTTTGCATCCCTCTGTTGCCCCTTACTCCGCCTCCAGGCCTTGACATAATAAATAGTTTTTTCTCGTATTTATCCCATTTTTCCTATCTTGTTAATGATCAGTGCCTCACTATGGCTGCATCGCCGGAAGCGATGAGTTAACTCATCTCCCCTTTCCTCCCAGGGGGCACACGGGGATCAGGCCGAACACCGAGCCCTGCCCATCCCTCACCACCTAGTGGTTAAATCCCTAGGGTTCGGGGTCTGCCGAGCTCCCAGCCTGCTCCCCAGACAGCACTCCAAACACGCTTATTGTATTCTATTTTTAATACGGAAGTGAGAAATTGTTAATTAATATGATAATAACAATAAATTATTCATCATTGTAACCCTAATCCTAACCATATAGTACACCATGTATGAACTATATAATCATGTAGTTATAGTAATTATTACTAAAATGTATAATTACAAGGACACTAAAATAAACTGGTTTTATCTGTTGGTATAATTGCTTCAGTTAGCATAAAATACTTTTTTACTTTTTAATAATCTTATGTAATAACACTTTCAGCTAATACATTTATAAATGATTATATCTGTTAATATTATTTAATAGATCTGAATCAAGATAAACTGACAATCTAATTCAAAAAAAGACTAATAAGTACTGTAACAAATGTTTTGCTTCGGGTTGAATAAGGTAATTCATTAACAATTAGCAATAATTACCAATAAACCATAAATGTAGTATTATTGTATACCGATATGTATCTAATAATTTAAATACTGTAGAAACAACATGGATTGGTATGGAAATGTCATGTTGAAAGAAAAGATGATAGCAAAACTGTGAATCCATTGTTAACACATAAGTGCATTCCCTGACAAAGATTGTATTAGTTGTTCAGAATATTTTTACCAATGCTAGATCATTTAATATACAGTAGGCTATATTAATTAGATTTAATTAGAAATGCGCTTTAGTTAATTTAATTAGATTCTTTGCAAATAGCATATATAATTTCATATAATATATATTTTAATTGAAACTATTATGTATAGTGCCATTGTATTGTATTGATATTTCAGAAATTGTTATTTCAGTTTTAGTCATTTTAGTTCTTCCACTGTTTCAAAAGTGTCTGTCAAGATATACACTTTCTTGATATACATTATGTATTATCATTTCATTTATGGACAGGTCATGTTATCAACTATCACATGTGAAATGGCTCACATTATATTTTTATTTATCTAGAACCTCTGCCGTAACTGAAATAGTCCTCCATGTTCTGCGATGATTTAATTATGGAGAGCATACATTGCTCTCTCATCCCCTGCAGTGCATTTTCTTTTTTTCTCACACTACATTAAACACACAAAGCTGGTCCTCTGGGTCTGGTGCGGCTCTCTGATTTGTTTCAAGGCTGGCCATACAATACGCTCTGGTGCCTGACCCCTGCCCGGGGCCACCTGACCTACATTGTACTGAATATAGAAGATCTTTGTGTCTTTTCCAAAGAGAGGTTATGAAAACGCATAAAGTGCCTTCATGAGGAATGTTTTGTCAGGAAATGCACTTCTGATTCAGCTGGCAAATTTATCACTGCAAAAAAATATTACACCAACTTTCTGACAGACAGAAACTTGTTTATACCGAGGGGGGGGGGGGGGGGGGGGGGGGGGGGGGGGGGGGGGGGGGGGGG
>JAUCMS010000062.1:12861522-12875599 GCA_032357445.1 Enteromius radiatus | reverse complement strand
AAAAAAGATTCGTTCATTTTGCTGAACGAGACTCAAAGGTCCGAGTCGGTAAAATGATCCGAACTTCCCATCACTAACTTAAATTAGTTTATTAATTCACTTTGATTACATTAATTCCATATTTTTAATTGACTGATAGCCCTATTATGAATGTTCATGCTATTATCATAAATAGCCGTACATTGATTCATTCATTATTTATGCCATTTATTTTATTGCTACGACACTGACATGACTCATTTATAACAATTTATTTATATGATTCTACAAATAAAGATTTACAAAGAGAAGCCTTTTCCCGCTGAGTGTTTTGTTTTTCTCTACACTTGTTTTGTGGAAATAAACATGTAAAAGTGTAAAGACAGCTCAGATCCTGCAGATGTTCAGATTTCACAGGTTCTGAAGTTCTTTGTAAGTGTTGCTCAGCAGTGGTCTTCTGTACTCCTTAGTATTCAATAACAAGATTGGTTTCGTTTAAAGGCTTTCATACCTGCCATCATAATGGAAGG
Source organism: Enteromius radiatus (assembly GCA_032357445.1). NCBI lineage: Eukaryota > Metazoa > Chordata > Actinopteri > Cypriniformes > Cyprinidae > Enteromius > Enteromius radiatus. The sequence goes on along the minus strand of JAUCMS010000062.1, from coordinate 12,875,090 downwards.
TCAGATATTAGAAATAAGTGCTATTCAAATCCTCTGTAATTGAATATTTGAATGGCCAATTAAAATCCCTGTTGGAGGTTTAGATAAGGGGAATTAGCTTTTCTTTTATTCACCTCCCTTGAAAAGCTTTCCTCCGATTCACCATTATTCTCTGGAATTCTGTCATTCTGATTGTCCTTATACTTTTACCTCCATTGTTGCACATGCTGGTTTAATGATAATAGTACAGAAGAAACTTTGCATTTTCCACTATTTTGCAGATGGAGAGTGTGCAGATTCTGTGGGTGAGGTGCAGCATTCACACCCGCCCATGGTGAATAAAAAATGGATTTAACCATACTTCCCACATATTCCAAGAAAGATTCCTGTTGCTGCTCCTGAACTCCTTGCCTCCTTTGCATTTTCTGCTGTTTGTTAAGAACATTGTACCCCCTCAGATTTGTAAGCCAAGTTGCTTTTAATGCAACCCCCCCCCCAAAAAAAAAAGACAAAAGAAAGAGAATATTTGTATCTTTGATAATTAGGTTGCATAACTCTAACAAACCAAACAAAGATGTTTGTCTTCACCCATTCACACGGCTAAGTCTGGTTGATCAGTCGTGTCGCACCTTCCTCTGATAATTTGCTTTAAACTGAATATTCTGTTGTCATCATCTACCCACTCTTGTGTCACTTGAAACTAATGTGACTATTTCTAATGTGACAGAAATAGAGTTTTTAGCTGTTCTTTCCATTGAAGTTCAGTGGCAATATTGCTTGGTAGCATATATATATATATATATATATATATATATATGAGGAGTTAAGATGCAAAACCTCATGATAAAAAGGCATATTTTAGAAGAAAATATCAGATGGCACTTGGAGGCTTTAGCATCTATATATATTTATATATAATTATTACACCACACTGGTGCTTCCTTAAAACAAAACAACAACAAAACATGTAGCTTCATGATGTACCTGGACTTTGCTTCTTCTACAATCTAATAAATAGCAGTAGGTTTTTGTGTTGGATTATTTTTAGTTCACTTAACACATGTTCTGTGTGATAAGTGTGTTGGGGGAGGAGCGTTTCTGTGTATCTATACTGAGTTGCATTTCCCTTGCGGTTAGCTGCTGAGAAACAGAGAGACACAGAGTTGCAAAAATGACAATTCTCTGTGAAAATCTCTGTGAAACTAAGACTTCATCATCTTGTCTCTTTCAAAGCAGTCAGATGCTTTTTCCAGCAGTGGTCCTTCATTTTTTTAGCCTATGTTTCTGTGATTTAGTTAGTCAAATTGATGAAATCTGAAAAATATTTTAAATATATATTTTTTGCGAATAGTGTTGTATCACAAAAAAACTAAGCCCTCTTTGGGAGATGGCATGTTGTCCTATTAATATGAATTATCCAGCCTGATCTTACGGCAATTCGTATATATTTTACAAGGTGACTAATTTGTATGAATGACCTACTCCTAAACCTACCCGTCACCGGGGTTTAGACAAATCATACAAAACCCTATGATCGGGGTTGTACGAATCCGTGCGAATTAGCTACCTTGTAAAATAAGTGCAAATTGGTTGTGAGATACTGTAGCGTTGAATTATCAGACCTCAAGTTTCCCAGATTGATCCTCAATACTATATCAGTAATATTTGGTGCATTATTGTGTTTACACAGCTCAGTGCTTACCTTTGAGAAAAAAAGAAAGCCTATTGTTCAGCAGGGCACAAGAGAGGAGTAACATAGCTAATATTTTAAAATAATGCATCAGGACAAATCATAATGTTAGAAAATAATGTAGGTCATTGCATGCACCTTCCTATTATGTGCAAGACATGCAGGTTTTGCTATTTTTCAAACGCTTTTTATTTCAGTATGATAACAGATTTATGAGGAGAGTCTAAAAAGGGGTATCAGAAATGAAGTTAAAATATTCAGGCAGCCTGCTCTTTTATTTTCAAGCTGATGAGCTAATACCTTCATAACGTTTAGAAGCACGCTGTGTTACTTTGTTGTAAATGTTGTAATGTATGCACACAGGAAAATGCGGGTCAGAAAATGCAGTCTAGCGCATAAGGGCTGATTTATTAAATGTTTTGTGTTCTGTTGGTTTTAAAGTTTTCTACTGCAGTAATGAAAGTATTCTAAGCAGAACTGCTTTCAGAGTTTTGACATGCAATAAGAAGCAAAGTTCCTTTAGTTTTTGAGTCCTGATAACAACTAAATGATATAATTAGGGATTTGACAGGCAGGTTGGAAATTCAGTTAAAACACTTTTTTGATTAGACAAACATTTCTTCGAACTTTCTCTTCCACGGAATATATAAATACAGATAAATACATTTAGATCACTCAATTTAATGATTGCTATCAGGATGTGAAGAGACTTTCAAGCAGCATAACAAAAAATGCTTCTGAAGATAAACCTAATGCACCTTTTATGAAAACATAAATAGGCATATTCATAAGAACATGTTTCATTAAAGACATTTAAGACTAATTTAGGAGCCGATATAAACACCTGTGTGTGTGTGTGAGAGACAGAGAGTAAGAGAGAAAGAGACACTTTATGAGAATGAAATCTTTTGTGAACTCAGAATTAGAGTGAATTTATAAGTAGCAGTATTAGTTTTATACTTTATTTTTAAAAAATCCTTAGATGTAAGATTTAGGCAACAAATCAAATGTCACACTGATGCCACCATTCAACTTTCAAATTACATTCTGTCATTTTTTAAAAGAAAATAATACTTTTATTCAGCAACAGCAAATTAATCCGATCAAAAGTGACACCAAAGACATTTACAATTTTACTAAAGATTTATATTTCAAATAAAAGCTGAAATTAAGTATGATTATGATTTCTGAAGAACAATGTGACACTGACTTTTTTAATGCAAAAAACAAACAGACCCCCCAAAAAACCCAACGGGAATAAATTTACATTTTTAAAATAGCAAGTTACTTTAAATCGTAACTTTTTTTTTTTTTTTTACATTATTGCTCACATTATTGTTCATCGGACAAGTCCAACATTGGTGAGCATAACAGACTTGTTTAAAAAAAAGTGTTTTCTCCAAATCATGTAATTTTTTTGTATAATAAAAAATACTAAAACATATACTTTACACCCATATTTTTCACTATTTCATTAATATAACTCTCCTGTGGAATTAATGGAATCTTCTGACCTGTTGTTCTCAATAAATATCAAATGTCACAGTAACTGATCAGAGAGAACTCACTACAGCAGTGTTTCCGTCTGTATGACTTCCTGTTGGGTCTTTTCTTTGAACACTTCTTGTCTGTCACTCGCAGGCGCACTGCTTTCTGCTTCCCTCGGCTGTAAAACTGCAGTTGATTCTCTCTCATTTTAGAGCACTCACCACACAGGACCCATAATGCCTTGAGTGCTCACATGAACCACATGTCAACCGAGGCTTTTCAGATGCCTCGCTCTCCATCCATGTCATCCTGCCACTAACAAGTGGCAGAGGGAGGACAAAAATAAGAGGAAAATGGACTGGGGGGAGGAGGAGGAGGAGGAGGTGGGATGCTGTCCCGCAGATCTCATCCAGTGAGCGAGTGCTGGCCTCGGGCGGGACAACATGAGAGTTTTCGGAGCTCGCTAATCTCCCCACCCACCAGCGCTGACCTGTGCGCTTTGACTGCAGGAGAGACCCAGCCCTCCATCAATGTCACAGTCAGAACTAATGAGAGCCAGAGGCCGCAGGGTCAATGACTAAGCTGATTTGCCTACTGATAAGCGATGACGGAGCCTTGGAGAGGGGTTGTACCGCTGTCTGGGATTAGATTAGCTCCTCTGTGCTGGAGCGTACAATTTATGAGCTCACAGAGTTGAAACTTGGTCGTAACCTTGGCGAGGATGGGTGGCTTTAACGTGCGTTGCTGTAAAAAGTATTCATTCTAGAATGTGTAAACAGGTTAAACTGACCACAGTCTAGAAAGAAATACCTATTACTACAACTTAAATAAATGCATGGTTGCGAATTAAAAAAATACAATTTATTGCTTTCGTTAATCCTTTTAAGTCACAATATTAGTTTGAAATATGTTAACATAGTGATTTTAATCTTTACATCAGTTCAATGTTATGATTAATTTAAACAAAAATGTTCTTTCTTTATTTCAGGGTTCTTGATTCCTGCATGCTTTGCATAGAACTGGATAAGGCAAATACATGTGACCTGTGCTGGCAAAAAGAGTCATAATGAGCAGATTTCCAAAAAATCTGCAAAAAGAAACGGTGTCAAATAAAGAAACAAATATTGAACATTTTACATCTAAATAAAGGGATTCAAGTAAGAAAAACAAATAATCAAATGTAAAAATCAGTTCAGCGTATTCATTATTAAAACTACAAAAGCAGCTCAATCAAGAGCACCAATTTTTAATTTGATTGTGTGATTAACCTACTTAAATACTGTAATTCTGTGTATACAACATGTATGTATTGGGATCGGGTGTGTTTTTGGAAGTGCAAATATGTGCACATTTCATAAGTGAGCAGAGAAAAAGGTACTACTCTCAGAAAACGTATAAATAAAGACCATTTTAGATGTTTAATTAATATTGGAATCTTAATGAACAAATCTTTGCATTAAAGATTTTTAATGCTGTAGCTCAACATTAGCCTGTGTGCATTATGACTCATTTTGCCAACACAGGTCACACATGTTGCAATTTAGTAATATTTTATGTGTTTTAGTGAAGGGAAAGGCCTGTTAGTGTTTAATGCTGTTGTGTTTGAGATTGAGTTTTATTATAGTTTTTGTTGCTAGTGTTGTGCTAAACAGTAGCGCTCATGGTTAGTTTTTGGCAGCTACATGGAGGTACACACTACATACAGTATGAGTAACCATATGAGCAACAACTATACTAAGTAAACTGGTTGTTTGTGATTGTCAACTTAATATTTTGTGTTCCACAGATCTGTGTATTTGCTAAAATAACTTTTTTTTTATTATTCTCTATCAAAAAGTGATTTAGAAACTCTATAGGTCACTAATACAGCACCAGTCTCATAAGTTCTGCTCAAAAACATGTCTTCAAGGACCTTAGTTAAATAATCTGCAGAAGTTGTATTTATGTATACCCTATATGGATGTTTTTGACCCTCATTTAATGCATTTTAGGCTTTATTGAGAGCTTGACCATGTATACAAGTAAGGAGATGCAGAAGATGTATCTTCTTCATTCTCAGTAATCAGTTTACTGCAAAGCAAATCATTCCTTCATTGCTTGTTAAAGAGATTCAATGTGCTGTACATTGTTTTCGGCGCAATAATGATTTTTCCCATTTCCCATTTCTCCCCGCTCTTTTGCGATTTCTGACAGCAGAATAAGTGACGCTAGACAGATATTGCTCCCAGATGATTTCACAATGCCATTCAAGTAGGTACCCGATTACAGGCTCCTGGGTAATTTGCATGTGATTATGCCACTGGTTTTTGTACAGGGAAAGAGCATGGCTTTAATTGTCTAACTTTTATCGTGTAATTACACCGCCGTTTGCACTCTGTAATCTTAAATTCTATAGTAGGAGTTATTTGGCAGAATTTATCACAGTGGCATGTGGGCCAGCTGGGATGTATTTCTTTTTACTCAGAGATTTGCAGTTTCACGTCGGCTCTTGAATGACGGCACAAAGGATTCAACTTTTACATATCAGCCGGATGTTTCCTTTGTGTGAGCCACATTAGCGAGTGACCTCTAACTCCTGTCCTGTGATGTACAGTGTCATTCGCCTCGACTACACTGTCCCAGATGACACGAAACTCTGCAGGAGACAAAACAGCGATGAATAATTACCCCAAATCTGAAAAGAGTTCTATGTTCTCCCTTCCACAGATAGCATCTTATCACCTGGTCAGTCTAGAGGCTTATCGCCGCCTTTTTAGCTCACCTGAAAGCATATTCAAGACTTAAATCTCCAGCAGGAATGAAGTGCATATTTAAACTACCGGTAGAAGCCCGCAGCGTATGGGTTTCAGGCAACCGAGGTTCGTTCTGTAGCAGGCAGTCAGAAAGGCTTCCATCTGTTTGCCTCTCAGGGGTGTGGGAACGAGGAACGCGGCATCTTTCTCATTCAAGATGCACTGTTGATGCCTTTATTTTGGCTGGGTCCTCCTTGTCGGGAGGCTGATAGCGGTATTGGCAGCTCTCAGGAAGACTGGCAGCAGGTGTAATCAATACGACCATCCCGCATCAGTGGGAGACAGCCGAGCCCAGAGGCAGGCCATCCATCAGCGCTCCAGCAGGCCCCGGGTCCACCTGGATCATACTGCATTGCACACACTGCAGAGGATGTGCATAAATAAAAAGGTTGTTTTAATTAGTTGTTCCTCCTCTGAAGTTTATTCAATTCTTTTTCCTCCCTAAGTGCCATTAAGAGATACTTAAATAATGCATCGTCTGCTCAATCAAAGGCAGACTCCGTTATCGTCTATCTGAGGAATTCAAAACATAGCTAGCATCTCTGAAATATTAAAACAGCCCCCAGCTGCTAACAATGACTACCTTTTTTTTTTTTTTTTTTTTAGTGGCAGCGAACACTTTTTTTTTTTTTTTTAAACTGTGCAACCTGAGTTTCTTTCTTCTTACCAGCATTCTTTAAAATATAAAGTGGAATCAAACCTGTAATCTTAAGGTACCAGCTAAGTTACAGGAACACAGCTTTCCAGAGCGGCCTTTATTTTAACCCACTGTTCTTTCGACTAAAGAATGACTTGGTAAAGACTTTTCCACACTTTCTTTTCTCTTTTACCTGCTTATTATTAGATGGCCACTGTTGACTGGCAAAAATCTATATATTTTTTGTGAGATTTAAGAGATTGAGTCAGCACAACATTCTAATGAACTGAATATAACTTGATTAGTTAAGTGGCAAAATTCACATAATGATTAATGAAGCCCATTTTTCATATTTTGGGAGCTATTCTCACATGTAATGTGGTGTCAGCGCTTATTTTTCTGAGAATTAATTTTTTTTTTTTTTACAGACCATGTTTGTGTGGGAGACGCTATTCAGAGGACAGGTTGTTCACTTACCCACTGAGTTTAAGAACGCAAGAATCGCTAAGCATCTAGGCCGGGAGCAGCTGGAGATAGTCACAGTATGTGTCGGGAGATAAGCAGAGCGTGAAGAAAAAGAGAGTTTGCAGAAGGTGAATTCTGAAATGTTAAAGAGGCCCAAACATTAGTCACCCTGTGTTGATTCTTCATGTAGGGCCACTGCTGGCGCATGTAGAGATAACTGAGTCACGCCTCTCTCCAGGAACCATCGCGAGGAAGCATGGCACAGAACAGAGGGCAGAGTGCCAGGCAGCGTGCTAAGGTGACGTTTGTAGTAAGCATTCCCAAACAGCAGCACAGCACCGTTACTAGCAGCAGATCCGCTTTCACATGAGTCAGTCGCACTCCCTCACTGACTCCCCCTGTTGCTAATGACCGGCACAACCTCACACTTGCACCGGGAGCGCTTTCCACCTGCCTGACCGTACAGCGCTCATTCCCGTGACATGTGGAAGCGGGATCATCATCACACTGTGAGTTCATTGTTTTGAAACAAGCTCCTCAGCAGATGTTCAATAAATCCGAGAAAAGTGCAGGATAATAGTGATTTTAGCACAACACGAAGCTGATTGCCTAAAAACCCAGCCTAGGTTAAAAATCACTTTTTGATTTTGTAAAATGTTGGCAAGAGGAAAATGATGCAACATATGAAGGTCATGGGATTGAAATGTTATGAGTAAATAGATTTATAATTATTGTGTGACAGTTTATTTTCCCTGGACAATTTATTTTGTATTTTTGTTAATAAAAAGCCTCTCTGAGGCATGACGTCACTCCCACTGTGTCTGTCGTTGGCTCCCCGCGTGGCATTATATATAATATAATAGTTGATAAAGGGACAGTTCAGCCAAATATGAGAAATCTGTCATTAATTACTCACCCTCATGTGGATCCAAGCCCATAAATCTCTTACTCTCACCAAAGATGAAATATATATATATATATATATATATATATATATATCTGTATTGTAAAATTTAATTTCTTTCTGTGATGCGAATCTCAATTTTTTTCTCACCATTACTCCAATCATTAGTGCCACATAATTATTACAAAATCTTGCTGCTACAGAATCATTTATTATTATCAATGTTGAAAACAAGTGATGCGGCTTAATAGTTTTTTTTTTTCCAGGAGTCTTAGATGAATAGTTCAAAAGAGCGTAATGTATTTGATATAGACATTTTTTGTAAAAAATCTTTTTTTATCAATTTAATGCATGCTTGAATAAATATTAATTTCGTCATAAAAAGTATATGAAGTCATAAAAGAGTATGATCACAGGTCATAGAAATTTAAAATGTAATCAAAACTTCTAATTTTGTTGTGTTTACAATATCACACATACTCATTTCCCTAATAATAAAATCTTTGCTTACACTTTGTTCAATAGTCCATTTAGACATTCTACTAACTATAAGTAACTTTGTAACTACATGTAAACTGCATGTAAACTACAGTCATTTTAATTAATTCTCAACTACATGTCTAGTAACTCTCAAAAGAGACTGTTAGGGTTGGTTTAGGGTTATTAGAATAAGTTGACATATACTTGCAAAGTTTTTGATGTAGCATGTTGTGGACTCATCAAAATGAAATGTTGGAATTTTAAGCAGACTACAAATCCTCTAATGACTGCTAGTTGACATGTAGTTGCTTACTGTTAGTAGATTGTCTAAAGTGGACCATCGAAATAAAGTGTTACCAAGTCTTTTTTCAATAATAGTACAAATAATGTTTTGTAAAGGACTTTTTTTACGAGGCAAACAATACAGTTTCAAATGATACTCAAAAGCTCACAAAGGTATAATACAATCACATAAACAATGACAATACAATTCCACATAATATCAATATAGATTACTACTCATAATCAATTTGAAACAGATATTTCGTCTGGAGGATAAGCCGGCTGTTTACAGTTGCTACATTCGTTCAATCCCATTTTACATCAGCTTCAAAAACGGCTCATTCTATCAAAAGTTCAAATGGAACCAGGGACATTTTAAACAGCAGAAATTTGAAAGTAACAGCACCGGCACGCCAACCAAAACCCGCCACCTTCCGCCAAACCAATTACCATTAACTCTCTCTAGACGAGGCTTGGAGTGACATCACTAATGCGCCAGTGGCATGCGCGTGTCATAATAGTGAATTAATGTGGCGCTCCATAAAGTGCGTGCTCCGCGAGCCGCCCGCTGCGACTGCAGTAATCAGTGTTTGTGAGTATGTAGAAAGCAGTTATTAGCTTGAGTAAACAGTGAGCAAGCTGTCCTGATCCCCACTGTGCTCATAGTGCTGCCATGAGGAGGGCTGATGGCAGCCTATTCTCGAACTCATCTCAACCCCTTCCCACTTGATAGCGACATCTCCATGCCAGTCCCTTCCCCTCCGTTCGGTTTCATCGACCACACGGGGCAGACATAAGCCTCTCGGATTCTCCTAGGAGAATTCAGTTACAGATGTGTCATCGGACACCGCAGTTTTCTCCGTTCCTAATAGATGACTGGCTTTGAATATTCTGTCAGTTTTTCGCCAAGCCGCAAAAGGTCAGTGTTATCCAATCTCCACTTGTGCCCGTCTCCATTTACCATAATCATTCTGAATATGAGAAATATGAAAGCGGTCTGGCCAGAGACACGAGTCGTTTCTTTATTCAGCATGCAAGGTGAAGGTTTCCTCTCTGTTCCCTCAGATTAATAAAAGCACTGTTTGGAGTGCCCTGGAATACTAATTAGCTCCTGTTTATTTTGCCTTTCTTCGGACAATCAATAATCGCACAAAAGCAATGGAAGGCTCAAATCGCTTCGATAACCGTTCAAATTAAATTGGATGGAGTTCATTAAAGATTCCCGAGGCATCGTGCATAATATTCAATATTGGAGACTTTTTATTTCATCTCTTTGTCTTTTGTTCTGAGTTCCTGTGTGGAAGCCAGACGAGTCAAGAGTTCTAAGACAATTAATTAAGTCTCTGACAAAAGGGCATTTCATATGTTTCCTCATAGCATCACAAGAAGATTTGCCGAATTTGATTCACTCGTTTCCTTTCTGTAGACGTGTTCAGGCGCTTCCATCACAGCTTGTGCCCAGTGTCTTTATGTGCTAATCAAGAAAAATCCTTATACTCGCCCGTTTGCCAGCATTCAGGCTTAAATCCCATGACTACAGTGGCACAGGCTGTAATTTCGAAGGTGGTGGTTGCCAGAGACTTGGGCTGTTTGCAGTGAAGCTTTTTGCAAGCTTTTTGATTCTTCTTCTTTTTTTTTTTCCTGTCATTTTTTTTTTCTGTTCTGTTCATTGTTTTTCGTAATCACTAAGGATTGTTGTTGCTGACAGAGAATGACCCGTTAACAATAAAATTGGCTTAGTGTAATCGCAGCAAAAAATGTACTGTTAATATTTGCAAAGATGGTGCCTGAACCGCAGGTCAGCCTTGTTTCCAAAAGAGAAGCTCATGGGATACAGCATTGATGTTAATTGTGAAGTCAAATAGTTTGGAGCTCACACTTTCTCTTTCTCTGAGACTCGAATTCTCTTCTGTGTTAATTAAGATCAGAGACAGATGGTCAGTCACATGTTGGAATAATTTACTCTTTATTACATTGGTAACAGATCTAAAGAGGAGATTGGTGCTACCTGACACACTTTTACAACAATAAATATTTTCTGCCTGGTCTCATGGCAAAAACATACATGGGTGAACTTTTTAGCCAGACACAAAATACGTACCAACAAGCACATATCACTGCAGTTTATGTTATGTTCATGTAACAGATATTAATATTGGCAGATCAATGAAATAGTCTATTATAGGCTTTCCAGGTAAATTTATATATTAATGTATTTACACAACAGGCTGAGAGGAGTGCGATATTCCAGTAATAACAGAACTCCAATCATTTCATCATTATGCAACTCTTTTTTTGCAGTTTTGCACAGCAATTGTCACGATGGATGCATCCTTGCATTTTTGTTTCATTTTACCTTGCTTTTTGTTCTAGCTCTCTGCATGTTTTATAGCACAACATGCGTTTAACCGTAATTTGCCATGACTGGTATTTTGCATACGCTGAATATGTATAATGAATGTTAATACAGTTAAAATCCTGTCAGAAGATGTTACCAATTACGGTAATTATATGCACATGGCACTCATTAAATAATGTGAAGCATAAGGCATAACTGAAGCACAAATTAGAAGCGCTCTCAATACCTTTAGATTTGGCCCATAAAAATGTCTTTTTATGTGCGATTCAGTAATTTTCATAATTATGTCGCAGCACTTTCAGCAAGCCTGCATGTGTAAATATTGTCTCTAATTCTCTCAGCCTCTTAATCTCTTTATCTCATGCTGCACGTGCAAAGAGCAAATGTTTGTGATTTATTGAATAGTCGAATGATCGTTTAGAGTCGTATACCGGCAGCCAGAGATTTAATCGTTTAATAAAGTGTATTCTGTCACTGTGTCAATCATTTTCGGGTCTTGGATTGGCACTAGCAAACACAAATGAATGTGTCGCGCTGACACAGGAAGCATGTGCCATAGTTATAGCTTGATTTATGCCTAAATATGTCAGTGCTTGTGACACGGACATTTCAAATTCTATTCTATATTTGTCACATGGGCCCAAACTCCCTCGAAAATCATCGCTCGGCTTAAAAATCACCAGCGCCTCTATTATTCACACATTGTCCGGAGACCATTCTTACAGGGTTTGGCACAAGTACATCACCTGTCAGGCTACATCAATTTAGCCAGTGACTCAGCTGAAATATAAAAAAACAGAGACATTGGTAGGTTTAAGTACTGCTGCCCGCTTCGTAGTGCTCCTACTAACTCCTCCAGCGCTCTAAATGTGGCAAAGCCATTTGCTCAGCTTATAAAATGCTTGGCTGCTTCTAGCCTCCTCCCTTTTACTTTAGCGAACATATTGGAATCCACAGTGCGTGTAAACCGTTAAATGCAGGGAACTTGGAGCATGTCTGAGCATGTCAGGAACCAGAAGGGCAAACTTAATTTTATTGCAGGAAAGCTTTCTTTTTTTCCCCCCTCTCGAACAATGTACAGTATGTGTTTCCACAACAGTCTATGTTTCTATTATAGCTGTCAAAGATTTATGGTATGTTACCTTGAGCTGACTCGAGTCCTTTATTTTATCCATGACAGCTTGCAGTCAGGGCACTAAAATTGATTCGTGCTCTTACAAGAACAGGTATTGGATCGGCCCTCGCCAGAAATGTTTAATATAACGCTTGATAACGTTTGAGAAAATTAGGAATGCGGTCAGTAATTTGTAAGTAAACTTCCGGCAGCTTGAGTGTTCCTAAAAAATGCATAAATAATGCAACATTTGGAGCGCAAACCATCTGTGGCAACTTATTACAAGAATTAATCATCACATTATAGCTGTCAAGCGTTTGGCTTTTACATGTACTTGAATCCTCCGAGTCATGAGAGTTTTATGCCGGCTGTAACAGATGTTGTCAATAGTCATGAGAGATAATAACAATTTGTGATGGTAATAATAGTGCTGTCATACAGCTGACCTTTGATCAATGTTATGTGAGATGTCATAACACAGCCTGACATCACATCAGTCAAACCCGTAGTTATGTGGGCCGTCCGGGTGCCTCTGTAAATGTCCATCTTTGGTCCATTTTCATGGTTATATTTAATGCTTGTGTAAAAGCATGCTTTTGTGTTTGTGTTATAGTAGCATGTTGTTAATATGATTTACTCTTTCATTTTAGGACATTTATCACAGTTAGTCACGAGTGCACTTCAAGACCTTGCATTTATCTGTTTCATATACCGCCAAATATATTATTATCTAAATCTTTGTGCATTTTACCATGTGGTGTTGGTTAATTCTATAAACCAAATAATACAAATCAACATGGCACTGATTTCTAGCACCCTTCACGTTTTGCTTGCTTCATTATTTTCCTGCAGACTAGTCTTTGATTTGACTGTGTTTGACACGTTTGTTTAACAGCTTTATTGATGTTTTGGAGCATTTGTTTGTGAATGCTGGATGTTTAAGAGGAAAAAGAGGATATCTAATCAAGGGAAATCGGATAATGCTGCTTGTAAAACAAGTTTTCAGAATGAAATCCCACTGTTTTGATTCCAAAACACGTCTAAGAAATGCTGCTTTAAAAGAGTGGGTGTTAAACTCTTAGTAGCTAGCCAAAATGTACTGAACCAACCCTCATCCTAAACCTAACCATGAACACCTACATTGTGAAATTTCAATTAATATTACTCAGTACAAAAATGTAACAATGACACTGTAAAAAGTGTACATTTACTGTATAACATGTATAATGATATACTAATATGTCCTTTAACCTCTTAAACTCTGCGGACCCATTTGGGTCTCTATTTTATGCAGATATGAATCACTTTGAGATTTATTTTACTGTAACAAAGTTATTTACACGTAAAGTACACTCTGTGGGGGGGGGGGGGGGGGGGG
>JAUCMS010000062.1:12831808-12844162 GCA_032357445.1 Enteromius radiatus | reverse complement strand
CATTACTATTCATGAACCTTCCAAATAAGGCAAAAACAGACAGTTTCATTCTAGGGTCAAATTCTAGGGTTGTAAATTTTCAGTTTCTGGGCATTTTTTCCCCTTACCTAAGCTACATGCCTTCTACATATCAGACAACAATTTAAAATTATGTATGAGGTGTATAATGATAAGTGACTGCCTTTATCACCCTCTACTGTACACTCCCACTTTTTCACACTCATTTCTGGAGACTAAGATTTCATGACACTTTAAAAGTTCATAAGATTTTTAATAGTTTTTAAAAGTAGTGTCATATCCTCACCAAGACTGTGTTTATTTGATCACAGGTAGAGTAAAACAGTTATATTGTAATATTGCTGTTTAGTATTTGAGTATATTCTAATATGTATTCCTACTGTATGATAAAAAGCTGAATTTTTAGCATTACTCCAGTCTTTTAGTGTCACATGAGAAATCATTCTTATATGTTGAACTTTGTAACATTAAGTTTTTACAGTCACTTTTGATCAGTGTATCATAGCTGGATATGTATTACTGAATTAAACTAATGAACAAATCACTTTTCATATTGGCTGTTCATTAGTACTTATAAAGCACATATTCTGCATGACCATATCCCTAATCCTACCCAATACCTAAACTTAACAACCTCCTTGCTAATAAGTAGCAAATTAGGCATTTGAGGCAAATGTCACAGTTAATAGTTTGTTAATAGCAAGAACTGGACCTTAAAATAAAGAGTATTTATTTATGTATTTAAACACAGTTTCTTGTGTTCTTAAAAAGATCTGATTTATCACAACATCAGCTTTCATTCTTTTAGTCACTGTTCTTTATTTCAGTCACCTAATGTGTTTGCAATTTATGTTTTTAAGTGTCTTCTTTTTAACCCCTGCACTAAATCTTCAGAGTGCTCTCCAGGACCCCGGTGTGGCAGTTATGTGGTGGCATTATGCATTTGAGACGAGGAAGTCTCAGACCTTTCAGACATAGCTCATCCCATCTGAGAGGAAGTGTCTTACTGTAAACTGCTGAAATGGATGCTTGCCTGCTGCTGCTCTCCCTCCTCCTCCTCCTTAAAGTGACAGTTCACTCAAAAACCTAAATTCTGCCATTTTTTACCCTTATCTTTCATGGAGCACTGGGTTTTCATGCAACTGTGAAAAAAAGAGGCTTTTAAGCTTCAATAAGGACACAAAAGCACCATGAATATTTTCACTGGAGATTTCCAGTGGTTACACAATTTCAGCTATCATATGGCTTAATAAATAAATATAAGCTGGGCCACATTCATGATACTTTTTGATGCCTAGGGTTTAGAAAGATATGAGGGTGAGTAACTGATGAAAGAATTGTAATTTTGGGGTGCACTATTGCTTTAGTGCACATGGAGGAAGATTGTGTGTTCTGAGATACTCGGTCATCATCAGCGGCTCTGACAGACTGACAGCAGCTGATTTTCTCTGACTCAGCTCACAGAGAGAGGCCGTCACACCGACACACAGAATTCCCCTTCAAATCTGTTATTTCACACAGGGGATTCGACTCTGACTTGTTGAGACATTAATTGAAGTGCATGGGGTGAACCTGGTACGTTTGTTTGGACTGGTAAAATAGGGGTGTCATGCACCTATATTTTTAGTGGGCATTAGTGTCACACACTTGGTGCTGTGTTTGAGATAAGACATGACGAAAGAAAAAGACGCTTTGAATGACAGTGTCTTATATAAGTGCGAAACAGGAGAGTCTAGGGAAACTGTTCAATTTCAATGATATTTAGTTTTAAATCACACGTTTCTCTAAAGTCAAGTCACTTTTCTCAAAACAGTTCATAGGGTGAGTGAGCTGAACACTTTGTAATTTAATTAAAGTTTTCATTCATTTCATACAAATTTCAAATCATGTGAATAATTTTCTCAAAACACTGCAGAAACTCTTAACTGTTTTCAGTATTTTCCTCAATCGATTTGACACTTTTCTCCTAAGACATGTAATTGCTCACAAAGCAATTAACACAACCATCTACACTTATCTTAACAGTTCAACTTTTCAACTGCAGAATAATGCACTGCATTGTTTTCCTATGTGTTCATTAAAAAGTATATATTAACATCAGAATGTTCTGAAACGTTTCTATTGAAAAATGTTTGACAAAAATTGGTCTGGCACAAAATGTCCTACTACAATATTTACAATGCTGCCTTGCCACAATTTGTTGCAGAAATCACATCCCAGAGTGGCTGAACATTGTGAGCTTGTTTTTTCCCTCCCCGACCTGTCCTGCCGACAACACTTGTCTAATGAAGAATTAAAAGTGGGAATATTAAGACCTGCAGCCTGAGTCTCAAACCCAGCCGGACTTTTATGAGTGGCGTGTTTAAGAAACCACTAGGACTTTGAAATAACCAGAGATGAGATGTTCTAAATTAGTGTTTCAGTCCATCTGCTTATGAGGTTCACATCTCAAGTAGTAATTTCAGATCAATCAAGGACCGGTGCTGAAAAGAGGGGAGAGGCTCTTTCACTACAGTAGCTGGGATTATATCCTTTCACTCTCTCACTCTTTTTACTTGCTCTCCTTCTTTCTCTCACTCTGAAACTAGACTCACCTAACAAATGATCCCAATATCTGGTAGGGAGCACTTAGGCAGCATGAATAATTACAGGTTATGGTGGGATGGTGTGACAACAGCCGGGCTGGAGTGTGCGTGGGTGCTCCTGCTCTCGGCTTGTCACCGGTTGCACATTAAGGCAGTGTGGGACTTGAGGGCTGTCAGGCAGGGACTGTAGTCACATCTTTATTAATAATGAAAGACATATTCAGGCCCCCCGCTGCGGCTGAATCTCACTGGCCTCGTAATATCTTCAAGAACAACAGCCAGAGCAGCTGTGGCTTATGTAGCTCTGAAACTGCTGTTATTTTGAGACTCTGTAAAAGGACTTTTGACGGGAGGGGGTGTGTATGAGGTGACCGGTTTAAAGGTTACACATACAGCTCAGTAGCAGTGTTGTTTTTGTTAAGTAAAACACTTTAAAAATTGATTTGGTAACTGAAATTAAGATGACATACAACAGAAATATTAAATGAAAAACTTTAAAAATAAAAAATGTTGCCTTGGCAAGTAACTGAAATAAATATGTTTAAGGTGAAGAAATTAGTAGTAAAGTAATTAATTAATTAATTAATTTTAAAAAAGCTGTATAGAAATGTTAATAATAATAATAATAATAATAATAATAAATAGCTTAATATTTCTACATCTTAAACTAAAATTGAAATGAAAACTGAAAATAAGCCACACTATATATGCTACAAAATAACAGTGATCTACAGAACAGAAAGATCAAACATGCTGAAGTACCAACATTTCTGAAACTGAAATCAAATTAATTGAAGCTATACAGAAATATAAAAAACTTAAACTAAATAAAACTTAAAATAAATTATATACTTACCAGTGTGTTAAGAATAATAAACTTAATTGAACACAAATTATCATTAACGAACGTGCTGAATGAATTCAGAGATTTCCACATGCATATTTCCTTATCAAATTCTCCAAAACAAATGATCTGAACTGTGCTTTCCACTATAATAGTGTATAATAATTTTTTACCAACCTCTTTCTGACAACAGTGGCCTTATTTGGCTCTATTTTTGTATATCCAAAGACATTTTAAAAGAGATTTAAGTTGAAACTAAAATAAAAGATAATTTCACCATACGGTCTTCTGAGCTGTGAAAGAGAACCTCTGAGCAATAAAAAGTTCCTCTGGGCAGAGCCACTGAGTTTTGAGGTGGAAATGGTTTCTATAATGAGCATGGTGAGCTTAGTATATCTTGGTGTAAAGCAGATTTAAGTAAAAGAAGAGGAAGGATCCAGTGGACTCTCAGAGGGAATTGTGGGAGTTGCTTGCATCAATTGCTTACAAAAATAATGAACCTTTTAGGGGCCAATAATCACTGCAGATTAGCTCCATGCCAACAGAAAATCCATTAATAATGTGGCCGTCATCTTTATTTGTAGTCGAGAGCTCTCCTCTCGCTGCATTCAGAACGCGCTCAGCAAGCGGCCAAGGCTTTGCACGGCTCATATGCTTCACCTGACTCTACATATAAACAAACCACAGTAAACAAACAAACAAAGATGGCACATCATCATCACCACGCATTTACGTTTGTGAAAATCACGGAAGCCAGATTTACTGAAAAGATCTGCTTATATCCTTCAAGGACTATAAAGATGGCGATTATGTACAATAACTAAAGAGGTCTGCCCACCAGTGAAAGTGTGTACCGCCATGGAAATGTGTTTTTGATTCATACATAATTGTATCATTGAATATAAATAGCTATTAATCAGCTTGAATGTCCAAAATAGCACAAGATGAAGCCAGTTTTGACTGTCATTTCAGACACCTTCAGATTATGGGAATTATTTTTGCTGCCTTTCAACACATTTTAATAGGCTGAGAAAAATCACATGAAAGAATGACACAGTTCTGTAAATGATTTGATTATGTGTCAAACATTTAAATATAGCATATAGGCTTAAGACTAATTCTTTCACAGAAAACTTGCCATGAACTAATCATTTGTATTCTACATAATATATACATAGGTAGAATACAAATGGTTAGTTTATGGCAATTTCTTTTTTCCATTTTATCATGCAAAAATACATATATTGTTGGAATGCTACTTCTGAATGTTCTCGGAACAAGAACTAGTGCTGCCAAATGGTTAATTGTGATTAATCACATCCAAAATAAAAGTTTTTGTTTACACAATATATGTGTGATGTGTGTATATATACTGTATATAGACACACATGCATGTATATGTTTCAGAAAAATATGTTGTTTATATATTAACGCTTTTATATTATTTATTTATAATATAAATTATATGAATGTAAATATAGACATGCAAATACATCTAAATGTTTTGAAAATGCGTATATTTATATATACAAACACACAGAACACACATATGTATTATGCTAACAAAAACCTTACCAGAACATTTTTGATGTTCTGTTATCCTTGGCTGTATTAGTCTAAGAGTTTTAGTATATGAAAACAGCTTATTTTTAAACTCATTTCTTAAGGTTAATTTCTCTTTCATGCAAACATATTGGTGTACTGGTGCAGACGTGGCATTCAGTGGAGAACATTCCTCCTAAAAGCTTGTCTTGATACAGCCCTACACCTATTTCAAGCAATTTTGGGTTCAAGGACCGGTCAGCATGACTCCTTCACATAGGAGCATTTTCTGTGTGAACGTTGAAACCGTAGTAGACGGGTTACTGCAGAGCATCAGTGCCACGTTGACTGTTGTTTGTGATTTTTAAGATGCACATGAGTCATTGTAAGTCTAATCAATGTACTGTAAAATCAATCAGTCAAGAAATCAAATTGAGCCCTCCTCCTTGACACATGTAAATCCTGCCAACATCAGAGGCAATTTTACATGTCTAAGGATGCGTGTGGTTTGTATTTGTGAATTTACTGTTTTCCAAGCTTCCACTCAGTGGTGCCCTTTATGTGTATAATCTCCCTGGCATTAAAAATCTTGGCTTTGAAATAACATCTGTTTAGGGTTCCTCACAGTAGGGAAACACTGAAAAAGATGCATTGCAGTTTTCTGTGTCAAATCATCAGAACCCAAGGTTTAATTGAATCTTGGTAAAACAGCACCCAGCAAAAGATGAACATTGACAAAAAAATTCCCTCATTTTGTCACCATTTAAAGCTTAATACATGTACTGTATCTCTCATAGAAATAAGCAAACTACTGTAATCTGAGATGGTAAATGCATTTAAGGAAAATGTCCATTTTAATTGTAATTGGGAAAATGAAAATTACCCCATCATTTACTCACCCTCAAGCCTTCCTACTGTAGCTGCAGATGACTTCTTTCTTCGGCTTAGGGGTTAATTTAACCTGTTGAGCAGTTTGGTCCCACATATGGGATTTAGAACGTTCGGTGACATCGCATAACTGTCTAATTCAAAGTTAATTCGAGTTAATTCTAATTCGAGTTTTCGCATGTTTGCTGGCGCTGAGCCAGAGAGAGACGGACACCGTGCTTGTCATATTATCACAACTATACAGTGTTCTTAACCACATAATGCATATTTTATGTTTCAGACATTTAAATACACATATGTACTAGTAAAACAATACATTTAGAGCTTGCAACAATAACAATCCATTTAAATTTTATTTTTAAATTTTATTCATATCAGATACACGTCTAAGCAACTATAAAGTTCACTCTGTTCTTCACCCAGTTCTCTAGCCACTTACTATCATGTATTTCAGGAGAAATTGATGAATTTGCGTGCTGTAAATTCGCATGGCATGACTCTCTGAACTGCAGCACGAACAAACATGGCGGCACCCATCTCATGTTACAGATCATGATCACTATCATTTATAAAGGTTTACAAAACACACTCATTGACATATATTTGTGAATCAGAATATCATATTGTTCATGACACGGTAAGCAAGTTTAAAAATGGAAAACCTAAATAAAACCGATCAATCCGTCATGCAGCGTTATTGTGCTCGTGGTGTGTCACGTGACAAGCATGATACGTCGCCATGGAAACAGCAAGGGTAAACGTTCTAAAAAAACGATTGGATTAAAAAAATTCACTCTGTGAGGACCGCTGGATTATTTTAAATTTACCACTGAAGGGTTAATATAAGCCAAGAGACTTTAAAAACAAACGTATGTTTATGTCCTATAGAATGTCATCCACTGGAGCACCAATCTTTCTCCAGGAAACTGGAGATTACAGTTCGTAAAGTTTTAAAAGTGAATATTTATACACAAACACTGATTCACTTTAGAAACCCTTTATTAACCCTCAGAGTCGTCTGGAGCACTTTTTATGATGGATGAATGCACTTTATTGGACTTTATTTAACCTTAAAATCTCAACAGCCATTCACTGCCATTATACTACTTACAGAACCAAGGACTATTTTTAATAGAACTCTGCTTGCATTCATCTAGAAGAAGAAAGTCATATACACCTAGAATGGTTGAAGGTGAGTAAATTATGGGGAATTTTAAATTTTGGGTGAAAGCAAAAACAATTCAAATTAAATTTCCCTTAAATGCATTTACCATTTCAGATTACAATTTGTCAGAATGTGTTATTTCTATGACAGATACGTGTATAATACTTTAAGCCATGTCAAAATCAGGGAATTTTGCTGCCCACTATGATGCCTGAAAATGCTGTCCAGGCTACGTAATAGTGTGAAATCTTCTTATCTCTTATTATCTATCACCAGCTAGACCAGCATTAAACCTGTACTGAACCCACATGAAAGTGCACACAGGTGTTAGCTGGCCTGTTCAGCCGAATTAGAAAATAGCTGCCAAACAGCTCGCTATTTTGCAACTCACTACTGTGCCTAAAGACTTGAGGGAATGAGGGAAGCTAATCTGATTTTGCTCTAAACGAAAACAGTCCCTTTTAAACTTAAGGTCTTTTAAAAGTAACGAAGGGCTTCATCATTCATGAATGCATTATGAGGTCAGATTCCCAACCTGGAGTTCGTCTTACGGCTCCACAGACATGAGCGTCAGCTGAGATTGTGGTGTCTCTTACAGAGTATTTTTATCAGTCTGGCCATAACAATGTAATATATAACACACGATAGATTCTACAGCCTGTGTAATGTCTGGTGATGAGAAGAGTTGTAAAATTAGCCCTTAAAAAAGGAAGTTTAAGGATCTGTTTGAGTCCACAGGCTCATTCAAAAGCAGCAGTGGGGGTTTATTCACTGGTGTCTTGTAACTCGCTTTACAGCACTGATTATAAGAGCCTGCAGAGATGCTCATGTGGGCAGACGCCACAGTCTATTTGCACTTCTCACGTAGGGTATAAGAAGTACTGTTGACCTAACTGTAATCTCATAATTTCAAAGCACTCGAAAAAATTGTTTATCTCTAACCAACAGCCACAGAATACTATCTGCTTGCTCTTCTGTGAATACACTTATCCCTGTAAAGGTTGGAATTATTTTTAACTGTAAAAATGGGAAAATAACGGTATAATTTGATGCTAAAACTCTCCAAATTATTTGTTTGTTTTCAAATAATGCAACAATTTTTGCCACAGTACTGATACTGGGCTCTTGAGTTTTCACTCATGCTGACAGCCAGGCTAATTTCATTGCGTTCTATTAGAAAGCCCTAAACAAAGCAAGTGGCTAAACTTACCTAAAGTGGGTCATGATGAAGTTATTTAAGGGTCTAGTGTAAAAAAAACAAACAAACCTGAAGCTGACTGAACTCCAGTGGCACTTTTCCATGACACTAAATATACTGCATGTACTGAGAGAGCAGAATCACTCCCGAATAAAACAAAGCCAAAGGCATATTTTGATTACCAAGTGAGATTACTGCTTGCTTCTAGCAATGATTTGCTCCCATATTTTCTGTATTATTTCAAATATGTGATGGTAAATACACACATGGGAACTCTTGAATGAAACTGAGGATGGCTGAATACAAATGTTGCTGATTTCCAGCACTTTTAACATTTGCAAATGCCATGCTAACCTTTGTTCTGTGAGTCTTTCCCCAAGATGCTGTGTTGCGTCTGTATATATTTTGTGTACTTTATACTATGACATCTGTCTGTGTATATTTTGCATACTGTACTTCGTGTAGGCAAACAAAAAATACACTGTATGCAATACTGAGAATATATGGTACTGTATTATCCACAGATAATCAATATTAGTACATATTTAATAAATACATTGGATCTAAATTTAAATTTGGACTATAGGATAAACAACGTTAGTGGTTGTGTTCAGTTGTTTTCTCTCTCAGTGTATTGGCCCCTGTTTACATGTGCGAGGTGATAATGGCAAAGTTGCTTGAAAGTATAATTTTTCATCCCCTTCTGCCTGCTGCCTAAATTAAGCTTTTTCAAGGTTGGATGTGCAGCTGGGGATCGAAGGACAGGATCTTCCATCAGCGCCTGGAGGATCTTGTTTCCGGTTAGAGAATATTTAGTGCTACTGGAGCCCTTGCTCATTTGGACCCTGACTCTGAGCTATGGTTTAAGCCCACCGACTGTCCCACAATCCACACGGGCTGCTCACATTCTCTAATCAATGATTCACAGTCACTTCAAACGGCTGTTAAATAGTGAAAATTATCATTTGATGGGTGCTCACTGATGTAATTAATATTAATTGTTTGCGAAATGCTATATGCAGATGAGCTAGAACTTGTTTGCTTCTTTTCTCATCTTCAGTGAAAAATGGTTTCATTTCAAGAGATGCATTTCTGCCTGTGTTCAGTACATTCATTCATTCATTCGAAGCCAAAGGTATATTTTGATTAAGGTTACTGATTTATTTAATTTGTTTATTTTTTTAATTCATGGTCCAACCCTACTGAGTAGCTGGTTTTAGCTGGTCTCCAAGTCTTGCTAGGATGATCAGTCTGGTTTTAGCTGGTCGTTCCAGCTGGTCTCCAAACCTTAACCAGCTAAGACCTGCTCAGCCTAGTGGCTGTAAATTATGGCGAAAACCCCTCTAAAACCAGCCTGCTGACCATCTTAAACCAGATAAGACCAGGCTTGTCTCCCAGCTAAAACAAGCCAACCAACCTAGGCCTAGGAAATGTATATTTCTACACCAAATTACTGCTCATTGTTGGCAACATATTTATTTATTTATATCTGTCTGTGATCACCCAGCCATTATTTATTTATTTATTTATTGAGTAGCCAAAGGCATATTTTGCCTACTAAATAATAAATTAAAAAAGCGTATTTATATTTTAGCAATTGTTTGCATTTATTTAATTGTTTGTTAAATGACACTAAAGTTATGTTTTATTTATCAAGTGAGATTACTGCTAGCAACAATTCATTCATTAATTTATTTGTTTTATTAATAAATGTATTTATTGAAAACAAGGTATGTGATTGGACACGCTGTGTAATGAATGTAAATGTGTATGAAAAGCATTTCCGGCGAAAAGAACAATCTTTGAGATCATCGCGATGACAGAAACCCAAGACAAGGATTAAATACTCAGGTTTTAAATAATCCAGAGACGTAGACACGTCGCATTTAAGATCTTCCTTTCGGCCATGCAGATTACACTAAGTTAATCTGTGCATCCGTAAAACATTATCCTTGCTTTCGCAACGTGTGATCCTCCCCTAATATCAAACCACCTCTGATGAAGAGATTACAGATATGTACAGTGGTTTATTGGAAGTGCTTAAATAAGCTATTCGTTGGCCCAAGGCTTTCTGAAAGCGGCGTCGAGATCCATTCCAGGATTACACACATATCTAGACCCATCTCTCGAATCGCAAGCCAGCGAAGTGCTCAATGACTTGGGACAGTCATTTCACAGTCGGCATGTTCTGTGTCGCTCCCTCTGAAGATAAAAAATGATTTTTCTCGTTTATTGAGCCGACACAGCATGCTGCTAGCAGACATTATGCAGGAATTTGACAGGAAAGTACACCGCTTGAAACCATCGAGCAACAGCAGTGCAACATTGCACATAACAGTGTTGCAAGTGACGTAGTGAGATTGAATTGTACATCTCGTGCTTTGATCCACGGCATCATTAAATATACATGAAATGCAAGCCTAAAAAGAGGGCTAAAACAGTATTAGTCAAGCTCAGAGTGCGGTATAGAAAGGCGGTTAAAATGGAGAATGAAGCTGTCCTGTTATCAATGATGTCTAGATAACATTGTAATCTAGGCCTTGCGTTGTGGTTCTCTTTGAAAGCACACACTGTTGATTTTTTGTTGGTCGAATCTGTTGGCATGTTTTTTTGGCAGCACCCTGGTTTAGTGTTTACTGTAATTTTGCATGAAATTGCTGCATCATCCAGAGCTCTGTAAACCCGAGTGCTCCATGTATTGCGTTTTTAGGTAGAAAAAATGATGGACATTTGGCGACAGGGAAGTAAACAAGCGTTCCTCTCCATATGCTGCGGCAGACCATATGACAAATGTGTTGCTTGAATTTCCATCGTGTTCATTTTACACTTACATAATGGCCTTGTCTGCAACCGCTACGGTTTTAATTACCCAGAAATCCCTCCCGATCTCACCTGCAACTCTTGAAGAAAAACGTTTTCATCATCAGGATTCTACAAACCTCTTTGTGGAGTTCTTTAAAAAAGTGTATATTTAGTTTTTTAAGCAGTTTCTTTTTCACAACATTATTTGTGGCAGTAAAAGCACAATTTGGATTACAAAATGTTCCAGTAATAGTTCAGCTTAGCCTTTAATGGAGCAGCTTAGTCCTTCAGTACGTGATTATAACGTCCTTAGCAGGCTCTTTCCATGAAGCCAGATGTTCACAAATAAACACCACTGTGTGATCACGTCTCTGTGAAAGCTAATGCGATTCTAGCCTGGATTTTAGTGACCTATGTTATTTTGGTCCTAAAATGAAGATGCTTACAATGATAAAGAACTTTTTAATTAGGAAAGATTCATCTAAACCTGCTCCGTATTCGAACTGAGAAAAGGTCAATACTCACTCCTCACTTATGCAAAGCTGTATATTAGAACAATTAAAAGTGCACTTGATACTATCTTGACTACTGTACTTTCTTAACACACTGAAGTAGGCTACTTGTTTTGAAAGTACATTTATATCACAGTTTTTAAATTATACATTTAATTGTTAATTTTATATTTTAAAGTATATTTTAGTTTACCATAAATGTTTGTCATTACATTTGGCAAAACAGCAATATTTTATTGTATTAATAGATATTTCAAAGACAACAGAATTATGAAATTATGTATAAAGATTAAAAATGCATATGTTATCAGAAACACTTGCACTTGCAATTAATATGAATGAAACATTATATTATTTTAAACTATATTGTTTCATAATAAGTACTATATTGTTAAAGTATGCCAAAATGTACTTCTTGTTTACTTTAGTGTTTATAAAGAAAGTGCAAGTAGCCAACAGCCTTCCAAAAACCCCTAGAAGTTAAAAGAAAGTAAAAACATCTGTGATTTGTGCGTGTGACTGTCTTGGTTACAGTGAAGTTGTCTTCTTGAAGTTGCAGGGACACACAAGATAAAAAGAGACGGTGACATTTAAAAGTTGAATGACAACACTGCATGCGCATTAGCTGTAAGCATTGGTGCTTCTGCTCCATTTTCAACGCTTTAACATTTTTCGCCCTTAAAGCATATCAAAGGTCAAAAACACATCGAGTACCAGAGCCTGAAAAACGTCTAGGTTACGACTGTAACCCACGTTCCCTGAAGGAGGGAACGGAGACGTTACATATGGGAACTCGCCAG
>JAUCMS010000062.1:12811872-12831043 GCA_032357445.1 Enteromius radiatus | reverse complement strand
AAAGCTCATAGGCAATTGGTCTCTCTGGCGAGTTCCCATATGTAACGTCGAAGTGATTCGACTGAAAGGGTAACATACACAGCACTTTGATGGATTAGTAAAATCCAAGAACCTTTCTCTTTCTTAGTTTCATTCTTTTTTGAGTAGGTTGGTGCCAAAGTTTATATTAAGACTATACTATAACTATACTCGATTCTGAAAGAGAAAGAAAGTTTTTAATTAACAAAATGCCTGTTTTGGATTAGGACTCCATCTGTCTGATCATTCTTAAGGCTCTTTCACACCAAGCATGATAACGATAAAGATCTTTAATTTTGTGCGTTTGTGAGATTTTATACTAGATTTATATTTCAAATTAACATATTTATTGATATATCACTTAAGACTTAATAAGAGAAAATTATATTTCATTTGGTGTATATCTTTATTGCACAATACACATATATTAATATTATGCCTAAAATGTGTTTTAATGACATTATTAATAAGGATTGAATGATCACTGTATACTTGTTCCCATGTGATAACTTGCCCTGGTCATCCTTATATGATTTATATATTACTTTAAACGCAAAAGTTCTTGCAAAAGTAAAAAATAATAATAATAACATTTTACTATAAATCTATTCACACTATTGTGAAATATACGCTACGGAGTCAAAACTGTCTATCTATCTATATTTACTAATTTGCTGACTTATAAGTTCAGTATGTTTGTAGAGATGGGGTGCATTGTGGTTAATTATTTTTGACTCCATAAGAAAGCAATTAATGAACTAGAGTACACACTGTTTTTGCTGGTAGTCGTTTCAAAAATGCAGTCTGTCCACATAGAGACTGCAAGAACCACCTGCATACAAATTGCTATGATATACTTTACTTAATCTGTTCTTAAATAAAAAAAAAAACGAAAAACTTTCAGCTTCTTGGTATCTGAAAGTACTCAACCATACCTGTGAGGGCGAGAGAGTGCTGATCAGCTTCACGTTCAGCCTGAGCCTTTCGCACAGATAGAGAAATAAATTGAATCTTAGATATATTTAAAGGATTTAGCAAAAATGGCTCAAAATAGAAGGAGAGAGAGAGAGAAGGGGAGAGATATTTTAATTTCAATACGGTCAGGGGTTCACTTTCATACTGCAAATCACACTATCACCAAGGAGCAGAAGACCCCGAAAACTTTGATATTATTTTAATAATGACTGCTACAGTGATAACTATATGTCTCGCCCATTGTGCATTGTTAGTGAATATATCAATCCACTGTGCCTGGAGTTTCTCAAAGGCTAGTAATTCCCAGTCTAGTGAGTTCGAGCATGGAAATTGAGAAAATACATCACGTTTGGCTGTATCAGAGAGAAATGTTCTGTAGTATGTGATGTTAGAACGGTGGAGTGCCATTGGTGGAATGAGCGGAACCATAGCTGCTACCAAATGCTGCTTTGCACAAAGCTATTATAAGTAAGTGCACTGGACAAATGGGGTCCTGTGATGCTGACTCAAGCAAATATCAGACTCAATGGAGTGCCTGCAGACTAACAGCACTCTAAAAGTACTGTTGTGCTTCAGAAGACTTCAGCACATCACACAAACAACGCCATAAGACAGTCTACTTAGGTCTTATTTTGTTCACAGAGGCAGGCTGCTTCCTCCATTTTTATTTATGGGCTTTTTGCCTTTTATTAAATAATACAGTATAGAGAGAAGGAAATTATTTGGAAACGAGAAAGGGAAAGGAGAACTCGTGCCCCAGTTGAAGTGGAATGTTTTAATAAGATTTTTAAAAACCGCTCTTAGAATAAGATAAATGTTCTAAAAACATTTTAATTAAAGTTAAACAATAACATTAATATAACATCTAAAAAACTGGATGTTTTGAACGTTCTAAGAACATTCAAATGTAACGTTTTTGTAACTTACTGGGAATGTTAAGAAAGCATTCTTAGAACATTAATAATGTTTTAAATAGCATATTTGGGAAAGAAGTCTCTTATGGTCATTTGATCAAAATGAAGGTAAAACAGCAATATTGTAAATTAAATATCATTCCCCCAAATTATTTAATAAATATGTTCAAAGGAACAGCATATATATAAAACATAAATCTTGCAACATTTTTTTCCCCACTTTTGATCAACTGAATGCATCCATGGTGACCAAAAATCTTTAAAATTACACTGAAAAAAAATCATATTGACACCAAACTTTTGAGGAATTATATAAATAAAGCAAAAAATAAATAGCCAACTGACAGATAAATTCACTGTAAAAATGAAAAAAGCAACATGTGTAGACATTTACTTCTGACAGTGCTAAAATGAGCTGAATTTGGGAACATTTCTTAGCAAATATTGATGTATGAGACAACTTGCAATCACTTCGATGAATTAATTGGCATATCATGAAAATAATTTGATTCTAATCTAGAATCAATTGGCAGCTCTAATTGTCTCCTACACAATGGATCATGATGCATCGCGTGTACGGGCACATTGAAAAAGCGCCAAGGTGCATTCATGCTACATTTCATCTCTGATGTCAGTCTGTCATCATGGATAGGAGCCATATGGAAAAGTCTGATTTTTAATGCGTGGGTCTGCACGGTTATCCCATCGCTAATGGATGCCTGTAACTCCCGTCACTCATGCAGAGTAGGAAAGCTGTGGTGTTATCATTCATGGGCAGCAGTGCAATCTCTCTCAGTACCTGGATGAGTGCTCATCGCTGTTTCTTTTTGGCAATAAAATCTATCACATCCAATCTGTCATATTAATCAGTTCTGCTTAACTGAACCATATCAGCTAGATTTTCTGGATAGAAATTATAGCCTTTGCCTCTATTGTACCCAGGTGTGACTTCTACTGTGTGTTTTTCATTTTTCAGATGGCAATAATTTTTCAATTGCATCTTGGTAAAATACTAAATGACTGATCAGTGTGGTCGTGCCGTCTCTGGCACTCCATAGTAGCATCTACCGGTTTTTGTAATTGTCTCACCAATCACAGGATATCGAGGGCTATTGTGAGCAAATTGTATGCACGTAGCCCGAAGCACCATCGAATGCAACATAAACAAGCGTAAGTTCTGAAAGTACCTTCATGCATATTCCGCTGAATGGCAGGTTTCTAGAGCCATCCAGGCCTTGCGAGTGATAAAATGGGAAAAAGAAAATTCGCTTCCGTTCTTCCCTCAGGACCGAATTCATAAACAGAGCCTGACACTTGGAGGTGTGGTGCCTTCCTCTGCAATTTCTCGTTAAAATGATGTTGCGAGGGAAAACAAGCTAATTTACAAGGTGATATACAGGCTGGTTTCATGGAGCAATTATCAGCTTTATGGTGATATTCCAAAGATCCATAAAGCTTCTCCTCTGGTTGATTTCATCACGCTCAGCATGTCCAAGAGGCTCATAAACATAGCTTTAGATCTAAGTGCAGCAGGCTGGCAGGATGGGTACCGATGCACTGTGCTGCCTCGCTGTTGGACGTAGAATGGCCTTCTGGGGATCGCAGGAGGAGAGAACAGAAAAGGTTTTTTTGATCAAGACCAGCTGTCAGTTCTCTCCTAAACGGTTTCATTGAAGTGAACAGTTCTCGGGGAAGCGGAAGGGGCTTTACTTGCAGCGGGGAGAACGTGTTGTTGTCTTAATTACTCACACCTCTCTCCATGCAACTTAGGAACTGACTGTTCTACAGCTCTCTTAGCACAACATCAGTCAGCCGGGTGAGAGCGCAAAGGAAACAGAGGCACAACTGTCA
Source organism: Enteromius radiatus (assembly GCA_032357445.1). Lineage (NCBI taxonomy): Eukaryota > Metazoa > Chordata > Actinopteri > Cypriniformes > Cyprinidae > Enteromius > Enteromius radiatus. The sequence goes on along the minus strand of JAUCMS010000062.1, from coordinate 12,827,285 downwards.
GGGGAACTGTCGTAGGTGTTTCATCCTGTCAAGTCTCTTGGCATTGTTCTCAGAAAGCCTTTCTATTCACCCTGTAAGAAAAAGAAAATAATTCCCTGTGCATTTTGGGCCACTTCATATCATACCAAAAGCATGTCTAGATGCGGTTGAGCGCTTGGAGTGAGATCGTGTGTTGACATTCGGTGGCGATTTTTACATTTGTAAATAAAACAGGAGTATATTTTCTATGAAAAGGCTATTTCTACATCACAATTAATTTAAGGTAGGTGTTTTATTGTTTTTTGTAATTTTTGTTGTACAGCTATAGAAAAGTCAAGTCTTTCTAAACCCTTTACAGTATATAATATTTATATAGTTACATTTTTACTGTTGTATTAGATCCCTTAACCCTATGGCCAAAGAATTTGTAATATACTCTTATCTTAATAATTTATTTAAAAAAAGGCAAAAAGCAACATTAAACATTCAATGAAACAAACATTTGTAAACAGTTGTATGCCTCTAAATGGTTAGGTTTTACCATAAATATTGTCAATACATCAATATCACATAAATGGATGCAAATTAATGTACTAAAAAAATGATGTTGGGGTGATAAAAACATGAAAGTTCTGTCATTTATTCACTCTCTTGTCATGCCTATCATGATCATTGTCTCTCTGCTAAACACAAAATAAGATATTTTGAAGAATATTTATAGTTTGTTGTTTTTTTCTGCTTTTGTATTCCATAGAAGAAAGAAAAAAAAAACATGAGAGTAATGATGAGAGAATTTTCATTTTGGGGTGAACTAACCCTTTTCAGTCTTAAAATACTATCTCAGACTAATGCAGACTATAAATAAACCATTCGTAGGTTGATTGCACCAAAAGTGTAAACACTGTGTCTCTTTGGTGTGAACAAAACATTGCTCTGTTTGTTTGAGCATACAGATACAGCAACAGTGGCTCAACCAATATCAGAGGAATTTTTGAGAAACTAACTTTTTTATCGATCCAGAAATTACACATGCAACCATTATAATCTTTTCCTCACATCACTGACTCACACATATATTATGAAGATACACTATGCTGGATTGGTTTGTTGTTGCCAGATATTGCTTGAATGCCGCCTCTATAATTACAGCAAAGTTTTATGTCTCGGAGCGATTCGTCGTTGCACTCATTGACTTGTTTTTGGTAAAGTCTTGCTCTAGTTATTGACTTCTTCTTGAATCTCTGCCACGAGCCCCTCCCTCATCCTGTTCTCCTGGAACAATCAAGCAATTCTGCCATTACATCCCCTTGATAAACAGCCGAGGTACATGCAGAGTTGCTGTGGGAAACGTTGTGCATGGAAGTATTCAGAGTTATAAAAGGATGCGCACAATGCAGGGTTATCTCACTGTGGGGAAGCAACTCATGCTGCTGTGAATGTAATTTTTGCATGAATTACTTATACTACTATCATAAACAAATCATACGTTATATGACAAGTACATTTCCGTTTACCTAGACACAGAAACTTGCAATACTGATATATGGACAGCTGCTTAAAACACAGATACAAATGTGTATGAATCCTGTATAAGTACTGAAATCTTGGCATTAATATTAGGCATTCAGAATAACTAACAATGGTCCAACCAATATGGCCCCTAAAATGTCTATATCTGAAGGTGAGGCATCTCACAGCACTTTTCACAACTTCCTTGGAGACAGAGAGTGGCTTAAAAGAGACAAACCTGAAAAAACAGCAGTGTAAAATAATGCATTATCTTTCTCAGTCTTGTAGATCTCAGCAAGTGGCAATTAGAATGCTTTTAACTTCAAAGCACAAAGAGGCAATATAGCTTTGCGCTCTGAAAGCAACATTCCCTTAAAAATGTTGTTCATTAAACTGCTATTCCTTCTACTTAACTGTGCTCACCTGCCATTTAAATGAAAAAGAAAAAGCCAAAGAACAAGAAAATGTACACCACATGAAATCATCAATGCACCACGCATTTTTCTTTCTTATACAGTAAATTCAGTCCACCTCAAATGATCCACGGAGCTGCGAAGGAATTTATCTCGTTTAACTCTGGTTGTCCTAAGCATGTTTATCCAAGCGTTATGCAAGCACGGCTAGGCCTATAGACAAATAGCTCCAGTATATTATGCGATTTGTGCGAGTAGGTAAACAGCAGATGGCGAGGGAAGCCTTTTGAGCCCCTCTCGCTGTATTTACCTGCCCACCCGAATGACCCATGTCATGCTGCACTCCTCATGCAGGCATAAGCAATTGTTAACCATTTGTATCTGTTTTTTCAGCGTTCCAGCTGAGCGCGAGGCCAGCCGAGTCATCCACGGCGCGTAGGAAAATTAGCTTGTTTATCAGCGTTCTGTTTTCTTTTCCACCTCTCCCTCCCTCTGACATTTTAAATGTACACCATCCATGACTGATTCGCTCACAATCAAAATGAGTTCGACCTCAATCACAAATGAAGGTATCGCGCCTCCGTAATCTCCATATTTTCGCAATTACACATATAATGAGTTGCATCGCGCTTGATGAGGACAATGGCCGGTTATGTGCTTGTCTTAAATGAAGAAGGTTACCTTGAGCATCAGTCATCTGTCCTGTTGACGGAGCGTTTCGTCCGGAGAAGCATGACGTGTTGTTATTAAACATCGTGGCATGCTGCTCGTTGCGCCTGTACTTTAGATGCGATTTACATAGGTGAGCCCAAGGTGATTCATTATGGGTTTTTTCCCCGTTTTGGTCGCTCTCAGCAAGTTTTTTTTTTTTTTTTTTATTCAATTCAACTTGTGAGCAAACAAACTCCTGTCCTGGGCATCCTGTGTGCTTCATCGTGAACTTTAAATAGCAACTCCTGAAGACCTTGAGAGGGCAAAAAATCTTTAGTCATTCATTACCGCAGAACATTGATGGAATGTAATGAAAACTAATACTCTTTCTAGTGACTGTGCTATCTACAGATGTGTTTTATATCCCATTACTGCTCTAGAAGTGGCCACGGCTCTATAGCATGTTGAGCAAAGCATAATCCATTGGGAAATTACCCATCAGAAGTGCAATACTGTTACAGAAATGAAATTACAGAGGCACTTGTGAGTGAGTGTGTGCATGCGTGTGCGCTGAGGGGCATGGAGGATATATGTACTCCATCTGATGTGTTCCACAAGGAGAATTCGAATGCGGCCAGGAGAGATGCTCATTTAAAATGTGTCCAACATGCAGTGATTGATTGGCTTGTGCTATCGCCATATTTGTGCGAGAGCGACAGCTGTCACATCAGAAGACGTTATGAACACACATACTGTATATATATATATATATATATATATATTGAAAGAGACAACATTGCAATCAGCAATATTGCTTCACAAACTATTTTTATTCTACTAAGTAAAAGTCTATTTTGCAAATATACTCGCTTTGTTATAGTCATTATAATAGCATTTATTAATAAAATGGGGGAAAAAAATGGCAATACTTTACTTGAATCCTTTACAGACAGTGCACTCATTGCATTGTATAGTGTGTATAATTAAAGGAATGGCTCGCCGAAAAATGGAAATGACAAACATAGAAAAGAAAAAGAAACTTATCTACGTCTTGGATTGACTGAGTTCTCATTTTTGGGTGAACTATCCTTTATAACTATTATGTTTTGTAATGCACATTACAATGCATTGTAGGATCGAATGAATAGCTGTAACCAAAATTGTAATACATTATGATGCATAGAAAACATAATGCATTAAAACACAAACTACTGTGACATGATAAATATCAGTTATTAATGAAAAGATATAATATATTACAATGTGAATGAATATGAATACCTTTATAATGCATTACAAAAAGGCAACAAAACATGTGTAACATTTTTGATAAAATATTCAATATATATTATACATAAACAAATTAGCAACAGGGCCATTTTAGACAAAATCAACATAGACATGTTGATTGCTAATAGGCCTGTAGTTGTCTCTGCATAATAAACTGGAAAGATCACCCTTCATAAATCACACACACACACACACACAGATTTCCATGTTTTAAAGGGATATTCCATAGGCTTAATGTTTTTTTGTTTAGTTTTTTTTTTCTCGATTTTTTATTATTATATTATCTATCGACCTACCCCTCACACAAAAGCTTCTGCATTTTTAGATTTTCCAAAGATTTATAAGCTTGTTTCTTCATGTGGGCCAAAAATGTCCCTTCAAGGGCAAGGTTTTTGTATATTACAATATTTGAAGGGACATTTTGTCCCGATTACATAGGGTATACTTGAAACACACACACACACAGATACACACAAACACACACAGACAACATTGTCACCTGTGAACTGAGGTGCAGTTAAATTTAACACAGTTTGATGGACAATGCTTATATTTCAGTTCCACAATCCCTCAGCATCTACAGTATATAATAAATGAAGCCCGTGCAAGGTGCTGCTGTATAGTGTATGAAACAGCACATGCTGTATTCAATCTATCGTGAGTATGCGTGCTGCCTCTGCACATTACTGTGCACTTTGAACCTTCAGCTGTGTTGGCAACCTTTTTTTTTATATACCAGTAGGTTTTTCAACATGAATACAGGATGAAACAATACAATTTCGAAAAATATCAGATATTAATTCTTGCAGTATTTGCAGTCCCTTGAACAAAAATAATGTAGTTCCACTCAACTACAAGCACACACAGATGGTTATCCAGGAAGTCAATAATTTACAATTATAGGTGATCAGATTGTAGAGCAGAATATAATAGAATTTTCAGAAGCTTTAAATATTTCATGTTGGTTAAATAAGATGATATAGCCAGGTCACATTGTAGTGAGGATGAATTACAGATTGACTTTGTACCAAATGTAACAAATGAAGCTGATCGTCTCTCAAATGATGTTTACAGGGAACCATCTTTAACAAAGTTATTGCTGTTTTCATCATTGGTGGCCCAGAGTAATGTGATTTTTTTCTTTCTCTCTTTCTGTTTTGGATGTCGGACCCTTTCAGCGTCCTGCCTGTTGAATTGTCAGATATTGCGTTGTTAACAAAATAAGGTTGAATATATAGAGGTCTTTTTGCTTGTTGTCGTGTACGCACGGTAAATGTAATAATAATGAGGAGCAGTTGAGTTCCATTTAAGTGGAAATCATAGTCTTACAAAGAGGTTCAAGGGAATGAGAAAGAGCGAGAATGATTTACTTTTAAAAAAAAAGTCTTTATTTACCTAGACTTTACAAAAATATGTTCTATAATAATAAGTGAGTGCTGTTGTTCAGTGTGAAAGTATGGAGAGTTTTTAAAGCAATAGTCCACCCAAAAATGAAAAACTGCTAGAAATCCAATCCATTTAATGGAATTATTAATTATTTAGCTGTGTTTTGTAGATTATCGTGATGTAATTAACATCTGTTTAGACTCTCATTCTGACGGCACCCATTCACTAAAGAGGATCCATTGCTGAGCAAGGGATGCAATGTTAAATGTTAAAAATGAAGACATTTTTATTTGGGATAAACCTTTCCATTTTTTTGTTTCAATGTGTTATTAGTTCTGAGAAAGTGTGTGCGAGCAGGTATTTCAACTCTGAATTGTTGGTTTCTGGCAGGTTTAACAAAGGCTCTGATTTATTTATTTATTTTCTGCTCTGGTAAAAGCTCGAAAGGTCAAACACAATGAAGAAAGCAAACATTTCAAGAATTACATAATAAATAGTGCAGAACATTTTGACAGGCTTCAGCTGAAGTTAAAGACCTGCTCTTTAACCGTTGTGCCCTAAAGTAAGACCTTCAGCCTGTAACGCTTTACTTCAGCCGAAATCGCTTAACTAAAGTTTATATTTGGCTTTAGGTGATTGAGTCCATGCAGCTGCATGATTATATTTTTAAAACTATACACTTGTTTTCTTCAAAAGCTTTTGCATTTTCAGTTTCCCCAACACTGTGGGATTGATTGATTGATTGATTGATTGACTGACTGACATGAGATATAATATGATATTAGAAAGGAAAAAAATAAGCTTGTTTTAATTAAGGTTATGTAGAATTTACATTTAATGCCTATGATGTTTATTTTATTTATTTATTTTGTATGTGTGCGCATGTGCGTGTGCATGTACACAGTCCCATAGTGTCTCAATTACGCAGAACTGAAAGTAAATTAATTATGTAGTCATAAATTTAGGTCAAATTCTTGTTGTGAGATTTAATGAGGGATCATACTGAATAGATCAGTATGAATAGATCATAGAGCAGGGAGCTTGCTAAATATTCATTTGTTTTGTCCTCCTGAGGCATGGATCACGTTGCAATATAAGCCCAAAACAGAGACAGATATTTATTTAATTTCCTTCACTTATGAATGACTCTTTCCTGGCACACTGATTCATCTCCCAGTTTGATCTTGATGATAAAAAGTTGAACACAATACTTCATTCAGTGACAAACAGCTGACTGTAATCACTCAAAGCACATACATATCTTATCACAGAAAATGCCATAATTAATGTGTTGTACTTCCAGTGAGGCATCTGAACATTACATTTCAACAAGAAGTGAAAGAAAGGTCATAGGATGGACTTTTCTTTTTACTTAAAAATGATTTAAAATAATGTTTTTAGCTTATTTATGCACTATGATTTTAAATGTTATGCATACATATTTTAGCAATGCTGCAGCAGCATATATGTTGTTGTTAGCACATTGTTTGTTGTTTTATAATCATAGCATATCTAGTATGTGCATATTTCATAAAAATATGTCAAAGTGCAATAACACATTTAAAAAATCTAATCAATAACATAAAAGTCTGGAGTTATACTCCAGTATCAACCAGTATCAACATCGTGTGTCATTAATCAAAATATTATATTACTTTTTAGAAATTATTATAGTTTTTTTTTGTTATTGCTGTTTTTTATGAGTTAAAAATTTTTTAAATTGGAGAGATTTGAATTTTTAAAGATTAAATAACAATTATATATATATATATATATATATATATTTTTTTTTTTTTTTGTATACTGTATATAAATATATATATATAAATATAAAATGATTAAAAAAGCCTTTGTACTTGCTGGGTACAGAGTGAAACACTCTAATGTATGATAAAACAATACCCCAGGCTCAGCAATATTAATGATATGCAGTGAACTCGTTATTAAAGTTCCAAAACAGTGCCAGGAGTAACACAGATGGAGTCAATTAAGCAACGAGCGCTCGTACACGTACACGTTTCATCTTTGGGCTTTTATCTCTTGTATGTTACTCCGTGGCTGTAATTAACTGTACGCTTCCACTTGCAACATTATGTCCAGTTATAATAACAGTTATTTTCACGTGCGATTTCAAATAATTTACCACTTACTAGCTGAATCAATTCCACGCGTCCCGTGTCCTTGGGTATGGCATTTAATAATGAAGACAGCGTGTTGTTTTAACCGCTTCACACTAATTTGCTTCTCCACCTCTTTTGGTGTTTGCAGGGAGCTGATGCCGTCTACTCTAGAGGGACAGATCACGATGGAGAAGACTCCCAGCTACTTCGTGACAAACAGCGCCCCGAAACGAATCCACACGATGGCGAGAGACATAAAGCTAATCATAGTCGTCCGCAACCCAGTAACCAGAGCCATTTCGGATTACACTCAGACGCTCTCCAAGAGGCCCGAGATCCCCACTTTCGAAGTGCTGGCCTTCAAGAACCGAACGCTGGGCTTGATCGACGCCTCGTGGAGTGCCCTGCGAATAGGGATCTACGCGCTTCATCTGGAGAGCTGGATGCAGTATTTCCCGCTCTCGCAGATGCACTTTGTCAGCGGAGAGCGGCTTATCGTGGATCCGGCCGGTGAAATGGCAAAGGTGCAGGATTTCCTGGGACTCAAGTGCATTGTTACTGACAAACATTTCTATTTTAATAAAACCAAGGGATTCCCTTGCTTGAAGAAGCCAGAGGACAGCAGTACCCCACGATGCCTTGGCAAATCCAAGGGCAGAACTCACCCCAAAATAGACCCCGACGTCATTCGCAGACTGCACAAATTCTACAAACCCTTTAACATGATGTTCTACCAAATGACGGGGCAAAATTTTCAATGGGAACTGGAGGAGGACGGTAACTCGCCTGGCTCTCGGGACTGAACTGCTGCTGCTCTCCGCACCACCAGCCTTCTCATAGCCCCTCATCGTTTGTTTCCTCGATCCGTGCTTCAACGCGCCAAATGATCGTTGCTGTCTTTTTGCGAAAGTGTGTGTACCCATAGCGAGAGTGCTAATCTCTAATTTGCCCCAATACCAATGGTGTTCATGATGGCAAACCTGGTTACTGTACATATTATCCCGTACATAAATATATTTATATTTGTCAAGAGAAGAGGATTTTATTCATTTTCTTCAGAAAGAGTTGCTATACGAATCATGTCTTCTATGACAATGCATGCGATGAGTTAAGTGTCCTTACCCACCGTCATCCTGAGGGTTTTCTTTTTTCAATCTCTCTTTTTCTCGCACACCAGCAGTAAGTGCAGTACAATTGAGTCTGATAACTGAGGTTATTTGTGGATTCGGAAGAGTAGAAACAACTACAATCAAATGCAGATTTTACCGATATGGTAATCCTCTAAAATGAGAATGTTTCAGCTATTTCTGCCCAGTTTTATGCCTACTGTTTTGTTTTGTGGCTAATAAAAATTCACATAGTTGGGTCCAAAAGCTTACACTCCTATATGCATTTTTTTTATTATATCATGTATTTAATATTATAGTATGCAATATATTATCAGAACGACAGTTGTACTGCATATATTTAACTTCTTTTTTTTTTTTATGTTCATTTAAATGTTTTTTAAAACATTTATTTCCAGGCATCAGGCTTTTGGACCTTATCTTTTTAATAAATTAGCTTGAAGAAATGCACTACATGCAGTACTTTATTTACTGTAAACTCTTCAATTTAAATGTTCACTTACACTACTGTTCAAAAGTTTGGGGTCTGGGACATAGAGGATGCATTTATTTGTAAAAACAGTAACGTTATGAAATATTATTACAATTTAAAAAAAAAATGAATAAACTGCTATATTTGCTATATTTTTTTCCAGTTTTCAGTGTCACATGATCCTTCTGGAATCATTCTAATATGCTTATTTAATGCCAAACAAATAACAAAATAATAAAAATATTACTATAAATGTTGAAAATTGAGCTGCTTCATTTTATACAGTATTTTGTATAAACCATAACACTTTTTTTCAAAATTTATTTAAAATATTAATCTTTTGTGACATTATGACCTTTATTGCTTTTGATCAATTTAATGCATGTTGTCAAACATAATAGTATTAGTATTAAAAAAGGATATTCAAATTTCTTTGGGGGTGGGGGGAATCTTACTGACCCCATACTTTTGAATGGTTGTGTACTGTACATGGTAATAAAACAGGCTTTTAAACATCTGCCACACTATCACCATGGTTTTTTTCTATTAATATGGCAATCATTCATCACCATGGTATATAAAGTACAGTATCAAGGTTATATACAGTACAGTATGTATAACTTCACAGTACCAGTACTGCAGAATTATCTTCATTGTGTGAGTGTGGATTGAAGGAATGCCAGGTCTAAATGATGTGTGATATGGTATGTGAGTGATTTAGCAGTATCTCGTATTTTTTTATATAATTTCTCACACTGTGCAACATCGTGTGTCATTAATCACAACCTCAAGAGTGATGCCATCCCTTATGTGAGTTGATCACAGCCACTAAAACTGTCATTATCACACTCACGGCTTATTTCAGAAGAATCCAAAGTGTGCATATGCTCCATTCCTGGGTTTAACCCTCCACACTGTTTTTTTTAAGCAGTCGCTGGCAAAGTGATACAGCAACATGATAATAAGTGTAGCAGCACTGCTGGCGGAGAGAGCAGCAGGGAGTTACCAAACATCTGCTGTAACAAAGTCCTCTGTCATTATAGACAAATGCGACATTAAAAGAGATGCCTGTGAAAATCATCAAGGACGTGAGATTTTTCAATGTGCAACATACCTGATTGATACATTTCAGGTTCACATTAAAGAAGCACGATACAGAAATGATGTTTCTGGGAACACTGCGTTGATCTTGATGCTAAATGCTTTATTTCTTTTTACCAGAAAGCCATGTTGTTTTCATGAACACACTCTGTTAGCTGACAACATAGTGGATTTTCTTATATACTTGTACACTTGATTTGGAGAGCCAAATGTTTTTCAGTATTAATCTAACAATGTGTAAGTCTTGGCCATTCGTAACCCAAAGCAATGTTTCTCAATTGCCTTCATCACAGATAGTGTTGTCATACATTTAAATATTATGCAAAGCACTGTCGCATGACTCATTCATGCCTAAAACTACTCTCTAATGCCACTCGATACTTATTTATTTGCCAATTTAAGTCGGTGTTGTGCAATCTGATAATTTAAACCACACGACTCAAGTCTCGGCTGAAAAGAGTGCTACTTGACTAGCAAGCAATGATTAAATGAAACAGCCCATTGGATAATTTTAAGAAAACATTAATTACATTTGTGCTATGACATTTAAAGTTAACCCTCAGGATACAAAAACGGAGATAAAGCAAATCTCACACGTCTCACATTTAGAATGTATTATTATTTTTGCCGTTAATTGATTACAAACAGGCCAGAATGAATTTAAATCACTTTTCCCGAGTTTACCTATTCCGCAGAATCTTTGGGTGAAAAAAGTAGAAATGTGGTTTACACGCTTACGCTTTTTTAATGAGAAAATAACAGGGTGTCAATGTCCATTCAACATTGCTTTCACATTCGCATTCTTTTAGAATTCCCCCTCCATTCAGTCTGTCTGCAGTGTCTGTGAACTGTTTAACAACTTCGACAATCAATGCAGCCAATAAATCAATAAACACAGTCTTAATACACATCCCTGGCCTGTACCGGCCCTGCCTCCGCACACCTCTCTGGCTGCGCGGAGCTTGTTGTATGTTCTCAGTGCTGAGCTGGTGTGTTTTTCGCCCGGGGGGAATGACAGACCTGAGAGATAGTTACACAGAGCAATTGGTTCAATCAGAGTAAGCGCTGTGCTGCCCTTTTATATCCCCCTGACTGAACACTGAAGCCTGAACCACAATATCCCAGGTCACTCCTTCTGCTTTGAGACTCAGCTGTGTAGCTATCCCCCTGGTGCTCCGCTGAAAAGCGCTCTGATTTCAACTTTCTCTCCTCCGTGTAACACACCTCCATTCTTCCCTCGACAATGGATCTGTGGAGTAAGACAGGTGGGAGCCAACCGGCTGCTTTCTCTTTCATCCCCTTTTTTTGTATGATTTGTGCAAACCAAGCAGCACTAATGTCAAATTATGGTTTCCCAAACACTGTGTCCTAACCAGGCATGATGCGCTAAACTGCTAAAAGGTTTCTGCTGGCTTTCTCACAACAAGACACAATTTGCAGGTGTTATGAGTACTGCTTTTTTTTGTAGTGTCACGCTGAGTATGAAATTTAATTGGTCCAAATTCCTGCTCCTAAAAACTGTACACAGAGTGCTGTAGGAATTCATCCTGAAATCTGAAAACAAGTTATGCACTGTTCCAGAGTCAGTGGGTTTTTAGAATGCTCTCTTGTTTTGTTTTGTTTTTGTTAAATGCTTGAAATAAGTAAAATATTTGCACTTTTTTATAACATAAAACCTGAGCCACTCTTGCTTATTAAACATCACCACACTGAACAGGTAAACTTAAATACTCACTAGTTCACTTTTACAGCCTAGTTGTGTTTATTACTGTGCTCTTTTATTAATTAATTAATTAATTTTTTTTATGAAGGCTGGAAGAATCTGAAGCTAAATCGTGCTGAGACCAGCCAACCAGTCTTGTTTTATATGTTACTTTATTATGTCTTTTGAATTCGAAAAAATGATGTTCATTTGCACAGAAAACCTCATGTTTGAACAAAACGTAACTTTTGTTTGTTTGTTTGTTTGCCACAAAGCTTATTTTCTGCAATAATCCAAAAGCCAAATGAAAAATACTACAGTTTTTTTTGTTTTTTTGTTGATGGAACCAGGGTGATGCTGACGGCCATGCTGGCCTATAAAAAAAAAAACATAATTCCTGCTGCACTCTTTTAAACATCAAAAACCTATGAATGGGTAATTATGTCACAAAATGAAGCAATTTAGTTCTTTGATGGAAATTTGCTGGTTAGGACATGGTATACACTTTTGCTTTAGTTTCATAGGGATAATTACTCAACAGAACGAGACTACAATCAACACACTGTGAAGAAAAAAAAAAGAAGATATGAGTATTTGGTGTGAAAATACTCAAGGTTTGAATATGCTGCGGCAGTCATTAGGTTCTCGCAGATATTTTGGAATGTACAGCTTCATGAATATTCTATGTATTTGCACACCGATCTAGAAAAAAATCTGCTATGATGTAAATATCAGAAATGTATAATGTACATATGCAGCCAGAATTCTTTTTCAAACAGAAAATAAAAGTGGAACGAGAGCCACCGAGGTCTCAGCCTCCTGCATGTGTGTGTGTGTGTGTGTGTGTGTGAAATAGCTGATGTGCTGCTGTTATGTACTGGCAATGCTTTTGCTGACTCAGAGCAAAAAGATAGAAACAAGAGCTTTGAAGGCTCAGAAGTGCAGTGAGAAAAGAAACCAGAACCTCTGAGAGTCTAGGGGAAAAAGAGGCAAAACTTGAAAGGAATTAAATTTCGATTACGTTACAGTCTTTCATTTCTGCTCTCCGACAAGAGACATTTCTATGGAGTTCTTTGTGATTATAAAAGAGGGATAATACAAATCCTACCCTCTTTTGACACTGTTATTCCAGAGCTAAACCTGAGGTTTTACATTTAAATCAGTCTCTGATAGTGTCAAACGTACAGCAGGAGGGCTTCATTGGAGTCAAATATCCACCGTGTGAACAAAAGCACTTCTCATAGCATGAATCATTGTGTATACACTTACATTGCTTTCTTTATTATTATTTTGTTTCATTATAAATATACTATACGTGTTCCATTATTTTTGTCTATTTTTATGCTTTCACATACAGACTTCTTTACCAGTTTCCTGATCAGTGCCCTTACTGCCAAAAAAAATGCAGAAAAGGTCTGGATCTCAAAGACAGAAAGATTAACAAAAACAAAAAAAGCAGCAGCATGTAATGAAATTAATTATTACAATCTCTAAAACTTAATATCAGCGTAATTTAAAAAAAGCAATCTAAGCAAAATAACTGATCAATGATGGCAGTGCACCGTTGTGGTTTCAGTATACTACAAGTCATGAAGAACAGTCATGCTAATGCTAGCTAAACAACTATCAAGGTAATATGTTCAGAGAAGCATACAAAATAAGCTAAAGAAAATGAGCTAGGCTAATAAAAAAATAACAGTAACAGCACTTTCCTTTTTCCTAAACCCAGACATCTTTCCAAAAAGACTTTATAGAGATCAAACTTTAGAAAACCTACAGTCTAATTTTAGCCTTTGATTTGAACTTTCTTTTGCTCAGCCCCTCAGGTATGCAGGGCCTGTTTTCAAAGAAATACCTCTTTGATATACCCTACCAGAGATCGGTTGCATGAAAGACATGCAAAGCTGTCCTCCAACTGCCTGTCCCTGTGGGGGGTTTATGGCGTGTGGTTCTGAGATGGACTGATCTCTGCTGGACTACAGGTGGAGTCGTTCACTCCTATCAGAACCACTCCAGTTGGCCTGTTATCACAAGCTGACAAATAAATCATTGTTGTGGCAGGTAAAGCATGGACAATAAAGGTGGGTAATTTACAGTTGGTGGTATTTACATTGCAATGTAATAAAAAGATGAGTGTTAAAATCCTTACAGAACATGACTTTGATCACACATTCACAATACATTATATATTTTTCTATACTTGATCTGTGCATATTTCTCCCCTGACCCACGAGACCAACTTTGGACTCTTATGTTGACGGCACCCATTCACTGGAGAGGATCTACTGGGGAGAAGTTATAATGCTAAATTTTCAATGAAAAAACAAACTTATCTACATCTTGGATGACCTAAGGGGAAATGTTTTTCATTTTTTGATTAACTATTTGATATGAAGTAGCTGATTTGCATAGAATAGCATACATACATATATCATACTGTTAAGGTCACATCCCTTTTTATGTGAATTTGTTTACTAAACATATGAGGGGGAAATAAAACAGATTACAGCACAGTCTATAGGTTTGTGCTGGGCTACAAAGCCTCGCTTTACTCCTCAGGCCATCAAGACAGTGATGTCTAAAAATGCATCATCCCACTAATCAATACCTCCAAAATGATCCTGGCTGTGGAGGTGTCTAGTTTCTCAATCCATCATTATTGGTAATAGTCTCATTAATAGAGTGTTGATTAATTTTCTGCAGAGTGGATATTAACCTTTTGCCAGTAAACATTTATTATGTTTGTGAGAGGTGTGTGTGTGTGTGTGTGTGTGTGTGTGACGCTAGAATACCAAATGACGCTTGGGAGGATATTGCACTACAGCCTCTAGAAACTTACAGAGACACACAACTTCCCCTGTTAAAGACCTTCATCTTGCAGCACAGTTTAGCAATACAGCAGAAATTGATTCAGTTGCATTTGCCCCTAGAACATTTTGTATCAACATCTTTAAAAGTGCACATTCTGCAGAAAAGAGCAATTAAATGTGACAAATTAAGCTACATAGGAATATAGTGCTGTGGCTAGAAGCACACAAGGCCCAAACAAATTAAAACAAGCTGTTCATGCACAAGACATGGTTTCTTTTGTCTCAGATGTCTCTGATTAAGCGATTGAGGCATTTTGTCGTTGGACGTAATAATGAACATAGGAAATCTGACTTGTCGTTCTTGTCGTCTGTCTACCTTACCATAAAAAATTGGGACTTTAATGAGGACTTTCCATAAACATATTCCAGTTGCATGATTTTTAAAACTCTGTATAAATGACGACTGCTTTGTTTATTATTACATCCAACAACAAAATGCCTCAATCGCTTAATCTGAGACATCTTGTCTTCTCCTGCCCCGGAGTCGACTCAATGACAGACTGATGACCGCACACTCAGGTCTAAGGTAAGAAGGTCTTGTCAATCAAGAGGATTTTAAAATAGAGAAAACACTGGGTGGATTATTCTTCACTATAGATGGATGTGTACACATACTTCCAACACACATTTATGTTCAAACAACTGGTACAGGGAATTTTGCATCCAATGACCCCTTTAAAGGTGCCATAGAATGGAAAACTGAATTTAGCTTGGCATGGTTGAATAATAACAGTTCAGCACATGGACATAACATACTGTGAGTCTCAAACACCATCGTTTCCTACTTCTTATA
>JAUCMS010000062.1:12796715-12810892 GCA_032357445.1 Enteromius radiatus | reverse complement strand
CTCAAACACCATCGTTTCCTACTTCTTATAGAAATCAAGTGTTTGCAAAAGACGACTGAAAAAAGGTCAAATTCCAATGTACATATTAGACAACAATTTAAAATATTCTCTCAATGCATTCTAGGGCACCTTTAATACAAAACCATTACTTTTATATGCTTATTTATTAATACCTACATGCATACAACCTTGTTTTAAAGAGACATCATAGAACTGCATGTGAGCAGTACTACATAGAAACATTGACTAACATTAACATTCATATCATGAACCGATGCACCGACAAATCCAAAATCGTAGCAACTTTTAAAACTCACTGGATCATTTAATTACATGTCCTTGAATATTATCAGGTACAAGATATATCAGGTACTGTATTAAAAAAAAAATGTGTTGTGCTACAACCTATATCGATTTCGAAACAAAAGACAGAGCAAGGACACTCTTCAACACAATTCTTTATTCATGTGGTTTAGAGGCATGTTTTGAGAGGTATGTTTTGCTCCATTCCTGATCATTTTAAACACTTTTGGAATGCTAATTTGCCCTTGATACATTTTTTACCAAGCTTTAATGGGTCCAAATTTGCATTATGGTTGTTTCTACACCCATAAAAAGTAATTACCCTTGTTTCGTTCCTGCTATATTCGATTGCAGTTTTCTTTTCCAAATATGAAACACAAATGCATTAATTCCTAAATATGAGAATGTTTTAATAACTGGTGTTGAGCATGAAAAAAATTGACTATAGCAACTATTACATCTATGCACTCTAGTTTCCAGGCAAGCTACTGTAATTTGTACTGTCATTTTACACAAGAAAATGTTATTAATTTAAGAGCTTATAAACACTTCAGGCAAGACAGGTCTGTATGTGTGATTGCATGTTCTTCTGTCAGTGCTTCACCTCATGGACAAAGCTTTTCGCACATTCAAATAAGCGAACCAAATTGACATCTTTATGTGTAATTTTAAGCATAGCTATTATTCCCTCATGCATTAGAGACATCTGCTATAATGCAGCTTTTTCTCAGGTCAGTCAGCCTGAGCTCTAAAGGAAACTAAACAAGCGTGGATAATGTGTTTTAAATGATTTTAGAAGCCTCAATTATTAAATAGAACCCAGCTCTGTTGTTTTATGTGTAGCTTGAAATGAGGATTGATATAGGAAATGTTAAAAACAGTTAACTTCCACTTTAAATTGCCCGAAGCATTACTTTAATATTTAACAAGTTGCTTTTTCTGCTTTTATGTGTACATTCATGGTGTAATGTCCTTAAAGGTTTTCCCAGGCCTCAGAAAATTACATATATATTATTCATTAGTTTGTTTGTTTGTTTCAATATTTATAGCACTTATTATTCTCCATTTAATTTGCTTATAAGAGTGTAACTAATGTAATAGTATGGTGTGTGTTTTGTTACTTTTGCTGTTACAGTATGTTCAATGTTATGTTATCTAAAGTTGTTGTGTTATGTTTGGTACAATTAAGTTGTGATCAGTGCTGTCAATTTGAAAATAAAAGAAATTAATCCTGAAGAAACAGTAGAACCCTGAAGAAAATTGTAGAAATACAATTGACCTCGACTTTCATAATTGCCTGTTTACCAGTTGCCACAACTTCACCTGTGCAGTCTGCAGGTCTGTCACCCACCCATCCTCCTCTTGCCCTTTAATAAATCCTTCTCTTCCTTCCCAGCCTGATAAACCTAGATCTTCCAGCTACGTCCCCAGAATTCCTTCTCTCTTTCAGCAGCCCATCCCTCTCCCTTCTGTCCCTCCTCGTCCCAACATCTGTCAGAACTTCAACGACCACAAATGCCTCCGGTCATCTTGCAAATTTCTCCATATCTATTCTTTCTGCTGGGGGGACCACTCTAAAACCATCTGTCAATGCCTCAATAAAAATACCAAAATATATTTATCAACTCCTGTCAATGTTTCACATTTCACATCTGTCGTAACTGTCATCTCACCCTGATCCCATTTCTCAACCCATTATTTGTTGCCAGCTGTAACGCACGGATTTCACCCCGGAGTTTCCAGCATCCCCACCCAGTCTTATATCTGCCCTAACCTTCAATCCGCCACTACCGATCCAGATTCCGTGGATCTTCTAATCAATAAAGAATTAGCAGCCACATTTACGGTCGGCCTCTTTCCCGCCCCTCACTTCAGCACCTTTAAGATCAGCCCGATCAGCATTGCAACCCGAAAGTACTCCTGGGCGAAGAACGCTTGATCATTGACCTCTCCTCCCCGCATAACTCACCCATCCCCAACAACAACAGTTTAATTCCCCTAGAATAATTCTCCCTTCTCTACCACAATGTTGACAAAGCCATTGAAATCATTTCACTAGTTCCCACTTCCTCTGCGATAAATATAAGCTTGTTTGGCAGCCTGTCCGGGGACAGGCAGGGAGCCCGCCGGCCCCGAGCCCTAGGAGGTTTACCCCTAGGGGCTAGGGTCAACGGATGCTCGGAGCCCAGCCTGGTCCCCGCGTGCCCCCGAAGGAAGTGGAGAACACAAAAGCTGCTAGGTCCTTCCCTTAGGACGGGCCCCTGGCTAAGGAGGCGTAAGGGGTGGTGGTGGAAAACAAAAAATGCAGCGGCTAGATGAGAGGAAGTGCAATATTTAATGCAGTGGTGAAGCGTTTGGCGGGGTAATTTGGTAATGAGGAGATTGATAGCTGTAGCGATCTGTGAATCGTTCGTGCGTAGTCCTCCTGAAATTAATTTAATTTATTAAATGTCATTAAAAAAGTCGGCCGAGATGCATGGATAGCAAAAGTGTATATAACATCCGCATTTAAAGTTATGCCCATCTACCCTGATTTCTGGCATCTCTTCGGCATCCAATGGCTAAACCAATTTTATTTTGCAGTTTGCCTTACCTTCGGATGTAAAAGCAGTCCCAAAATCTTCAACATGCTCTCTGAAGCGATCTGTTGGATTCTGTCTAAAAATTACCTCATTCACCTCCTTGATGACTTCCTTGTCATCTCCCCTCCCCACGCCCCTCCCGCCACAGATCTCACAAAAAAGTCTTCAAAGTCTTTAAAGACCTAGGAATTCCCAGTGCTCAGGAAAAAAATTCTGGGTATTTATCTCGAAATTTGAAGCATCACTTCCTAAAGAAAAAATCGACAGAATCATTCTGATCTCCTCCAACCTCCTCACCCACCCCCAGTGCTCCAAACATGAACTTCTCTCAGTTCTAGGGCATCCTTTCATCTCCCACCTGCTAACCCTGGCGTCCTCTGTCCCCTCCCTCGAAAATCAAGTCTCACTAGCAGACCACTGTCTCCAGGAGCTCCAGCTCTGGGTCACCTTCCTTTCCCAATGGAATAGCCACTCTTTTTTTTACAAAGACCTCTTAGCCGCCCCAGTAGACATTCAGCTGTTCACTGCCGTAGCCCCTTCTGTAGGTTTCAGAGGCTTCTATCGTAACTGATGGTTCGCCTCCCTCTGGCCCACCAAACTAGCCAAATTATTGCCCTGCCTGGCTTCCACCGCCTTGTTCGAACTTTACCCCATCGTAGTCGCTTCCGCCCTTTGGGGTAAAGAATGGTCAGCCTCTTGCATAGTTGTCCATTGTGACAACGAGGCAACCGTGCAATGCATAAATTAACATAGCTCCAACTCCCCCACTATCATGCCCCTTCTCAGACGCCTAGTCTGGACCTCTGCCCTTGACCAATTTGTTTTAACTACAAAACACATTCCCGGGAAAGAAAACACCATTGCTGACTCTCTTTCTCGTTTTCAGAAATTCAGGACGCTGGCCCCAGATGCCGACCCCGGTTCCTCCTTACTCGCAGCTCATATTCCCATAAACCATACCCTCAGACCCTCTTCGAGACCCCTCTGATTTCTATGCTCCATGCAGTCGCACCAAGAACCCTTCAGTGCTATCTCACCGCATGGAAATCATTCAAAGCTTTTCACCTAAGCTATAACCTCCACTTCCCAGATTTTTCCCTCCTAACCATCACTTCATTTATTTCATATCTTAATTCTCTCAAATTCATCCAAGCCAACACCATAAAGGGGTACCTAAGCAGAATCCAATTTTTTAACAAATTTTTATATGGTTCCGTTTCCCCTGCCATCACCAACGCCCAAACAAATGCACTAATTAAGGGTATCCAAAGAGAATACCCTCCCCGCCCTGACCAAAGACTACCCATCACCTTGGAAATCCTAACCCGTTGTATTTCCACCCTCCGCAGAGGTTATAGCACCCCTTTAGTTGCCCATACCCTGGACGCTATGTTTACCTTAGCGTTCTTCGGTTTCCTAAGAATTTACCATAAATTCCCCATTTTAACCCCGCTATCCAGACCACCATATCCAATGTTTTGATCTACAAAAGCGAAACCATGACTTTTTTCATAAAACAAAGCAAGACAGATCAACTCAAGAGAATCCATTTTGTGTACATTTTCAAGTTACAAACCCCTACCCAACCCTACCACAGAGGTTTCCACCCTCCTGCCTCTTTTCTCTCATCTATCCCATCTCTTCAGAGGCCCAGCCTCCACAGAGATACCCTCTCCCTTCCCGCCTCCGCAGAGGCCTCCCTCCCTTACCTCCACAGAGATCTTTCTCTCCTCTATCCCACCTCTGCAGAGGTCCCCCACCTCCACAGAGGTCTCTACCCTCCCGCCTCCACAGAGGCCCTCCCCTACATCCGCAGAGGTCTTTTCTCTCAAGCTATCCCACCTCCGCAGAGGTTTCTACCCTCCCACTTCCGCAGAAGGACGCCGAGCTCTACCCTCGATAGCGTTCAAATCACTAGGGTTTGGAGTCCGCCGTCTTCCAGGCCAAACCCGCTTACTATTTTTTTATGAGGAAGCACAAACTCGTGAAGTGATGTTGCAAACTAATTTCGGGAGGAGCGTGTACGAATCAACCGCAGCTGGCACCGCATTAACTAATCAATCTCCTCATTCCATCCGGCCAATCAGATTCAACTTACCTACTATAAATAAACCCATTTTCTTCACCACCTCTGCCCCTTCTCCGCCCTTCTCGGACGCCAAGCTCTGCCCTAGCTACGGTTCAAATCACTATGGCTCGGAGTCCACCGACCTCCCGGCTCGCCCCCCGGACAGCACGCCAAACTCACTTACTATTTTATTATAAGGAAGCGCAAACTCGTGAAGCCTTATTCTTGAGCGAGTGTTGTAAGCAGTTTCCACTTTTATAAAGTGAAAAAAATCCAGTGATCATGCCAGCGACTTTCATCTCCTGAACAAAATTAATACATTATACATTTCAACGTATTAAAGCAACAACAAATTAAGAAATGTATGTTTGAGAGGTAACTCGTCGTAATTTTGAAGTGCTAAATATTCTTCCATAAAAGGTCCTTGGATGGAAACCTGATATGATGATCAGATCTGCGTGATCCAAGCACGGACACAACTCTGAACGCTAGTTTAATGTTAGACTCAATATGAACTTGTTTTCATATTAGAGCAAAGATGAGGTGGTGCTGCTTCAGAACAGAGAGTAAGACAAGCAGTAGATCCTTAATTTGTTCATTAAGTAATGGTGGTTGTTTATGCATTTTCAGGTAGCTAACAGTAGTTAGTTTATAATAAAAAAAGTCTCACATTACATTTTATTAACTTTATAAAACGATTCTCTGAAATCTGTGTGATCATAGTAGTAGCTACTATTACTATGATTATTACTTTTTGGCAGAATTTATTATTATAATTAACTTTATTTTTTCCTGTGATTTTCTATCCACCCTTGGCCACAATAGATGTGCAAAATTTGCAATAAATAATTCACATTTTACAGGATTAAAAAACATCTGATCACAAAAAATTGCTTCTTTTCATTTTATAATGTACTGATTGTTGTTAGCTATTATTTTACTACTTGTGCGCCTCCCGTGACATATTCTTATGTCTTAGACAGACTCTGCTTGCATTTACATGATTTGTCGAGATGAGAGGTAATTCATGGTGACTTCAGTGTCCCCAGTGGCGGTTTTAGGCATGGTTGAACGGGGCAGCTGATTTTCTTCATTTTCTTCAATGATTGAAAATTGTTAGCACTTAATTTTTTTCCCCCAGTATTTCAAAATGATTGATCTGTGTTTTGATCTGAGGCACAAGGCTAAAATGTTGGGGTTCAAGGCAGAAAAAGCAATGAAAAAAACTTTAATTTAATGTACATTAAAATGACATCACATGTATATATTACTGTTATACTACATAAATGTTATAATTGTTAAAAAACTAAATCAACCAAGTCAACAGGAGTGCGAGTGTGAGCTTTCATAATTTCTTTTAAAACAATTTCCAAACCTGACAAAATAACCAGAGGCAGAGTTATTGTTAAGTCTGTGCATATCACAAACTACTGAAATCTGCTGATAAATGTAAACGTTATCGTGATAAAAAAACACAGCTCCTCCATTTACCGACATTTGTTTTTAAAGCAGTCTTGTCTGGATAAATATGGCAGGCGCATTGACGTATCGCAGCAACGGCTCAAAGTGGCCAATGAGGCGTCTAGGTATTTATATGTCTATGCTCTGCACTCCCTCAACTGCTCAACCCCTGATCGCTCGTCAAGACTTTTGAGTCTTTGGAGGCAAGGATCAAATGTGATTTGTGACTGGTCATTTTCAACACATATGGCTCCTCATGATATTAGGAATAGTGTGTGTGTGTGGGTGTATTTTTTTTTTTTTAATTAATAATTAACCATGTATGAGCAACAATGCAACGCCAATATGTATTTGCAGTACAATATAAAAATTAGGTATAAAACATGAAACATAATGAATAGTCTAGTCATACATCAATAATTGAGAATCAATGTAGAATACTATAAATCCGTTTTTTATATTATTACACATTTAAGACAATCCTTTAAAAAACATAACCGCATACACTGTCACTATCCACCTTCACAGTCAATAAATCAATAAATTATTATGTATTACATAATTTTCATATCTGACAATTCCATATGGATAATAAGTTTTGGGATCATACAGGACATGCACATACAGTAGCATTTTCTGATATTTATACCACTTATTGCAAGTGACAATTATCTATTGAAGTGCATTATAAAAAAGAATGCAATCTATTGAGTGTAAATGTTCATTTTAATTCAGATTACTAAATAGATGGCATACGCTACACCTTCGCATACCCTGCACTACACCACTGAGACTAACAAGACCATGCACCAACATGCATCAAGAGATGCTAAGCTCATTGACAAATTTCTTGTAAGCTCTTGTGAGATGCTCTCCCTTTACACAGCACTGTACACGTGATCGCCAAATTGAAAGTGAGCAGCGCAGGCACTCTTTTAAAAGGATTTAAATTCCACGCAAACTGGTATCGGCTCCCTGATGCGTGCAAAATTATATACGTTATTAGTAGGTTTGTGGGTGTGGACAGGAGTGGATACTGCGTTGCGGGAAGAAAGCGGAAGAAGAAAAATATAGGAAGCTCAACTGAATATCATAACAATTTTGTGATTGGCTGTTAAGTAGTGACACCCCCTTCCCCCCGCCCCACAAACACAAAACACCTGTGACACATGTCTGGGATCAAATCAACTACTAATCACAAGGGCAGGTCTACAAAACAAGGTAAGACACGTGAGGAATCAAAACAAAGGCAAAACAGACAGACAAGACTAGACAGACAACGTTACACTGTGATATGTAAAACTTTTACATTGTTAAGTTAATCTGTCATATAAAGTTGTTGCAGCATGTTGTTTTATGGGACGTTTTGTTTTTGATATGTTATTTATGGTATGAGAAAGTTTGCAGTTTTGTTCTATAAAGTTGCCTAGGCTATGTAAAATTACATTGTTGTATGCTATGTTTTTCTCTGTAAAGTTTTATTATAAGTTGTTATGGTATGTAAAGTTTCATTCTGTAAAGATGTCATAGTATGCAAGTTTTGGGGTATTTTTGTTTTGTTTAATAAAGTGATGTTATACAAGTTGTTGTAACAGTAGGTTGAAGTTTAGTTCCGTTATGTAAAAGTGCTTTTTTAGGTAATGTAAAGTTGTGAAGATGTTATACTGTTATGTTCTTTGAAATGGTTTGCACATGGTTATGAGACCTGTTCATTTTACATCTATAATGTAAGGCATCAGCCTGAACCAAATTTGAAACCAATTGAACCAAAGTAGAGAAATCCACACATCACTGATTCTGTTCACATCTGTACAGTTTGAGAAGTGAACTCTCAGAAGAGTCTGATACAGGAGGGTCCAGTCATGGTAGAAGTATCTTTATGCAAATATATTCCACCTCAGGAGCACAGACTTTACCACCCTGATTAAATAGGCAAGAAATCCACAGCAGCCATGATTTCTCCAAACACGGCAGAGGTCTTTGCCAGTGGGCTGTGTATCTCTGTTGTATCTTGCCCTGGCAACACATAAATGATGCAAGACAAAGAGACGCCAGATCTGATTGGTATGTGTGCCTGCACCCAAAGGAGGAATTTTAATAAGTTGTTGAATAGAGATTTACATGCTCTAGTATAACACAGTCTCTGTTTTCTTTCACTTCATTTGAGATGTTAGATGAGTGGAAACTTTCATTCTTATGAATAAACTTAATCTGAAGGGTTCTCAATTTTGGTTCTAGCTATTAATTTCTTTCATTTTCTTTTCAAATTTTGCAGAAACCGAACTGTATATTGCTTCATAGTTCCTTTTTTTTATCCTGCAGATCTTATCCTGAATGTCCTTGAGCTTCTAAAGACATTTAATGAGGTGGTATATTGATTTTATTTGTGTGAAAGCATGAATACATAGGTGCAATGATAAAAAGCTCATGGACCCTAGCTACAGAGTTTGGTTACTACTTGTCAGAGATTTTGTCCAACTATTTTAACAATTCTCTACTTTACATTCAAGCTGTAAGATCGTACGTACCCTGTTTCAGTAATGAACCCGTGTGGGATTATTTGCTAGCCAAGAATGACTGTTATTAGTCTGAGATATGTTGATGTATGCAACAAACAGGTCTGTAGAGTTATGAGGATTTGTCATAGTACAAATTGTTTGAAAACAGATACAGATACAATAATAAACTCAGTAAATATTTAGAATCTACTGCTCATTCGGGAACCGACCAAATGTTATTCAAGCAGCTTAAAAAGTCAGTTTTACACATTTGAATAGTCACACAATTAATATAAACTGGATTGGGTTAAATTAGCTCATTTGAACGAAGCCAGTAGCAACATTTTTTTTTTTTCTAAAAAGTTTATTTGGGGTCTTGTGTCTTCATTGTGATAAATTAATGCAAATTCAATACAACAACAAACTTAGGATTTTTTTTTTTTTTCTATTAAATTTTTCTTAACTATTCACTTGTCATAACTTTACAACTTCAGGTTTGCTGTTTTGTGAGCTGGTCTTTGAGCTATGTCATAATTTACTCTTTCCTTTTAGTATTTGTGGAAATAAAAAATAAAATATTTTTTTCAAAGCAATACATTGCTGCTTTTCTCTCAATTACTATAATGTTTCGGATTCAAACCCACCCCTTAAGGTGGGAGTTTGCAGCTGCTGTCAGGATGTGTCTAAGTCTGTTTGTTTTGAACAAACAGATGTCTCTCAAAAGGAATATGAGATGCATTCACTTGAAGAAAAAAAAAAAAAAACAGGGAGTCTAGCAAAAGAATTGTTGTCTGCTGTGTTTTCGAGACTGCTATGTTATATTCATGAATTCCTACATCACATATGGATGGTCTGGAACAGTGCTTATCACTTAATTGCATGGAAAACAGTCAGCAGAGGAAATCACTAGAGATTGTGGGTTTGACATGCAGAAACAGAAATCCCTAAAATCCATCCGAATGTCTTCTGTTGAAAACAAGAGTTGCAGGCTTCAAAATGTGTACTCAGATTCTGAAGTTTCAAAAATCCTTGAGCAAACCTTAGGGGTCCATAAAAGTTTTATGACCACATAGTAACAAAAAAATAGCAATAATAACACTCCCTCTCTCTTTCTGTCTCTTTCTCTCTTTGTGTGTGATTTTCCAGACACTCGTAGTAAGATCGTTAATCATTGGGCTGAGGTTGAGCAGAACGCAGAATGTGTTCAGTAAGGTTGTATTCTGTCCCCAATTATAATGTAAACACACTACTTGCTGTAATAAAGTCAGTGATCAGATTTTAGAGGAGAAACCATTCTGAGAAAAAGTTGGACTTTAAAGGAATACTTCACCTAAAAATAACATTTGATTAATTTAATTCATCTTTAGGCCATCTAATAAGAGTTTGAATATTAATTGGGGAAATTTAGCGTCACATCACTTGCTCTTCAGTGGATCCTCTGCGGTGAATGGGTGCCATCCAAACAGCTGATAAAATCATCACAACAGTCCAAAATATAAGCCATTGTATGTATTCATTTATGAAAAATAATGAGAGAGCTGGTGATGAAGTTGATGACATTTTCAGAGCCACTATAGTGTCTACACTGTGTTAAAGTTGTAGCCCTACTTCTCATGTGCCGCAGATTGATTGAACTGTTCAGTGCCTGCTGACAGATATTGAGCTTTTTCAGGTTGACTGAGTCTACTAAAACTAAAAACTACTGTGCTTTTTATATTGCACTTAGAAATGGCTTCTGTTTGCCTTTGCACCAAAAGTAAATAGCAGAAAATTAAGTTGTGAAGACTCCAAAAAATATATATATTAATTAATAATAGTAACACATGGCCTCTTAGGGCTTCTGTAGGTTTCTTTTTGAATACTGATCATTAACATTATCTAATATTTCTAGAAATGAATGATACAACACTTTAAAAATTACACTTACTTACACTTATTAATTTAACATTAAAATTTTAATTTTACATTTTTCATTCAACTCTTCCTCAGATGCTAAAAATGTTGTGTGCTTAAACAATATTTGCTGTTTCATTGAAATGTGCAGAGCCAACACAATCTCACGAGCAATTCGTACATATTCGTACGAGGTGTCAAATTTGTGCCAATTCGTACTAATTTGTATGACCTCACTCGTACGATTTCGTACGATTTGTATAAAACCATGTGATGGGTAGGTTTAGGGGCGGGGTTATGTTTAGGTCATTCGTACAAATTCATACGAATTGGCATCTCGTAAAATACGTACGATTTAGAGTAAATCGTATGAATTCATACGAGTGAGGTCGTACAAATTTGTATGAAATAGCCACCTCGTAAAATATGTACGAATTGCTGTGAGATCAGGTTGGCAGAGCCAGAAGAGAGAGGTTGTATTGCACATTAAAGGCTTTTGAGTTGTGTTTCACTTCAGTGGTTACAGTGGTAATTACACAGTAAAACACACACAGTCCAAAGCACCAGGTAAAAATAATCATACATTTATATAAAACTGCGCATTAATCAATGACAGCAGTGATAGCATTGCACTGTGGATAGATTTTTACTGTTTTCTTGAAAAATAACGTTGCACCTGGGCTGTTAAAAGGGACAACGACTGTGTAGAGTGTCTATTAAGAGCTGTTCTCTGTGGTCCAAACATCGATTTCAGTCCACAAGTTTCTGTGTATTGCCTGAAATGTCAATTCACTCCTTATACTGCTTGGAACAAAATGTCATGTAGAGCCAAACTTCCCTGCAATTATTCCAACAATATTGGATTTAATCTTCAAATATACAACATCAGATCTTGGTACAAGTGAGGAAGTTCGTGTTAGGGTCGAACTAATGACCCAACACTGCTTCATGACTTCATGTTATCTTATGCTATTGCTTTCTTTTTTTAATTCTACAACTAACTAAAGTGTTTGGCACTAAGTATAACTAAGTGTTTGTCAAACTGTGATGCTGGATTAACAAAGTCTCATCTTAACATAATTTTAACACAGAGTGTAGCTGCCATTAGATGCAACTGATTTACTGTACATAATTCATAATGTTTAAAGATCTATAGTTAAAAGGTTCAGTAGAAGAATTAATAAGTAATATATTTTATTTTGTTAATACATGTTCATTTTTATATTGTACTACCAAAATTCATAAAAGAGGTGGAACGTTTTTTTCCTTTGTTTCTCATGGGAATGGTTTAATGGTCACAATCAAGAGTTTCCGGGTCTCGGCAGACGATGTAGCCACACGAGGTGCTGCATTAGTTTCACTTCATTAAAGAGAATTAAGTTAAAAAGGTGTAAGAAGTAAGAAGAAACCAAGCCAAACCATAACCAAGTTTATTCCTCTTGAGTCAGAGAGGCCAATGAGGTATGCGTTTATGTTTTGTTGTATGTGTATAAGCTACGTTACTGTCTGTAAATGTATACGTAGAAATTAAATGTATTTCTTTACATGTGGAACGTGCACTTTATTTTTGTTGTATTTTTCATTTATTATGTGTACTTTTTAGAAGGTTTATTTGTTATTTATTTCGTAGTTCTGACGGCATTGTTGGATGTACAAGACATTGTCGAATAAATGTCAGTGAATGCAAGAACGACCTGAGCCTTTGCTTAAACTCGAGGGGAGTAACACAGAGAGACAGACAGACAGTTAGTTACAGCAGTTAGTCAGACAGACAGAAAGACGACAGATGGACAGTTAGTTAGTCAGGCAGAGAGTTAGTCAGTTGGATGGACAGATAGATTATATATAGACAGACAAATAGACAGAAAGTTAGTTAGCCATACAGACAGAAAGATGACAGATAGACAGGGTAGTTAGTTAGTTACAGTAGTCATACAGACAGAAAGATAGATAGACAGACAGACAGAAAGGTAGTTAGTTAGGCCCTGTCCACACGAAGCCGGTGCGGTCCGTATCCGATCATTTTTTTTCTGTCGTCTCAAGAAATATCTTGAGACGACAATATATATATATAATATATAATATTTCGTGTGTACAGCTAATCCGTATATTTTGTGAAATGACGGACGGACGGACGGACGGACGGACGCTCTGCTATACCGTGTAACGCTGACTGGGATTTTCTTCAAGAGTCTTCATTAAAAGCAGTCTGAGTTTCCAGTCATTTCATTACTGAATAAACATCATTACATGAGATATCAGAGCAGATCAATATGTTGAGAGGCTGAAGAGCTCCAGCCCCCACCGCACCTCCTCCAAACCTCAGTACCTCCCTCACATACTCCTCCACACATACAAGAGACAGATGAGGTCAAGATTTGTTCATATCAGCACCTCCCTCCCTCAGGCTAAACTAGAGCAGGTGGAAGGGAAGAGGGGATGTGTCTGCTCTGAGAAGCAGACCCTACCAAAAAGGCATCATTAAATTCCTTCTTACTGGTTTTTGTGCATTATTCATATCGGGCCGCTGAAATATAAATGGAGTTGTGTTGCTGAAGCTCTCAAAGAGTGGAGCCCCATAAACTCTTCTGCAGCAAGTCCATCATGTTTGGTCAGGTTTTTCTAAAGAGCAGAGAGTATGATTCCTAGTGGAGGGTTGTGTTGGAAGGTCTTGTAGGTCCAGAAGTCATCAATTTTGAATAGAGACCAAAGAGACCAAAGGAAAGCTTCATTGGCTAGTCACTCGTTTCAAAATATGGATCATAAAAAGCTCTCACATACACTCCGCAGCATTAGGGCTGCATATAAGTCAAAGTGGGTGTGGGAGAATCAGAACAGGAAGAATACTGAGCAGAGACGGCTGGATGTGTTGACAGGTGGAGACAGGCTTTCCCGTAGGAATGAAATGATTGAATCATGCACATATTAACTTATCTCTTCATACTGCACGGAGTAACTGAAAGGTTTCTCACTCCCATCAATTGTTAGGTTAAATATAGATCAAATGAAGCGTGTCGTTTTTTCTTTCTCTCTCATTTCTTATTTACACATAGCAAAAATAAAATGCATCAAGGAGAATATTTAGGATTGATCGGTTATACATAAATAAATACATATAAGTTTTTAATGATTTAAGTTTTTCCTTGCTATAACAAACATGATCAAATTGATTACACACACACACATACATTCACCGGCCACTTTATAAGGCACACCTGTTGACGCAAATTACTGATCAGCCAATCACATGTTGACATGAAGACGAACCGCTGCAATTCAAACCGAGCTTCAGAATAGGGAAGAAAGGTGCTTTAAGTGACTTTGAATGTGGCATGGTTGTTGGTGCCAGACGGGCCGGTCTGAGTATTTCAG
>JAUCMS010000062.1:12779876-12790012 GCA_032357445.1 Enteromius radiatus | reverse complement strand
CAACCGCGACCCGCCCGAATATTATTAATATATTATTTTCCATCACGTCACCCGCCCGATCCACGGTTTATCCGCGGAGTCCGCGGTTGTAACCGCCATCCGCGCATGTCTAATGGCAACAAGTGTTTGTCTTTGTGAGCGAGTCATTGAATCGTTCACCTGGCATATTCATTCAAAAACACTAGCTGTGTCTAATTCTGCCATTGCAAAATTGACTTGAGAGACATAAATTATTGTAACTGTGTTCTTTCTTTGGAATGTAATGGTCAAGGGTGGGTAGCAAATTTTTATTTTTAGGTTAACTACTCCTTTAAAGGAATAGTTATGGATAATGGTGAGTATAAAGTATGCATGCTTGTAAAGTACGGATGCTTTAATGGTTAAGCCTGCATTTAAAGGTGATACTGTTCATTAAACAAAATGCAAATGGAAAGGACAATTTCTCCTCTAGCAAAGGAACAGGAAAAAAGACAGGTCATTCACAGTTGGCCTTGAACTGTGATGATTTACTTTTCACCTTTACTGAAGTATTAATGATGATGGTGTGGGATGATATAGTTAGTGCGATGTGCTGTGCTGTACTCATCCATTTGCAGCGTGGACTCTCCCCACCCTGTCACTGCACTGTGTGGAGAATGCATGTAATGAATAATATACCAGAGGACTAACAGCGGGGTAATTACAGGATAATGAATGCACCTGCGTTTTGCCCACAGTGTCAGCACTAAAAAAAAAATAAAATCTGGCAGTATATTGCAGGCTCTCCCCAAGAGTGCTTCCAGTCCATCACTGGCCAACACGCAGAGACTGAAGCCCCTCTAATGGTTTAGCTGAATGAAGTTTACAGAGTCGTCTGAATTTAAGTGTTGAATATCAAAAAGTGTTTGACCCACTTTATGAGTTACAAAGAGAGAGTGCTTTAGTTTCCTAAGACTTACAATTGGCAAAAACTGGATTTGAATTTGGCTTCAACCACAAATTGTTAAGGGTTTTTTTAATGGTAAATAAACCAGTTTAATTATATTAAGCACATCTTGAATTTGCCAAGTACTATGTGTCCCTAGGTCAACATACTTTGTTGACCCTGGGACAACATTTCAATGCAAATATATATTCTTGATCATATCACTACACCTAAACCTAGCCATGAGTAATACCTAAAATCAGATGAAATGATAGATGACTGACACTGATGTACAAAGATGTTGACCCAGGGACATCTTGCACTTGGCAAAATCAGGTTAGTGTTATATTAGACCATTACAAAGATGCATGAAGGTATCTGAAAAGGTTCTCACTGAACAACTATTCTTCACACAAAGCTTTGAAAACCATGAAATAGAGTGCACAGGTAAAATGGACTACCCTTATGATGCTATGATGTTGCAAGAGCACCGACAAAACTAACAGAACATATTACTTCAAGTATTCTGAGAGCCAATAAAAATCAGTGTAAAAAGGATAATCTGGACAGAGTCTTGCAGAGTTGTGAGTGTATATTTTATAAGCACATTTGAGCTTTAACTTCCAACAAATGCATTTTGATTTCTCTTTGGTAATTAACGTTGCTCTGAGATCACAGATTCACAGAAAAGGATTTGCCCTGGAGTATTACTGAGCTCAAGAGACCAAATTATTAAGAGGAATGACAGTTTGAAACACACATCTGTCATATTATTCTCCTGCTGAAGATTTGGAAAGAAAAAGAGAGACATTTTGACAAGAGCACACTGATATAAACATACATCAACTGACATGTTTCAATGGAATAAATCTGGGAGAACACTATAACACCATAAGTATGTTTTTGGTGACAACTGCCGAAAAGAAAGAATAGAAATGACCACTTTTGCCCTCTTTGTCTTTCTGGCGTGCCAGTATCAGTATCATTTTTTGGAAGAGCCTGTCCAGAACCTATTTGAATTATATAATACAGCATATATTAATAATGAAAACTGATTTGTGAAACTTGTGAAATCATTCAAATTTTATTACTTATGAAGGGATGTGAGATATATATCATAAGCTGGAAACTGGAAATGAGCGAAACCAGAATTCTTTTCCATGATTATGTTTCTGTTAAAATACTGTAAGTTCCTGTAGCACTAACAGTAGAGAAAGTTCATAGGTTCAATTCCCAAGAAATTCATGACCTGACCCAAAATGCAATAGACTGTTCCTTTGATTAAAATCACCAGCCAAATGCATGCTTTCTTTATTATTATTTATGTATTTATGATTCTTCACAGTTCACAGTTGGTGTTTTTAAACCATTACCTAATTTTAATGACCAAAAATGTTCCCTATTTTTTTTATGACATCCAGGAACTAACATAATTTTCTGTTGACAGCATTCATCAAGCTCAATCGTTCAACCGTGCTACCAAAGGTATTGTAAGAAAAAATTACCAAATAATTTTTTGTTCATTAATCTGTGGGAAATACAATAATGTATTCATCAATAAAAACAAACATTGTTTACAAAATTAGCCAGCTTCTACTGAGTGACAGCTTCATTTAGGTTAAAGCAGCCCTATTATCCATTTTGACTTGTTTATCCTTCAGTTTGTGCTAGAATATAACAAAATGTGACAAATCATTTAGTTTATCCTTCTGAGGTTCAAAAGGTTCAATATATTCTGAAGGTTAAGCATCACTGATTATTTGTTGCCAAAGAAAACAAGACTGCATTTTAAAGGACTAGGTTTAAGACCTTATTTTGTACTCTATTCACTGAACAAGTCAGCTGTCAATGTCTTTCAAGGAATTCAAGCTTTTATGTACAAGAGAGAGTGAGAGAGGTAGGGAGAGAAAGTTATATGATCTATGGAAATTATAAAAATCGGCATACAGATCTTTATCAAGCGAAAACCAAAGAACAATTTTTCTTTGATTTAATAGCTGTGAATTTTAACGACTGCTTAAACGAAAGCTGTGGCTTCTGAACAAAAAAAAAGTTCTGAATTAATAAATCCTGCTTGAGAAACAGAAAATTATTCAGCAGAAAAGAAAAATAATCCTCGGTTTGCTTTGCTCATTCGTTTCAGAGTCTGCGACTTCAAATAATAAGTTTGAAAAGAGCATGCTGGCAGCATAACCGTGTGTCTGGAATAAAACTAACTAATGATACAACAGCAAACATGTTAGTTCACAGTGGCATGTGTAATAGCTTGTATTAGTTCTACAAAACGTCTGATTACTTGATGTTAAAAAGAAATATGCTAAAGAAACAGATGGATTTACTTGTCAAACTATTAGCACTTACAAAACGAAAAGAAAGAAAATAAAGCCTCGCATAGATGTTTCAGTGTTTTTAGATGATTCCCTTGGAGTCTTTTATATATTTATTTATTTGACTATAAACAATATTGTGAATTTTCTGCAGATATCTCCCTGACACTAATGAGCGATGATTTGAGTTTACACAATGCACATTTCTAAATGATGCCATATGGCATTAGCCTTCTTGTTGGATTTCCAAGCAACAAATTAGGCAAGCGATGACTTCCATCCAGCTTTTAGATGCTGCTGGAAAACACATGAATGAGAGGAGGAACAAAGATAGATCTGATGGCCACAGTATCAAAAAAAGAGGACGGAAAGTTATTTTAATTTTGTCAATAAACCGACCTCCATTTAAGCATAATGATGATCAATCATAAGTGATATGCTTCTTTTTTTAAACAGCAGAGGACATGATGACATTGGTGACTGATATAATCAGATTTCAAAACCTGAGCTGCCTACAGGAGATATGGAGAGCGTTTTAAAGCATCATAGACGCACTCTAGATGCGAAGGCTGTGCCGAAAGCAGGCAAATTAATTATGCTGCCAATTATAGCATATATCCTTTCAAGGAGAAGGCAATCCCAAAATGCACTGCATTGACAAAAAAAATCGATAAAATATGAGTGAAAAATGCATTTGTATCATGAATTTTAATTCATTTATTCAATGATACTCAAAGAACCTGTTTTAAAAATAAAACGGTGGTCTAAGCAGTTTCATTTATAAGGTTCCACGATGGCTAGGACGCTATATTAGAAACAATATATCTGTGTGTGCAGCGTGTGTGTTATTGAAAGTGCTAGTATTTTAAGCAAACACTCTCCAGGAAAAAACTAAAAAGGCACAAAGGCTGTCACTGGGTTGATACCATTTCAAAAGGTACTCATTTGTAAATTTTAGGTGCTCATATGTTGAAGGTAGCTATTAATATGCACCCATGACTTATTTTTTTTTTTATTCATTCATTCGTTTAAATTAATTAATTGATTTATTTCTGCCTTTTCACAGTTCACAGTCATTGTTTTTTAAATCATTATCTAATTCTAATGACCAAAAATGTTCCCTATTTCTTTTTGACACCCAGGAACTAACACATTTTTTCTGTTGACAGCATTCATCAAGCTCAACCATTCAACCGTGCTACCAAAAGTATTGGATGAAAAAAAAATAATAATAATAATAATTTCTGTGCATTAATCTACTGGGAAAATAATGATGATATGTTCATCATTAAAAACAAAACAACATTTGGTCCCAAATTACCTAGCTCTACTGAGTGACAGCTTCATTTAGGCTAAATGTGGGTTATTATTCAGTTTTATTTTTCTTCTCATGCTTGTGCTAGAATATAAGACAAATAACTTGATTTAACCTGTTAAGGTACTAATACCTTTAGTGTGCACCCATTACATTTTTTAAAAGGTACCGCCCCAGTGACAGCTTTTGTATCTTTTTTTCTGAGAATGCAAGTTAACAAACACAAGTGCAGTTGTTTTATGTTTTTTTTTTTTATGCATAATCTCTTTTCATATCTGGTACATACATACATACAGTAGAATTGTATCCGGATGTTCAGTCACATCCTATCTGACATAGAAAAAAATATATTAGCACTGTAATAAAGTACTGGTACAGTAACGGATGCTGTGAACCAGTGCTCTCTCTCTCTCTCTCTAGTTTGTCTGTTAGGGGGCTTTGTTCTGACATTCATCTTTTTATCATACTTCAGATCTTACCACAGCCACCTTCTCTGTATCCTAGCAACTAGTACACTTCTTTTGGATGTGAGAATGCCCTGACATAAGTGTCTAAACTATTCTTTATTTCACCTTCACCTTGAAAAAAGAGAAAGCAGCTACCTAAAGGATGTTACTGAAGCACATTAAGTGATAGGAGAGGTTGTTCATTTAAAAGTATAAGCTCTACATTCTGTAAACACTTAGAATGTAAGGCTTTTTGTTATGGTTAATTTATTTAGCTAATTATTTAGCTTTCAGTTGGAGGTGTCCTTGAAGTTTTCAACATTCAAAATTTTTACTTAATCTATTTAATCACAAGTTTTATTTATTTATTTATTTATTTTTTAACCAAAAATAAAAATATCCAAATAATGTGTCCCTTAGTAAATGATTAGTAACCCTTTGAAAAAAATATATAATAATAATAATGTGTATTTGCAGTTAATGGTTGTATACTGAATTAACACACTTCTGCAGTGTCACAATGTTATACAACACATTCTATGGTTAGTATTATGCATAAAAAACAAAAATCATTGTACAACAGTGGCAAGAATACTGAGATAAACACAACAAATACACCCTTTTTTGCACCATATATCATCACATTAATAGTACGACTTACTTATAACATTTCAAATTTTAATTGAGTGCAGTATTTTCTCATTGTAACATTTTAGGGCAGTTTTCACTAACCGCTGAAACTGGATTTATCCCACCGGTCACTATATTTGACCATCAAAACCATCAATTCTATGATCACACTCAACACAACTGAATATATGTCAGTCCATATATTAAAACTAGATACCACAAAGCTAATGTATACCAAAAATCATTCTTGTCATATGTTTATGTTAACATACTTTACTAGCCTTTCGTTTTGATGCAGCCATTATCATCTCATGGTGCAAACAGGAAATACACAACTCTGGTCATATGTGTCAATTTGCACATATTTAATTGAGACCACTTATTTGTTTATTTATATTTTCCATATTTGCAGGAAGTGCACTAAAACATCAGTAAGTAAGGTTTTTAGAGCTTTATAAATGAAAACCTGTTCCATGGTGACTGGTGTGACCGGTGGGAATAAATGGGTTAAGGTCTGTTCACACCACATACTGTACAGTCAAACTAAAGAAAACATAAAGGAACTGCATTTATTATTTACTGAGCAGGTGCATTTACCTTAAGCAACTTACATTTAAATGTAAATATAATACTTTCATAGTCGGTAGGATGTCTGTGAATTGAACATATGCCCTTGCCATTGCTACTGTCATGTTTTAACAAAGAGTATTGCTTTCTTTTTAATTATTATTATTTTTTTTTTTTTTTTACCACAAAGTCCAATGCCAGCTTTTCATAATTCTTTGGAAGAGTTAATAAGCATATTATAATTAATTGTTCAGCTTCCAAAAATAAAACATTTAAAAACAACTTTGAATAAACAATATTTATGACTCGGTCTGAAAAATCTGCATATAGACACTTTTTGAATAGTGTGTTACTTCATAAAAATGTGATTAACTGTGTTATGGAAAGTTACGGAAAATAAAGCATTATGTTAATTTACATTACCTTTAGTCTCCTTGCTTACAAAAGTTGGCAACTGTAAAGGCAATACAATAAGTTACTTATTTGAAAAAGTATGTCGGATACTTTCCTGTAAATTCAAAAGTAATGTGCTACTTTACTAGTTTTACAGTGACAAAAGTACTCTGATTATGTAACTCACATTACTTATAATCCCAACACTATATACATGAAAGGATATACATAAAAATATATGTCTGACTGGCTTTATTCTCCACGTATAGATCTACTAATCGTGTTTCCCCAATACATTTTAAATAAAATACAGTAATACATGTACAACACTTAGTTAACTTTTAAGTGAAAATTGTTTTAGCACACTGGTTACTGTTTTCATTATAAAATTCCAATATGCTGTTAAGATTTATGTGAGCAGCCAGAAAGAGCAGCCCAAGAGGAAGACCCAGCAGGGCCTATC
Source organism: Enteromius radiatus (assembly GCA_032357445.1). Classification (NCBI taxonomy): domain Eukaryota; kingdom Metazoa; phylum Chordata; class Actinopteri; order Cypriniformes; family Cyprinidae; genus Enteromius; species Enteromius radiatus. The sequence goes on along the minus strand of JAUCMS010000062.1, from coordinate 12,782,967 downwards.
GTTTGATAATCTCTGCCTTCTTGTTAGTTGATTGAAGCTTCCTGTGAAATCAGCGTGCTGTGCTGTGCTGAAGAGAGCCATGATGCAGTATCTAAAAGAACTGACCTTGTCTGAGCCAATCACTCACAGGTATTGAGTCAGGTTACAGGTGACAGCTGAGAAATGTTGGGGTGGATTAGGGAGGATAAATCATGGGGTATATTCTCTTCGCGCTGACCTCCCGAGAAAAGATGGACTTTTGACTCGCAGTGGGACTTCATCTAAGGCAGAGGAACATCTAAAACTACCTATTAGACAGAGAAGACAAATGAGACCATATCTACATAACATCAAGTGTGTTTCATACGAGCGGATTCTAGGCTCGGCTCTCAATATATACATTTATAAAATATAATTTTACAATATTTATTAAATATTACACCCTAACCAAAATCTCATTTGCTGGAATAACCCTAATGCTCTGAGCTCTTGCATGGAGTGTCATGACTCACTCAACAGGGGCTCATAGTCAAGCACTGCACATCACAAGAGCAATCTTGTCAGAAAAGAAAAGCATGTTGAGCCGGTTATGTGATGAAAACACCACAATACATGAGGTCATATTTATGTATGGAGGTAATAACATAGCATTTATTAATCAGTAATCTGCCAATGTTATCGTCATGCTTGTTGAAAGAGTTGTTGGGGTTTAGCGTTCATAAACTGCTGTGATTATTATGTATAGATATACATATATTTATAGAGCTGTGCAGAAATAGGAAGAGACGAGTATTCCCAATGAGCCTCAAAAGATAGCTTCAGTGTCAAGAGCTCTTTAAGTCTTATCACTTGCTGTGTTGTAGGTTTTTGGCTTTTTCTATTCCTTGTATTCTGCTCTCACACGGTGGAGAAAAAAAAAGCGTTGTTTGTGAACTGGTCGCTCAATGTTATAAACAAAATCCTATGAATTTTTCCACTCGACTGCACTTGGCAACTCTTGTTTTTCTCCCCATATCCTCACTCACATCTCTCCCTTTGTCAAGAATTGACCATAATATAGCAGATGCACCGTATTTTTAACCTGTTAAGATGCCAGAAAGCATTCTCAATTATCCATCAACATTGGTAAATAGTGGGAAATAATCAGTTTGCTCTACCTCTGAAGTCATACACAATTATCGTTTTCCATTTGGCATGGTTTGCATGATTAAATATGCAAATAACAAGATACTGTTTGGACACGAAACACACGTTAGTGACAAGTGTAAAGTGAGTCACACTTCAACCAATTCTCCCTCAGCAGGTGTAACGTATCACTCTGGTCTGCCAATGACCCTTGACAACCAATGCAAACAACCAATTATTCCATATTGCCAGATGTGGTGTTTTGGAGAGAAATTACTACCCTACTTGCCATTCACAGCAGCTCGGTCATGCGTGAGATCTGATATGTCTGAATACTGTAAAAATGGCTCTGATGTGTTTGCAGCAACATCTAACACCCCCAATATTTTTACAGTGAGCGGGCGCAGTGAGGGCTCCCGGGTTTCTCATGTTTTGTATCTGCTTCAGCAAGACTCTTATTTGCTCAAACATGTCAGGTATCAGCCTTTAGAACATTTGCCGGCAACGTTAGCTGCTGTGTTTGTATTTGTTTGACTGGGCCAAGTACACAAAGCAATAACTAGAGGTCTACACATCGCTGTATTTTACTAAAAGAGAGCCAGTCAGAGTTTTAGTATGTGTCTACTGCAATATGCATAACATCCATATGTGGGAGAGATGGTTGTTTATATCCTTGAGCCTGCTTTTACGCTTCAAACTAAATTATTTATGAAATGATATTGTGCGAGTTTACTGTGATCATGTTGTAGTGAGAACCTGCATCTGAACTTTGAAGAACTTACCATATATTATGGATGACGAAAAGAACCATTGAAAATCAAGGAGAGAAAAAATGTTCCTCTGATCTGCCGGCGTTAGGACATGCATATGTGAAGATGCTGAGGCTGCAGAGCTTCTATAATTAACAGAGAAGCAGCAAAGCTATTATTTTTGTCTAAGACGTGTGCTTTGAAGCTAGAGATACCATGCGAATAGATGAAACAGCTGACTATTATTGTGCCACTACAGTCTTTTTTTAGAAAAGCAAAATGCTTATTCATGTGGCCAGCTCTAATCTTCATGGTCTGCCGATGGTTCTGAACAGCAAACACTTTCTAAAAACTATTTTCACGGGCCTGTTTTAACAGATGATCCTCAAGTGACCTTGCGTGGTTATCTGAGTGATTTTGCCTTCGTGATGTAAATATAAAATCTGTTTCTATTGTTACGGCCTTAAATGTAGGTCTAGGGTAGACCGCAACAGAAATGAATGTTTAGTGGTAAGACGGTGTGCGGTGGCACAGAAAACTCCAGGAATTAGCCCCAAGAAGGGGTAAAATGACTCAGATAACCAAATGCAACAAAGATAAGTTTTTATTTACATGAGGATAACCAATAAAAGGGGTAAAAATTAAAACTCACTGCTCTTTCAGTGAAGTCTCCATATTAGATGAAGACAAAGAGCAAAAACACTACTTGAACAGTCTTAACATATTTGAGAGAAAGATACACCAAATCACCAAACTAAGGTCAATGAAGATGAGTTCTCAGCCACCACCAACAGGTGATCTGAGGGTAGCTGCAGTTTAAATACGTGCTCTTCTCTCATATCATCCAATCACAGCAGAACTCTAATTATCAGCATCAGGTGGAGACACTGGTTCTGCATGGAGACACAGGGAGAGAGAGGGAAAGCAACAACAACAACAAAACCTTACGACTCATAACACTATAGAATCACAACTGAAAGGGTTGTTTAACTTAACTTTTTAACATTGCACAATCTTGGTAACACTTTATAATAACGTTCAGTTGCAAGGCATTCATAAGTGATTAGTAAATGATCAACGAATCATTACAAAACATTCATAAGCAATTAATAAGTGATAAGCTAGCAATTTATGTGTGTTTTATGAAGTCATTTACAAGTCATTAGTTAATGATGAACTAATCATTTACAAAACATGACTATATGTCAAATGATTTAGTAATATGTTAACAATGTACA
>JAUCMS010000062.1:12740620-12755953 GCA_032357445.1 Enteromius radiatus | reverse complement strand
AATGAAGTATGTTTGTGTAGAAATTTAACAAAGACTGGCATGAAATGCTTGTCATACTCAGAGAGACACTGATTTAAGAGTAAATTGCTAAAATTAAAGTGGTCTCTTATTTTTTTCCACGGCTGTATATTTGCTTACCCGTCTATTAAAACACAAGCGGGTGTGGAATCTCTGTCCAGGCTAGGTTTTCACGGTGCTCTCTCTCTATTCCGGAAATGGCATGCCTATTTGTTATCGCTTTATTTCGCTGAAGTGTAATCATGATCCATGATATGGAAATGCACAGTAAATAACTACCACTTCCACATTTGTCCAACGCTTGTTGCCGTAGTATTCATAGACGAAAACCGAGGATATCACAGATATTGCGTCATTGATGGGTGACAATGAACAGGGACTGTTCATTATTTAAATCTGGTATTTCTTTGAATTTACAAATCCTACAGATAGGGCTGGGGGATTTAATCGTCAATTAATTCATGTGCATTTCGTCAGTAAAGCCAGTTCTTTGATTAGCGGTAAATCTCAGTCGGCTGTTTTTAAAATGTGCAGCAGTTGATACACAGAGCCGTAGATCACTGACGAGCTACACAATATCGGCTTCAGAATCGGAGGCGATTAATTTCCCATTTCGAATGCAAAATTGCATAGCTTGTCAGTGTCGGCTCTGTGAAAACTATATTTCGATAACAGGTAGAAAACCAAAACTTGTATGTGGTTGGTATTTTGATCATATATATGATGATTATGCATAACCAACTTATTTCAAATATGTGTAAGGAAATATTTCATCCTCAAATAAAATTCCAGATCGTGTAAACTCCTATTGAAATTACTGAAAAATATTTCAGTATAATATAAAATGCACAAATTTGACCTGACTGTACACATACTTTGTCTATGTTTTTCAGATTAGTCAGAGGATACTAATGCACCATTACTGGCACAGATTATGGACTGAATCCGGATCACAGCTTGGACAGGGTCACTGTAGGGCATTTACACTTTTGTTCTTGAGCCACTCTATTATTCATTTAGCCTTGTATTAAAACAGAACTCTCAATCTCCATGGACTAGTTTGCAATGGTGTGGCACTAGAAAGTGCAAGACCCATTGAGAGACATGACAGAAATGATTAGCAACTATCAAATGAAGCTATACAGACTGTTTGACACAGTAGAAGAGACTGAAAGGTACAGTATGAACATTGTGTGTCATTCGGAGGCGACCCTTTTTACACGTTGGGGTAGTAATAAAAAGTTTGAAAACCTTGCGAAAGACATACAACAATTCTCTTAAAACAAAAATAAAAATCCAGGCTCTTTCAACTGTAAAGTTACAGAGCTTCACCCCTTTTACTGTTTGTACTACATTCATACTTTGTGTTGGAAGATGAGTATGTCAAACAGTAAGCTTTCTAGTGAGAAAGAGTTTTCAATAAAAAGTATACTTTATTCTCTGTTGTGTTCAGTCCAGGGAAAAAGAGAAGAGCGGTTTGTGAGACTGTGTGTGTATCTGGGAGCAGGGGAGACAGTAGATAGCGCTTTTCTATTTTCCAGACAAAGAAAAAGAATACATTTGGTACACATCATGTATGCTATTTGCTTAAAATATCAATGCTGAATCCTCACCTTGTAACTTAAAATTGTGCTAGTCATTTGTCCCTGAGCTCATATTTTTGTGCATCTGTGATTTTGTTCTGTATTTTGTCTCTATGAAAGCCATGAACCCTCAACATTTTCAATTGTATGTCATTTCAAAAGAACTGATGCACACATATATTAAATCACATTTCCCTAATGAGGTAATGCATGTTCCTGCTAAAAAAAATACTAAAACCAGATTAAGTAGGTCTATTGGTTTCCTTGCTTGTTCAGACTGTTCTATAAGCAGTTTTTTCTTAACACCGGGAGACCAGCTAAGACTGGCATAAATCAACTATGAAGAGCAAATCAGACTCTTTTTTTTCAGTCAAATCACGTATCTCATAGTATTGAGAAATGAAACAATTCAGAGGATTCTTGCAACAAATGTCAAGCTAATCTTTGCATAGCTAAGTCAAATAACAGAAGGTACAAATACAAAGTCTGTATGTTCAAATATCCAACAGTATCTTAGCTAGCTTCTCAAATTAGCTTACCAGCTAGCTGAGCATTGCTTTAGCTGTATGAATTTCAGGGTGGAAATTTCAACACTACTGCATGCTATAACTGGATTACTTATCTCTATTATGAATTATTGCTATTTCGCTAATTGTACCTAATTATACAATTATTAGTTTATGGCATTTGGTATTTTCTAATGAACTTAGGTGCTCCAAGTGATTTCTTGAAAATGCCACACATAAAATGTCGCTGTTATTTGACAGATGACTGAAACCGTTTTTCTAAGCTGGTTCTGCACCAAACCTAGGCTCAGTTATCCAGTGTTTTTAGACCATTAGAAACATTGTCTGTCGGTCACTGTTTGCTCACATGTCTGGATGACAGGGCATTGGGGAGATGAGGTGTTAAATGGAAATGGCTAAAGTTGGCAAAACATCAGAAACTGGTTACAGAAATCGGTAACACTTTATCTTAAAGACCAATTTTCACTTGCTTATTAGCATGCCTATTATTAACATATTAGCTTTTATTAGTACTTCTAAAGCACATATTCTGACCATAACCATATTCTACATCCCTAATCAATACTTAAACTTAACAACTACCTTAAGTAGTAATTAATTAATTAAAAATAATTAAATGTTTGTTACCGGTGGGAATTGGACCCTAACATAAAGTGTGACCAAAAACAAAATAATAAAACAGTGTTTAACCTGGTAGTAATCCCTTGTGGAAAAGACATGTGCTTGATTGTATTTAATGAGCACTTATTGTAGATTAATAACTTATTTATGTATTTATTTATTTTGTATTTAAATATAAAGGCTAATAATGAAATTTTATGACATTTCACAACACAGTTAAAAGTGCATTTCATAATATCCTAACCTCATAACCTAACTTCAAATGCAACCTTGCAGGACTCTTAATGCGCTATATAAATGTAGGAAACAGGAATACACAGCAAAAATACATGTAGTGCTAAAAAAATAGTATGTAATAAAGTGCAAAATTCACAAATAAACAACATCAAATATTGATATTCCTCTGCTCAATCATAAACCATGTCATATAAGGATATAATCATGGTCTCTTGAGTGAGCCTGTGTGAGAACGGCGTGACTGTATCGCTAACATCAATGTGTAGCGCCATTGGCAAAACTGTACCCCTGAGCAATCTGTGACATATCTGATGACCAGCCAGCGAAAGGAGCTTAGCACATCCACACGAGCCACAGCATAGCCTTTAGGTGATGTACTTTTAATCTAATTACACACAACCATCTTCCAATAATAAAGCTGGGGTGTTTATCAAAGTGGATGATTTGAAAAATGACTATGGGCAGAATCTGACGTACATGCATTTCAAATGCAAAAATAAGCTGCCCGGCGAATGTTGGCAAACCCGCACTGTCAACAGCGTACACAACACAGCTCACAGCTCTCCATGACCCCCATTATTTATGGTGACAGGCCAAATTGATTGTGGTTGAAAGATCCTAACCAGAATAAAATGAGCTTCTCTCTTATTGCCTTTCAGGTAACTCTACGCTCACCACTTTCGCTCCCGTAAAAGATGCTCAACCCTGAGTTTGTTTTCCTCAACCTTGTAGGATGCTCTAATGCCTTTTTGCATTTTCAGTCAAGTGAAAATCACATGACTGAAACCGCTTTCCGCTTTCTTGTGTTCTTGTCATTCCACTGCCCTATTCCCTTTGTCAGTGTTACAGTACGCTTTGTTAACTTTATTAAAGCGAGCGTTGTCTAGCATGTTTGTCATCGTGCATTGCGTGACCGAGTGCTGCATACATCTGTATTGTGCTTACAGAGCAGATAGGAAACCATTTTCAAGACAATGACTGAGGGTTAAGCGTTTTATACAACGTCTTGTAGCATAAAACAGAAAAAAACACCCTCACAACCCTTGACATATGATATTGTGAGCAATGCATCTCTAACAGCGTTATGCAACTGCCTGTTTTTCCATTACGCCAGCAGTGGCTATTTGTTTCAATGAAAACACTAGATAGAGAGGGCCAGAGAAAATGACTGCTTGATCAGACTCCGTATCCATAGAGGGCCCGGACAAATTTGCATAATAGAGAAAGGGTGAGGAAAGAGGTTAAGGCCATCTTAGATACTTCAGCATCCGCAGCAGCTACATGCAGAGCTCTGGATCCAGCTAATCGAATACAAACATACCCAGAAAACCAGTCTAGCAGACAACTTGAAATCTGTTTAACCTCACGTGGTGGGAGGGAAAGACTGCTGCCTTTCAATCACGCGCGTTCAGCAAATAGGAAGGGAAAATGAATCTGCTGATTTAAATTGATGAAAATACACGCAAACGGGGTTTCATTTTGTTTCTGATTGCTTTGCATCAGGTATCGCTGATTGCCCTGAGAGATCTGGAGAATGGTGTGGGACTGACGTGGCCTCCATCCTCCAGTGGCGGCTGTGTTACCCTCAATTAACAAGGCCTTCACTCAAGCCTGAACAGGCCATCACCACACTCCCCCTACACTCCTACACTAAGGTCAAGGATATTTGACACCTCTTCTTCAGCCGGACACACAGGAATTCCTGCGGTTCAGTGTGAGACAGTCTGATTCACGCTGACTTACAAGGACAGATCATTCAAAATAGAAATTCATTTGTAAAAATGTATTTGTCCTTATGATTTTTTTTTCTTCTGTAAAATACAAAAGGAGATATTTAGTAGAACGTGCATGTTGCTCTTTTCCATTCAGTGAAAGTGGATGGGGACTGAAGACACCCTTGTGAAAAAGAAAAGTAAAAATATTTGGAAGAACGTTCATAGTCAAACACTTATTTTTTTAATACTATCGAATTCAGCGCGCACCAACAACGTTTTGGCTCCAAAATATTTTATATATACAGGCAAAAAAAATTATAATGTAATTTAACGCTAAATATTTATGCATTTAGATATTTGTATTTAAGATTATAGTCACTTTAAAAGTAAAACTGAATACCAAATGCATGTGCGTGGTGCTGCTGACGCACAGCAGATACACTGCAACTTGTTTACAAGAAGAGGAATGCACACACGTGTGTCATGATACTCATTAACATGCATTGAAGACTGACATGAAAGAAAAGGAATTGTTGAATACAGTTGTTATTTCTTTGCATTCTAATAGCTTCATAAAATTACTCCCACTGATGTCACATGGTCTATTTTAACAATGTCTAAACTACCTTTCTGGGCCTTGAATATTTCAGTTGCTTTGCCATCTATGCCAGAGAGTCAGAGAGCTCTCGGATTTTATAAAAAATATCTTAATTTGTGTTCCAAACATGAACAAAGGTCTTATGGGTTTGGCAGTTTTCTGTAATGGCAGTCTTGTTTACAATTCCATTTTACTGCGTGTAAAAGAGCAGCTTGGATACTCTAAATAACTCTTCTTATTTAGAACAACATAAAAATACATCCCCTAGTTAGCTAGTTATTTTAAGACTATGTATATATTTCAAAAAGACTATCTTATATCCATCTCCTACTGGACTGGACCAATGAGACATGATTTATTTAGTAATTAAATTATACTCCTATATTTCTAAACTAATTACAAATTCTAGGATATGACAAATTAAAGACATATTAAAACCTAATTAGCATACTTATTAATATGCTTGGTGTGAGTCACCTGATATGCCTTCATCGGGTAGGTAAACGGCCACACTCGGCGCTGCTCATGACTGATATGTGTAGCTGTTTATGTACGATGCTTTGCAGCAGAGTTAGTGATTACACAGATGAGATGCATTGCTGTTGTCAAATTGTTAACTCACAGTTGCAGAGTGTCGGTTTGGCTCTTTGTGCGGTCCATTAATAAGATTAATAATTCATTAAATACAATCGCTGTTTGTGTTTCATGAGACAAAATTGAATGATTAATGAGACATCAAGGTATGAGGCATTATATTTGGAGATTAATAATAGAACACCTGCAATATTGTATTACCACGCATCACTTCTCGAAGGAAAAACCACTTATCTAGCAACAGGTCAAATGGAAAGAGTAGTCGGTTGGTCTTACAACAGTTTATTAGATATATTTACTAGCTTTTACGGTTTATGCATAAGAACATGTACCGAAATGTGCATCAGATGTTGTTTTTGGGTCCATTTGGTAGCAACGTTTTCACTAAAAATACAATTCTTATAGGTGCAAATTGTCTTTTTTCAAGTTGGCTGTTGTTAAAAATGACATCATTCAGCAAACAACTAGATAATTATTCAAAACTGACAGGTTTATTTCTGACAAATTTACATTGTTTCAACAAAAAAGCACTTCTCATTATCAGATTTGCTCTTGTAGGTAGCAGATTTAACATAAGGATAACACATCTGATCGGCTAAAAACAATGAAAAATGTGTCATCCACGAAAGCATGAAGAGAATTCCCCAAAGTGTTAAACTCAGTATCACGGCACCTGAAATAGCTGTATTCATCCTTCCAATTCAAAGTTAAGAATGTTCTCATTATTTCGGAAAAGTGTACCGAATGCAACAATTACAATAAGATCGTATAATAACTAACAATGCCAGTTGAATCAATACCTTGAATGCATGGATAAAAGCCTCTTTCAAGTGAATAAATGTAAGTGTGCTTTTAGTGTGTTTGGACTGTTTCTCTAATGCAGTAATTCTCAACCGGTGGGTCACAGGTCTGTTCTGACAGGTCACGCACAGCAAAATACAATGCTAAAATGCAAAGAATTATATGCACATAACCACATAATTATGCATGGATTGATTAACAACTAAAAAACTAAACATAAAACAAAATAACACTTCCAATATCTTTTGCTGTTGACGTCAAATGCTGATGCAAATCCGTCTGTCACTTTGTTGTTTGTTCCCAACAATAAACATGGTTTGTGATATTAAATAATGAGAGAATGAATACAAGTTTCAATAGAATAACCAACAATTCAATGCAAATTTCTATAATGTACATGCGCATGCTATTTTTAGTGCACATAACCTCCTCTCCCAAACGTCTGACTAAGCACTGCACAATGAATGAACAGAGTATAGTTAATTTAATGTAGTAATTTTAATAACAATAACTAATTTTATTTAAATCTATGCAATTAGGTTACTCAGACAACATGGATTTAGGAAAAGCACATGTTCCAGCCATCCAATCTCACTCACGGTGTAAATCCATTTATATCTTATGTTAATTCGAGTGAACTAGCTATTGTCAATTCTAAGGTGTGACAGGTAATTACTATGGTGTGAGATCCGTCTAATGTCTTCAAGTCACATGCTGTTTGTGTTATCATAAATATTATACCCACAGTTCAAGAAGCTGCATGATTAGATTATACTCTCATGCATGAATTATTAAATCACAAAGTAAACAGTGGACTTCTACAGTACATGTAAGCTACAGTTGCCACCCTGCATTCGGGGGTGTAATGGGATGTGAGCCAGTGCTGTTCGGTACTGTATATGCAAGGGACCATTAACATGCACTACTACAATCCTTGTACAATACTTATAAAATAACATCCTGTAATAAGCTATCCCTCCACAATGTGTCCACATATGTCCTTATTGTGTCTGTACTATATACAGTATATATATATATATATATTTCTCATTATTCTCTCGCATTAAAGTCAAAATTGTGCAATATATTTCATTGTTTTAAATTGTCTGCAGTTTATGATTCTGCAGTAGTTGGAATGAGTCTTTTGTATGCCAGTAGGTGGCAACAAGTGAATGACTTTGAAGAACTGAACATATATTGATTGTCACAGATGTGTATGCACGAAGCACCAGGCGTAGACGAGAGCTTTGCAGTAACACATAAACTTTACTTAACTTCCAGACAACAAACCATACAAACATCAATATAACCTTGATAACCGACAAAAGATAAGACAAACTGAACGGGCTTTTAAACATGAGGACATTAGGGAGAAATCAGGACAGGTGAGGAGCACAGGTGGATCGGGTAACTAATTATCTAAACAAGGACAGGAACTAGACCATATAAGGACAAACAGGAAATCACAAACGAAACCAAAAGACATAGAACTAGTGACATCGAACTCAGACAGGGGCGGGACACTGATTTGTTCAAGAATGAAACAGGTTCCATTTTATGAATAAGTCACTTCTGAGGGCAAATCGCAGGCAGCTTTTCTTGTGCATGGAATCACCCACATGCCAACAAACCAATGTGATCAGCAATACAAAATACAGGCACCAAATCTTTTATTAAAGGTGCCATAGAATGCATTGAGAGAATATTTTAAATTGTTGTCTGATAAAAGGTACGTAGCTTAGGTAAGGGGGAAAATGGTTTTTCAGGTCCATTTACAACCCTAGAATTTGACCCTAGAATGAAACAGTCTGTTTTTGCCTTATTTGGAAGGTTCATGAATAGTAATGAGGAGGTCTGCTCTGATTGGCTGTTTCTCAGCGTTGCTCAATTCAGTAGCAAAAACAGATTACTCACATTTTTTTATTTGACAAATAAATTATTTATGTACAGTTACAATACAAACTTTATTATGTAACCCTTTTACAAACCCTATTATGTAACTTCAAAATTACAAGGGACTACATAGTAATGCAAATAAGCCAGTGCCCATACTCCTTCTTTAAAATGACCTGGGTATTACAAGATTATATGGTCTAAATGTCATTAAAGGGTAGAAGCACACACTGTAGTGCTTCACTGCTTCCATCAGCCATGTTAAATTTATGTTGCCATAAATAAAAACACAATGACAGATATAAAGCACACAGTCTTAAAGAATTATTGTAAGAATGAAAATTAATCACCCATGTTTGGATGTAACATCACAGCTTGGTTAAAAAATATATATATATATGTCCATTATAGTGAGTCTCATGCATCCGAGGGTTAAAACACTCATGCAAACACAGCAGCGTTTAATTGAGCTGAATGAGATTGTATAATACCACACCAGAATCAATACATCTGCTGGTATAGTGAAAGGGCTTTTAATTGATTTATATATGTATACATATTGTGTGTTCTACACCTGTTTTAGTCAATGCTCCTCACCAGGGTTTATGTGCTTTATTTGTATGCAGCAATAGTCTAGTCTCTACTAAGAGCAGGAGTCTACAGAGTGGTTACTGAAAGAGCTCTGATCTGAATAATGTTTTCCTCTTCAAAAGAGGGTATGACTTGACTTGAAAACATTCAGATCACAAAAGAGCTGGTTTAATCAGCGGTTTGGTTAAATTCAGTTGGAAACCATGTTGATTTGTTTAAAGCGGTATACAAGATGCCCAGCAGTACCGATATTATCAGGTCATACAGCTCATTTTTGCAAAGAGAGAACAGTTAAATTGATCAGCATTCATGAGGAGGGTCCTCTGCATTAATTTCTGTACACAAATTGTACGCCATTGCCATAGAGGACAAGAAGTTGTACAAAACCGCAGGTACCTTTCATTCGAAAGTGTTTACTGTGTGCCTCTCCATAGGTTTGAAGTACTGGAGAAAAATGCTCTTCAGCTGTCTGTTGTTATGACTGAACATTGAGTGCTGCATGATTATGTGGGTGGGGAACTGTAGAAAATTCATAAATCCTTTACATTTGCATATGTAAGCTCAAGATCTTCACATCTCAGGCAAGACAGTTAGTTAGATGCAATTTTTGGAGCATGCTTATCTAGTGTTTTCAAGAGTTGCTAGTATCTATCTATCTATCTATCTATCTATATATCTATCTATCTATCTATCTATCTATCTATCTATCTATCTATCTATCTATCTGTGATCTATCTATCTTTCAGTCTTCAAACTTGTATTGTTTGTAAGAACTGTGAGAGGTCTCCAAGCACTAAACTAAAATATTCATTATCTGCTTCAAGAGAAACCGTTGAGCATTTGTCACGTCTAAGTCAGGTGTTTTCAACTGTCATGTAGCTAATAAAGCAGATAGACACAGGAGATTGAAACCAGAGTGTTGCTTACAACAGCAGATTGATACAAAAGTCACATGGTACATTACCACAAAATCAGATTTGATTGTCTGTGCACCTAACAATTTATTTCATCAAGTGTTTATTCTACCTCATGCTGCAAGCAAGAAAATGGTGATTCTTAAAACTATTTTAAGGATTTCCCCAATGCCACATCCATTGCACTATGAATTCTGAGAGATCAGGTCGAACTGCGATTTAACAAGCTTGTAAAGTTGTCCTATGCAGACTTAACAACCTACTAGACGGAAAAAATTGCCCAGGCTATCAGTTGCATCCATGCATTCACCCAGTGGCCCACTGTATTTGATTAAAGTGAATAAAACAAAATAGTAATTTTAATATGAGCCATCCAGGTGCCCTTATTAGCATCATATAAATAACAAAAAAAAAAAAAAGAATAGACCTTCTCAGAGTGTTTACAACTCTTCCATAAATTAACATTTGGCAAAGAGGAGTCATTAAAAAAGAAAAGAATGTGTACTTTGTGTGTCTCTTGTGAGGTTAGTTAAGGTAGTGGTCTATGGAGAGAGGTTTGGTGATGCTACAGAGGAGAGATGATACGGACTCCTCCAGTGCATAGATCTTCATTTCTCCGCTGACATTTTTGCTTGAGCTTGGAAATACGTCCTCTTACTTCCAGGAAATGAAAGTATCGAGCCCCCAATTCTAATGGAAATTTCATTTTGATTGATTGGATTCTGCATGTTGTGGCATTCATCAAAGTCGTTGTTATTTTTGCATTACCCTGAAAACATTATTTTAAAGCTCATTAACCTGAAGTGGTTATATGTATGAGATAGCAAGCAGCTTAGCAATTTTCTCCTTATTCAAAAATAAAAAACAAGATAAAGAAGTGGAAGTGCAAAAGTAAAACTCACATAAGTTATTTTTGTAATACTGTTAAATTAAGGAATAGTTCACTCTAAAATTAAAATGGAAATGTCCATCCCCTGTTGTCCTCTCAAAATCCACATTAGCTTAAAACTGTTTTGCTTGTAAACAATGTTTGATTTGTATTTGTGCATACTTCTCTAATGATTCAGAAGAGACATCTTTTTTAATAGAGGAAGCAATATGTTGGTCTTCTTCCTCTTATAAACATTTTTCATTTCACAAGATGTTCAGTGATGAACTGGAGCCGTGTGAATTATTTGTGGATTACTGTGATGCTTTTATCACCCATTTGGACCATTTGGATTGCAGAGGATCCAATGGTGAGCAAATAAAGTAATACTAAATTTCTCCAAATCCGTTAGGGTGAAATTTTTCAACATTTTGGTGAACTATGCCTTTAACTGCAAAAATAAAAAAAAATAAAAAAAGATTTAAGGTCTGTCGAATTTAAAAAAACGTATGATTTTGTTCTTGCTTTGAGTTTTTTTCTTGTTTGTTAAAGATAAATTTTGGAGTTATCTAGTGTCAGACACTTTCATCCATTCCACCTCAGATCAGCCGAAGCAGTGCGCTTTGCAATAACCTCTTCCCTTAAGAAAGAAACAAATACACTGGTTGGTCAAAGTCACTTGTTTTGCAAGATAATAATAAAAAAATAAAACTACGTATGCACTTATTCCATTTAAAACAGTCAGATACTGTGACAGTTGTGAAAGTTATAAAGCTAGAGAACAAGAGCGAGGGGCAGCCAGGGCACACCGTCAAATTTAGTACTCGCAACACGTCACAGTGGAGCACAACAGGGCAGTCTATTGGAATTCTTAATTTGTGGGCAGTGAGATACAACATCCAGAGATATAAACAAGAGAAGATACTCTTGCATGCACACTCTTGTGCTGAGAACATGAACTGAATGATTAAACAGAGCCATGGGTACCACTTAACCCCCCGAGTCTGAATCTGAGCTCACAAAAAAAGGAGACTGTCGGTCTTAAAATTCAAGCAGCACATGAAAATTGTAAACAAAGTTCATGGATGAACATGGATGGGCAGTGTTACATTGTCCATTATTGTATCCTTATTAAATTATGTGGGAAATCATGTACGCACAAAGAACGTGATCTGAACAGAAATAAACATGTGTTCACAATTACATCAGATTCGTGTGAAAGCCTCGAAGTGTATAGTAGTATGCAACATGCAATCTTTCACGATGTTTCAATGTCCAATTAACCATTCGCAAAGAGATTGACTGACAGGCGATCTGACCAATCATAATGACAAATCTTGACCCACAAACTAATCAGACAGAAGAGTAATTACCTTCGGTGGACTTAAACTTCAAAAAGGGTGTGCAATGATATTGTTTTTCATGTTCATTCATGTTTATTTTGTGTTAAATAAATAAAGATTATCAAATGTGACAAAATTAGAAAGCTGAGACGTTGTTTCATACCAGAAGTAAACTGCTCTGTCACCATGATGTCAGTTGACTCTTTGATTCACAATGAAATTTTGACTGTGAAAAAGGTTTGTAGTGTGAAAGCGGCAATGCTTATTGAACATAGCAACAGTAACTAAGCAAGCTTCTTTTTTTTTCCTGAAGGGTCAGTTGTGACTACAGTATAACTCACTGTCTCATAATAAACATTTAGGCTACTTCTAATAAGTGAAACTTAAGATCTTAGAATTGCTGCATTGATCATTGAAAACGCATTTTGTTGTATTTGCGACTTTGTATCTCACATTGCGACTTTGCTCTATGCACATTTATCTCTTACATATGACTTATAGCTCAAAATATTATGTTTTACCTTGCAACTGTAACTAAAGCTCCCCATGTGGCTTTATATCAATGTGATTTTAAAATGTCATTTTTTTATTGTAACAAATTACCATAATTCAGACTCTAATTATATATATATTTTTGTATTTGCTCATTTAAACCTAAATCCTCAATATTTCTTATAACTTTAGTTCTTACAATTGACTATTTCTTGTATTTACAATGCTATATCTCATATGGTTTCTTGCTACAATAAACTCAAAATATGATCTTGCAATTTATCTCTCACAATGTGACTTCATATTTTACAATGTACAGTTAAATCTCACAATGTGTCTATTTTTCAGAACTGATTTTTTTTTCACAATTGTGACTATATTTCCTATCATTGTGAGTGTGCCTGTCAGTAGCATCTGACAATATCTTATTTGAACCTTTATCCCACAATTATCTTACCTTACATGAATACGGAAAGAACTAAAGGAGTATACCACGTATGACTACATCCTCAGAACTACTTCAATATCTCCAAATCCTTTGTTCTCATAATTGGTTTCTATAGCAAAGAGAGCAAGAATCTGAGCTATGGCTTTAAAGGCATGAAGTATCAGGGAAACGAAATGACCAAACTTATTTAGTCTCATGTCATAATCATCTGGCTTTGAGATCTAAATACAGATCTCTGAACAACAAAGACAGGTTTTTTAAATAATTCCGTTCATTTGTTATATTTTTAGCGCCAATATCTAAAACCAATATTTCTCTGGTCTCAGCCTCAGACAGCTCGCCCACAGACCACCCACGGTAACCTACTGTAGTAAGGCTTCAATCGACTTTCCACATTCCTTTCACAGAACAACTTGCTGGATCCCAACCAAATGGGCTTCAGAAGTGGGCATTCCACTGAGAGCCGCCTGCTCCCTGCTACTGAAGCCCTACGACTGGCAACAACCACATCTTACTTTTGCAGACACTGCTGCTCCATTATTTTTATTATTTTTATTTTTTCCATTACGGACCATTATTGGGGCCTAATCCATTTTAGGAAACTCTTTCCCTAAAGAGCATGTAAAAAAAAAAAACAGCAGCATGTGGGCAGTTGTTGGCCTGAATAAGCTGCAATATCTCTCTAACTTAATTTCCTCGACTACGCGTGCTGTCAATCCATCAAAAAGAGATGTCGACACATCAGATCCTGTCATTATGTAATTTGTTAGCATGGCTGGTTTGTGACCCTGAATGAAGTCAGGGGGTCTGATTCGAGTGTTTGCGTTCAGTGACAGGTCTCTAGTCCTCAGAGCTGAGCTGCTTCTGTTCTGCATCTAATATTAGAGCACTTGTGATCCCGAGGCAGCTGCCACCGCTCTCCAGTGGGTTAGTGGCGTTAGCCCCGTCTGACAGCATGTAAAATATCTGTTTACATTTTTGCTTGACAACAGAGCAATGACATCCACATTTCCCCGGTGACCACATGAAATAACCCTGTCAAGAAAAGTACATTTCACTCTCCACTTATGGCTTTTTACCAGGCTCACTCAAACAAGGTCAAGAGGGTGACTTACAGAGGGAACATAAACTGTTACCCTATCGTTATAAACTACTGCGTCAGGACAATTTCCCTGCGCTTTAGTCCTGTTTGCAATGCAGCACTGTACAAAACAAATCAAATGAATAAAGAGAGGATGTTGAGTATGTTTGTTTTCTTTTAATCACTTGTGATTGCATGAAAACACCACTTGAGGATTGAAATCGCAGACGTGAAATACTGGCAGCACGGAAATGTTACAAAATCATGTTTCATTAACATTACACAAAAGGGCAATCAATGGTTCATTTTAAAAGTGTCTCAATGTTTTAAAAGTCTCTCAGTCTCACCATGGTTACATTTATTTGATAAAAAGTGCAATATTATGAAATATTATTAGAAATGAAAATACCTGTTTTCTCTTTGAAACATATTTTAAATGTACTCTTAATTGTTGTAAGCCATTGCTAATTTAGTCTTATTCCTGTGTCAAATGTGTTTTTAATCTTATATATATACAGACACTGATTTTTAAAAATAAATAAGCAAACACACAAGCTACTAATTGTCTAGTTTAGATCAGGGGTCACCAAATTCGGTCCTGGAGGGCCGGTGTCCCTGCAGAGTTTAGCTTCAACCCTAATCAAACACACCTGAAGCAGCTAATTAAGGTCTAACTAGGTATACTTGAAACTTCCAGGCAGTTGTATTGAGGGAAGTGAGAGCTAAAATCTGCAGGACACCGGCCCTCCAGGGTCAAGTTTGATGACCCCTGGTTTAGAAAATAACCTAGTTAAAATACTTCAAATTAGTTCAAAATAAACTTAATAGTTTGTTAAAATAAAGACATAGTAGTTCAATACTAAATCTAAGAAGATCAAGAGCAGTTACATAACAGCTTACCAAACAACGCTTCTGAAAAACCCACTAGAGAAGTCAAACGATTAATCGCGATTAATCGCATCCAAAATAAAAGTTTTTCTTTACATAATATATGTGTTTATGCTGTATT
>JAUCMS010000062.1:12707220-12734331 GCA_032357445.1 Enteromius radiatus | reverse complement strand
GTTATATAAAAGTGTAACTGTTACCGTCATGGAGAGAGATGTGTAGGGGAGTGACTTGCCTTGCATGTTGAAGTTGTTCATTCATATTAATGAATAGATGAAATACAGCACAGTCTTGTATTGGTGTACTTCCTCTATACATCTGAAAGTTGAAACACCAAATATCATGTGATGTAGGCGGAAAATTCTAGTTGGTGTAAGTTAAGTGTATCTTGCCTTGCTGGGCAACTCTCTGGCACTCAGCACCCCCAAAGCTCTGAACTTAGAATCGACCCTGGTTCAAAACAACAAATCAATTACAAACGTGACTTAGCACACTGCTGTAAAAAATGAAAATTAACAAATAAAATGATCAGCACCTGCTCCTGAGCAATTTACTGCTGGCTTCCAGTTCAACCAGTCTGACAAGAGTCAACAGCAAAATGACTACATAACCACGTATTTATTTTATCTTAGCACCTAAGCAATCTGAAGCGGCCGCCATTGATTTTACCAAGCTAATGAAATTATACAGCTCTGAGCCAATCAATGACAATCTCTGTTGTTCCGCTTTAGATCTACTGTGCTGATGGCCAATACTCCTCCACTCAACCTGAGATCATGTGCTCACGTCAACATTTTCAGTGTATGTTAACAGTTCTTTGTCACACTGCAAACACGGCAGAAAAAATATAATAAACCTGAAGTTAAAAAAAAAAAAAAAACAGCTATAATAGTCATTCTGTAGGTTATGTGTGGGAACAAAAATGTCTCAGGCTATGTGCAAGGTATATTATTTAGCTCTTTTCATGGCACGTCCAAACACACAAAGCTATTCTGAATGATAAAACAGCACTATGGCCATGTTTACGCAATTCTAGTAAACTGGATCTGCGTCAGGTTCCACTGAAGCATTCAAGCTGAAAACATGGTGCACTCAGAATATCGCATATTCACAAAAGCAATCTTCTCTCATTTGTTTTGTGCAGGGTGTGTCTATTAAAGAGAATTAGTATGTGCTGCACTATTTAACAGGTTTCCTATGAGGCGTTCCATGCCCGGGAAAATGAACCTACTGTAATTGTATCTGATACCAAGTGCTCTCCTGTGTACTTTTCAAAAGAATTTGGAATCAGGCTTTTTAATAGGACACTTAACCCAGCAACACATAGCTCCATTTACCCCCCAGAATGCATATGTGAGAGATGCAATTAGATGCTTTTTTATTATAAAACACCTTGTTTTGTCAATAAAAATTAACATGGATCATTTAGATGAGTGTGTGTAGATGGGTAGGTTGATATTTCAGGTTTTCACTTCATTGTGGGGTCTAGCCCACCATTCCCATGAATTAAAAAAGCATAATAACCAGGCTAAATTATTTATTTCTAAATCTATTTAAATCTAAAAATGCAAAAAAGGCTCGGGTGAGAGTACTGTTGAGAGGCAGAAATAGCATAAACAGTATAAAAGATGCATAGTAAAAAGACAGGAGTTAATGGAAAAAAAAAAAAAAAAAGAAGGTAAAATGTTGTAATAAAACTCATTTGTAAACATTAGTCTCCATCAGCTGTCTCTATATGTAATTATAGAGGCAATGGTAAATACTGTGTTCATGTTCCGATTTCGACTTAAGAAAGTAAATAGCAAGTTGTCATTTAGCAGATGCTTTTATCTAAAAGAGTACTTACAGCAACACTCCCACTGACTAACCTGAGGTTAGATACACATTTACTTATAAATGAAGACAAGCCACTCCTTTTTTCAATGTAAAATTAAATTATTAAGCAGACAGTCTTCAAGTACACTAATGACTGCTAGTTGACATGTAGTTGCAAAGTTACTTACTATTAGTAGAATGTGTAAAGTAGACTATCCAAATAAAGTGTCATCATTTTAATTACTGTATTATAATACTCTATATGTTATCATTATTTGATTTATCATTTTTGAACACTAGTTTGCTATGGAGGACCAAAACTTAAATATACTTCAATAAAATAAAGAACCAATTTATTCTTTTTTTTTTTTAATGTCTTTAAAAAAATGTATGTTTAATGATTAGGGTTAGGGTTCATGAGTTCACGCTTCCTCATTAATGGATGGAATGAATAAGCAAATTTGGCATGCTGTCCGGGGAGCGAGCTGAGTACCTTCTATATGTTCATATTTAAAAGGTTCTTGGGATGGGCTTTTGCTCATCCTTTGACTTTCTCATCACTACCTGCTTTTGGTTGGTACATTATAGTATATATTATCTGAAATTATGGCCTTTAACTGTAAATGTAACTTAAAACCATAAAACAAAAAAATATTGTCATCATATTTTTTTACAGTGTAGCTAAGCTTAAAGTTTAACAGTTACTGAAACTTTTCTGAAACTAAATGGTGTATCTATTAACATTAAAATATTAATTTAAATAAAATTAAATAACTACACGTTAAAACCAGTTGGTTAACATGATCAAAGATACCTTGAAGAATTCATGGAAAGTTAGATGAAAGGATCACTTCATGTGGAGAAAAAAAAAAGTGGTCGTATGCATTTTAGGGTTAATGAGAATGATTACAAGCATTAATTGGTTAGTTAGAGGAACAAACTAGAAAGCAAAGGCAATTAAAAAGTGGCCCTCTTAATTTCCCCACAGATAATGTGCTGTGGTTAAATATAAGAAAAGACTCTGAAGCTCTAATTGCATTTCAAACAGATCAACAGTGTAATACAATGGCCAGGCTTTTATCCATGACTATCAACCACAAGACGTCCACTAGCTGAGGTCAGGTACTCCATCTCTAAAGATTAGGCAGTGACGAATATCCGTGCTGGAGATTTAACCACAGGATGTTTCATTAGAGATCAGAGGCATTTGGTTTTGATGTCTGCTTCAGCATGTGCAGTCCTTGTTAGTTTAGAGTGGGGCCTAATGAACATGCCATAGATGCATTTTGATGTTTTGTGCAAGTGTGTGTGCGTTACACTGATGTTTGAGCTGACCACCCATTAGAAACAAGCCCTGAATTATTGAGCACAAGACTCCAGGAAACAGCTTCATATAAAATAAGACAACCATTCACTATGTAGCATGCACAGTCAATGAGCAGTGCTGAGTGCGCAAAGAAAATGAAAGATTTTTACAATGCCTATTTTCATAATGAAGAAATTCTTGACAAAATTGTGGAAGTAAGAAGCACATAAGAGCTGAGTCACAGCAGTAAGCTGGTGAGAACTTCATGCCCCTGGGTTGTGAAGCAACGTGTTGTGAAGACCTTGTTGGAAAGGGCAGATAAAAAAAAAAGGTCTGCAGACATGAGCCACACCTCAGACAAACACTAACAGAGCAAAAATGTACTGTATGCTCAGGACATACGATTTCTTTCTCAGCCAATTAATGCTATAGTCAAGGCAAGTGTGTGTCTAGCTTCTTCAATCGTTAAGGAGTTTTTTGTTTTTTTTTTTAATAAAAAGTGGCGATCCGGTGCTGGGATTTGTCATTTTTAATGTTTTATTGAGTTGTTGCTGTGGTTGAAAGCAACAGAGGCAATGTTCCCACAGCTTTCAGAATCAAGATCAATGCCTTGATCGCCTTTTCTGTGGTTTCCAACCTGTTCCATTACCATCACAAAACAAATAAAATAAATCTGTGCCCGGTTCACTCTACTCTATATATCTGCATATATATATATATATATATATATTGGTTTATTAAAACAAAAAGTCCAATTCTGATACAAGAGAACACAAACTTAAAACCAAAATGTTACCACTAGACCACAACTACTTAATATTAGATATGTCACACATTCACTTGCGCACAGTTTTACATAAAAATATGGCATTCAGTGTCATAAATCACTGGATAGTTCCAGTCCTTAATTACAATTAGTTTGGCCACATTTAAAACCCTAAATTACTCTGGAAACATACACCTGTGACCTCATTACATCGGTTTTACTTCACTAATTGTTTCAGAATCTGATGTTGTTGTGGATTTTAACTTAATGGGTGGGCTAAACACATGACTGCTTTAGAAATGCAGTAAGCCCCATGAACCCTTGGTTTACACATTGAGCCTAACAAAGCAGCTTTGCTGTTGTAAATTCACTGTAAACCAAGGCAAAATCATCTTTCTTTATTATTGCTATATCTATTATGCTAGCATGCTATTTATGTATTGAACAATTCATCCATGCAAGTCAATGGGCTGGCCACAAAAGTTCAAATAATTAAATTAATCTGCGTACATACTGCTGTTATAAAATGTAGCTTTGTAATTCCTGTTACATGACTATTAGAGAAGTGAAAAAAGTGTTACCAATGTCCTGTTACATATTTGTACTTACACACACACACCATTCTGAGTTGTTACATGTGTGTAGTTACAGAAATATTACAGCTGTAGATACTATGTAGCAATGTGTACTTACACTGTGGTTACATACTAGATACACATCTAGTTACTACAGTAAGTACACAGGTATTAGAGAGACTTAATATAAAGTGGGACCAAACATTCTACTAACCATAAGTAACTTTGTAACTACATGTCAACTAATCCTCATTAATTTCCCAAACTCTCAGTAGAGTATGTTTAGAGAATAAGTTAACATATCCTTGCAAGTCAGTATGTAGTATTGTGTTTTTGCTATTTTGTACACTATTTTGCATATTTGTATATTATTCTTTTAATTATTTGTCACTAAAACAAATTCCTCATATGTGTAAACATACCTGGCAAAAAAAATCTGATTCTGTATATTGTGGATCCATCAAAATAAAGTGTTAGAAGATAATAAGCAGACAGTCTACTAATTCTCTAATGACATGTAGTTGCTACATAAATAAACTTCCCTTGCCTTTGGATTTAATCGCGTACACAAGCAGTCACTATACTGCAGACCTGATCAATAGAGTTTTGTGGGAAAACAGTAAAAGATATCATTATCTCTTTTATTATAAGCCAACACTGTCCCCGGCACTGTGTATGTAGTACAAGGTACCGCCCATACCGCACTAGCATTCTGATGATTTGCATTTGTGGCTCAGCGGCAAATGTCACACTTAGCATGGCTAATGTGTTTATGGTTATCTACTGATGTTTGTGCTATTGGGTCCTGTGGATTACACACGGGATCAGTGACTGGTTGCCACTCGAGTGTTCAAGTTCAAACAAGCCTGGCGTAACGAATTGCGTGCGCCAGCCACAGGAGCGAGAGAGGCAACGACAATGCATTCCTTTGAAAGCGACGCTCATTAAAGCACTCCTCTTTGTTTTGGCTTCACCATTAAAGCTAGCCGGCATTCCTGCTCCTCATAGCCCCGAGCCTCTGCTTTAACGTGTCATTTTAATTGGCGCTCTTTATTCTTTCTCTAGTGTTTCTTGGTTATTTTTATTCAATGCCTCTTCTTGCACATAAACAATTACGTTTCTGAAGTGGCGCCTCTTCTGTCCTGTCACTCTCTGGTGGCATGGTGACGTGTGAGATTTGGGACACAGATTGAACTCCTGCTAAATTGTAAATGACTGTTTTTGCACTTTGGCGATATTTACAGACACTAGCTCATTGCCCAGCAATCACGTTGCGAAAGATGTTAATCAGATTTGCCGTTTCACCTGTTTCCTGCAGAACTGGGAAAAACGGTTCTTGCTTCATGTGCTACCGACTTCTGGCTATTTATTTTATGAAGATAACCTCAAATAAATCTGCTGCAGGTTCAAAGATGGTATGATTTGGAGAGCAGAGAGTTTAAGATGTCAAAGATAAGCTCTGACATTTCTTTTGTTGAATGGGAAAACAGTTCATGGAATTTTGATTTCATCACTTTTTCTCCCAGTGTTGTATTTTCTACTGAATAAGACATATTTTCTAAATATATATTTTTACTCGAGAAAACACACTTTGTTATACATGTATACATTATTATTTCAGTCTCACCTTCAGAAAGTGTAAATAAATGTTTCACCTGCATAACAAGATGATGAATTATTATGAAGCTCAAATTTTCAGCTGTTGTGGTTTGACAACAGTCATAAATTATGCAAAAACTGACACGGCATATAATTAAATATGTCTGAGAATGTTTCACTTGTTAATTATTGTTTGTGAGGGATGAACAAAAAAAAAAGTTATATCAAAAAGAAAGAAAATATGAGCTTCCTTCCTTGATTCGGTTTCATCTTATATTATTCAAGGTGTGTTAGTGGATAACTTGACAGACTGTAAAATTACATCAGTGATAAATAATTACTCCAAAATGGTGCTGTTATCAAAATCAAATTAAAATTCAAATAGAGAGGGGGGGAATGAGAATGCAGCTCGCATACACAGACACGCACATGCTCGCACAGACATACCCACGCGTTTACATACACACACAGCATACCTAATGCACGATGGCCCTCTGTTGCAACGCTCTATGAATACAGCACCTGGAATTGATAGACTCTCTCTGAACATGCAGTCTGTGCTACATGCAACACCAACAGGCAAAGGGAGTACTATACATAAAATGGCTGCCATTTCTTTCAGTCAGTGAATCACAAAACCTCCACTAATGGCTAAAAATGGACATATTATTTCATGAATGTGAGTGATGAGAGCTTCGGCGGAGAGGTACATTCACTCAAACATTCGGTTGTGTGTAGTATAAGGGGAGACTGACATGAACTGCCATCGACATCAACGTAACCCGAGATCCCCACTGTTACTACACCACTGTGGTGAGAAACGCAGGGTTTCACAGCAAAAGCAGCTTGGAGACTAATGGCTAAGTGGAATGCACTAGCTGTTATACATATACACCAAGGATGGTATAACATGCAGTTAAGTGTCCAAAAACATTATTCAATTTACATATAAGATATATGTAAATGTAATAATGATTTTGGACACTTAACTGCATGTTATACCATCCTTGGTGTATAAGGTGCTGTATGAAAGTTTTTGACTCCCCTAAAGGCAGAAAATAACAATATATACATAGCTGTTTCTCTGAAAACTAATGCTATAGCCAGTAATTTTACTCAGAATTTTACTCCGGGCTGGACCAATCTGTATGATCCTACCCACTTCCAGTTGTCGGAAAATACAGTATATTACTGTCAAGTTATCATGTTATGTTTACATAACTGTTTCTCTGAAAAAGTAATGCTATAGCCAATAATTCTACTCTGAAATGTAAACTCTTTGTTTTGCAGACCCATTTCAGCCTCTAGCTGTCGATCTGACACACTGCCCCTTTAAAACATCTCATAGCTTTTCTGAGCTCTATAATGGCAGTAAATGGGGTTAAAGATTTTGAATCCTAAAAAAATTGCATTCATCAATCATAAAGTGCACCACACACCTCCAAGGGGTGAATAAAGGCTTCTAAAGTGAATCGATGTATTAGTGTAAGAAAAATATCCATAATTAAAACTTTATAAACTGTAATCTTTGGCTTTCACTAACTGTTCTACATGTTAGATAACTGTCATAGTAGTTGCTATCTTTAAGTAAACCTTTTTTATGAAATATCATAATTTGTCTTTGAGATACTGTATACAACATATACCGAATGGATTAACAACAACTTATGCTTATCTTAAATCTTATTTCTACCAAAACATTTGATATATTAAACATTAAATATATTTGAAATTTTACATTTGTAATGATACAGTTGCAATTGAAGTGTATTTAAAACATAAAATATAATATATATACAGGACACTATTCATATTTACTTTGAGCAGTGTAGACATCCTGCCTAACATTTTGTGTTCTATCGAAGGCAGTAAGTCAAATATTCATTCATGTTTGAAAACAAAAAAGATAGTTATTTAATTTAGGTTGTTCACATTCACATGTCTAAATTTGGTCAGTCCAACTGAGTCACACCTTCTTCCAATAATTTTCTTTAAACAGGAAAATGATGTCATCAACACACTCATCTGACTTTTTTTTTTTTTAATACTACTACCCTAAGCCCTCATTTCCCATTAAACAAAAAAAACTTCTGACAAAGCCTAACATATGCATCCTCTACATACATAAATACACACATACTGTAATTGCTTGACACCACTTCATAGAATCATTAAAATAAAATGTATATAATTTCCTTTTTTGTGATCTTATTTTGTCTACCTACCTTATTCTTCCCATTAGAGGGCTTGGTCATTTGTAAATTTAATGTGTCATTCGCTCCCAGCTATTTTTGGCAATACAAAACAGCTCATTTTACAGCCTGATATTACAAACTGGTGTTTCTCACCATATTATCTTAAAGCATTATCTTAATTATGAACACTCTGGATTTTAATGCAAACAGTTTTACAATTTACTGCAGTTATTCTTCTCATTATTTCCGTACAGCGGCTAATGAACCAGAAGTCTCAACACATTCACCGAAAATGGTTTACTTCCACAATGAAAAATAAGGTGGATAGGTCATAAGAAAGACAGACAGATAGATGCCGCGCTGCATGAATCATGTATAATTTAAATGTAAATGCATATAACATCAAGGGAAATTATGCTCAGCCGTTGCTATCCAAAGTCAAAAAGACCTGCGAGGCATCTCTCACGTTCTTCCTTCAGATCATCACCTCAAATGCCCGTATGCAAAACCCATGACTGAAGCCAAACTAAACAAGCGATTACGGCCCTGACAGCTTCTATCAATCATCTGCCAAGTGGCATTCGAGCTGAGGAGCAGGAAATAAAGAGAAGGAAGGCTAATTCAAATTTCCTCGCTCAAATGTTTTACCAGCAGAATCAGACGGACGGTAGCCAGTACTGTTTGTTATTTCTGGTGTGTGCAGCGTGTGATACGGCACTGCAGGAAAACAGCAGTCCATCAAAAATGTATCTTGTCAATCCCCTGTGTATTTTCATATCACGTCGAAAGCGAGGTGCTTCTTTGTATGCAGGTGTTGAATGGGATTAGGCTTCTACAGGTATCTGTCTCCTCTCTTCTCCTCTCGGGCAGGGCCAGGGGAGCTGAGCAACACGGCACGGAGAGTTGCCATGGTTTCCAGCTCAGCACTGCCTTCCCGCATCCCTGACCGATACTTTACTATGGTTGTGTGTTCGGCTTCACCACATCCAAACACAAAACAGTCAATCACTTCTAGCTGAAAAATATACAGTGTGTGGAGAACGGTCAAGTGGGCAACACACGTAAGTGTGAATACAGTGGGTTTTTTTTGTTTAGTCTCTAATGTTGGATATTAAATTATAAAGCATTAATGCTGTCAACAATATGCAGGCAACTCCATCCACCCACGCATGACCTGCTAGGTCTGCTTTCCGATATTTATGGTGGTGGCTTTCAGCGCTTCCGCTGAGCTATATTTGCGTTAGCTCTGTGAGCCGCGTGACACCTGGGTGTAAGGCAAGTCAGACACATCTGGTGTGATGGCGGCACATCTTCCGAACGCCAGCCAATACGAAACCCGAGAAGTTGCTGAAAATGTGCTATCTCTATGGAGGTTGCAAAAGAAACAACTATGTAGCAATCATGGCCTTAAAAAAAACTTGATTGACGAGATGTCTGTATGTGTCAAGTACGATAAGCGGCTCTCAGCCGAGTGTGAAGACACAACATGAGTTTGTATCGAACTCTTAAGACTATGTAGAAAGCGGTAATCGCTATACTGTTCTCTCTAAGACTACCACCAGCTGGCTGGTAATATACAGTGGGAGAAAGCTCTTGTCGGCCTCCCCGCTGACACTGTAATGCAGATGCCTAAGGCTGAGGAGAACAGCAGGTTATCCATCAGAGAGGTCCCACAGATTATGTTAACTCTCTGTAGCACATTATAGGTTGAGATGCGATGGTGTGCGACTAATGAAACCGGATTTAGCTCTTGTTTGCTTTTATCTTTGACTCCGTTAACTGCTGGTAGACAGTAATCACCTGTTGTTGGCTGTGTAAATAATGTAAGGAACAGCGTAGAGGTTTTCGCCTCTGGAGGCTCAGATTCAACCTTCTCCTGGCATTTCATGTTAATGTGAGCAAGCAAAGCAGGCACGGGATGTTGACAAAAAAACTGTCTGAAGCATTACTCTTCTTATGATGCATATTGTAAGTCAGAGTAAGATCATCAGGGGATAAAATTCAAGGCAGATCTCTTTGTGAAGTTACTGAGATTTTGTTAGCAGCTCACTAGTAAGTGTTTACAAGTAAAGGAAAAGTTCAGCCAGAAATGAAAATGCACTCACCATCCAAGGTGCGGTTGAGTTTCTTTCTTTAGATTTAGATAAATTCTGTATTCAATATTTTGATCACCAATGGATCATCTGCAGTG
The DNA here is from genome assembly GCA_032357445.1 of Enteromius radiatus. NCBI lineage: Eukaryota > Metazoa > Chordata > Actinopteri > Cypriniformes > Cyprinidae > Enteromius > Enteromius radiatus. Next base: position 12,724,060 of record JAUCMS010000062.1, on the reverse strand, counting down.
AATGGGTGCCGTCAGAATCAGAGTGCAAACATCTGATAAAAAAAAATCCCAATAATCTGTAAGTAATTCACACTATTGTGCAAAATGTACATTTTAAATTTTGAAGTACCCCTTTACATAGTTTTAGTGTCTCCCTTTTCTATCAGTTAAAATGGATAATTCCTTAAAGCTTTGTTACCAAAAATGTAAATAAAGTATTATAGAAATATAAATAATGTTGTAATGTAATGTTGACTACCAAGCATTAAGGATTAACATTAACGGGTTAGTTTAAGTGGGTTGGTTTAAAATCTTGATTTTTAGTTCTTCTTGATCATTTTCAATTGAAAATCATTGTTAGTCATGAAAAACCTGCTTTATATATACTATTTGTGGAAAGTCCCACTGCAATATTTATGCAAAGGCTGAAGCATAATGGTGAAGGTATTTTCTTCTCGCTGGGTGAGAATTGTTTGCCAACACACCATAAAAACAAAAAGCTGGACTGATTAGACAAAGCTCAGGCATGCCAAATCCTGATATGTTCAGATACTTGCTCTGCATGCCGCAGATGTTGAAACATCATCAGAGACCCGTTAAATTGCAGTGACATTTCCAGGTGTATAAGCACCTCTCACAGTTATCCTCACCTGTATTTACACATGTACTAAAAACTCATATTACGAGGTGTAAATTAATCAACTAATTAACTCCAAATATTGTAAGCCGTAATAAGCCTAAGTATCCTGCTTTTCCTTGTTTAAAGCATTATTGACCTCAAAACGTGCCTGATGCAGAGTCTCACAGTTGGGTGTCGTCTCTGCGGAGTGTAAATTGATTTGAAAATGAAGATAAACGACTTTGCAGTCCGGTTTGATTGTTACTATTGATTTCCCTTAGAAAATTTATTTATATATTTATTTTTTTACTGTAAGTGGAAAAGAAGGTAATCTTTTAGGTGAGAGAGAGACAATCGTTACTTAAGAGGGCTCCTCTCATAATCTCCAGAGAAAGAATAAGGATACACAACTTAAACTGAGAAAGCAATTGCCATCGCATGTCGTCATCGGCCGAAGCTGAGCTTTGTTTTGGGTTTTTTTTTGCTCAGAACGAAAATAAAACTATTCAATTTTCACCGCAGAACACACAGGGGTAGTAAGATGGGTTTAGTTCCTCAACAAAAGTAAATTATCTTTTGAGAAAAGAGCCCTGTGATATTTTCCCTTAGCAGACACTGATTCAAGCTGTCAGTCCCAGAGACGAGCCCTGCGAGTCTCCCAGCGCCTTTCCTCTCCCTCTCCAGATTTCCCCGAGAAGACAATCATCTTTCGGATTGTTCTAGCCAGAAAGTCTGACGCTGTCAGGTAAATACACCCTTAGCCCGCTAACAAACCACATCACGCCCACGAGTTTGTGAAATCTGTTAAAATACCAGCTGTTTATGTGACACAAGTTCACGTTCTGGAGAGATTTTCTTCCGAACGAGACTCAAATGATTTCAGAGACTCCTGGAAAAGCATGGCTCTCCCTGTGCGCGTTGGGGGTATTGATAAAAATCTCTAAAATAGCATCAGAAAAAAATCTGTACTGTGGAAGCAGGCAAGGGAAGTATAGCTGGTCCAAACTAGAAATTCACCAGGCAAGTCCCACATTACTGCAGGGTCACAAAATACAGTGGAGAACATGCTGCACTCTGACAAACCACCTGAGCTCCAGTAAATTTAGCCACAAGTCGTCAAACAAGAGATCATAATGGCTTCCTCTTTGGCTCATAATGGCTCTCCGGCTCATTGCAGCGGGAACCTTCGCCCGAATATTAGTGTTCCTACCCGGACCGTTTTTACCGGCACACCCAGCTGATTGTTTCACCAGGTGTTCAGCATTATCTCACCCTCTATAAGCAGCGTGCAGACGCTAGTTCTTCGCGAAGTCTTATTTACTGTTGTGATAATTCTGAGCGTTTCTCTGGTATGATTTCCCTGGTATTATTTTTGGACTGTTTATTGGACTCTGATTCCCTGCTGCCTGCCCTGAACTTTCTGCCTGGTTTACGTTTATGATCTCTGCCTTATCCCTATATATCTGTCTGCCCGTTCTCCGACCATTGCCTGTTTGACCATTCTGTTTAATAAAGCCTTGCAAATGGATTCCGATGACTACAGTGCTTCTTCATCACAGAAGACTTCGCCAACACAGGATCCAGCGGCTTTTGAACAAGTTATCAATGAGGTGAGCCGTCAAGCTTCTGTACAAGCATCTCATCACTCACAGCTGGAGAAGTTAACCAAACTGACGGAGGAACTCGTTCGCTCTGTACACGCTCTGACGACCCAAACTACCACGCCTAGTCCTCCAGTCAGCCCACCTGTGCAGCCTCCTCCTGCTGCCGTTTCCACACTCGTTAATCCAGCTCGACTAGCTCTTCCGGAGAAATACAACGGATCTCCAGGCAAGTGTGAGGGTTTCCTGTTACAATGTGAACTGTACATGAAACAACAACCTAGCTGTTTTACTACGGATGACAGTAAAGTTTCGCTGGTGTGTTCATTGCTCACGGGAAAAGCTTTGGACTGGCACATGGTTTTTCCCTCCTACCAGAGTTTCATACGCCAGTTTAGAGAAGTGTTTGATCACACTGCTGACGGTCGCGATGCTAAGGATGAACTGTTAGCTCTCAAGCAAGGCTCTGAATCTGCAGCGGAGTTCACGATGACATTTAGGACTCTCGCAGCTCAGACTGGCTGGGATCAAGACCCTCTCAAGGCTCTTTATCAACGTGCTCTTCGTGCTGACCTTCAATTGAAGCTGGGCAACCGTGATGAGGATAAAACTTTGAGTGAATTCATGGATTTAGCCATCCGCACGGATCACACTATCAGGTCACGCCGACCCCGTCGATTCCAAGCACCACCCGCCTACCGAAGCAACCTACCTCCAGTCGAACCCATGCAAATTGGAGCCACGCATATCACCGAGGAGGAACGCGAGAGACGACGCAATCATAACTTGTGTATGTACTGTGGAGAAGCAGGTCATCTTCGAGCCAACTGCCCTGTACGACCACCTCGCTCCATGCAATATCGGGTGAGTGCCGTTTCTGTGACTTCGGCCATGAAAATTGATGTGTGCATTGAATACCAAGACCTTAAAGTTAAAACCAAAGCATTTATAGACTCGGGGGCAGCGGGGAATTTTATTGATGAGGAGTTTGCTGTTAAGAACTTACTTCCCCTTCTCTCTTGTTCTTCCACCATGGCCATTGCAGCCCTCGACGGGCGAACATTAGGATCCGGGAGAGTCACCACCCAGACTCCTGAACTCACCCTCCTCACCAGCTCACTGCACTCAGAGAGAACTCACCTACTGGCCATTACGTCACCAGAGCACCCCGTCATCCTTGGATTACCCTGGCTGGAGCAACATGATCCATCCATCTCCTGGGCCTCACATCAAATCACTGAGTGGTCTACCTATTGTCACGAACACTGTCTGCAGCAGATGAAAAGGCCGATTCACAGTATCCTCACTTCATCGGAAGAAATACCATCACTCCAAGACCTACCCAATCACTATCATGATCTTCAGAAAGCCTTCAGCAAGGAGGAGGCCACTCAGCTTCCACCTCATCGACCAACAGACTGTGCCATCGATTTACTTCCTGGAACAGTACCACCCAGAGGTAGAATCTTTCCACTATCCCAGCCAGAAACCGAAAGTATGAACCTTTACATTCAAGAGGAACTCGCTAAGGGTTTCATACGACCATCCACATCCCCAGCTTCAGCGGGTTTCTTCTTCGTAAAGAAAAAAGATGGAGGATTAAGGCCCTGCACTGACTACCGTGCTCTCAACGAAATCACCGTAAAGTTCAGGTACCCTCTACCACTAGTCCCAGCCGCCCTTGAACAGCTCCGTTCAGCCCGATTCTTCACCAAGCTTGACCTCCGTAGCGCCTACAACCTGATAAGAATTCGGGAGGGAGATGAATGGAAAACTGCCTTCTCAACCACCAATGGGCACTACGAATACCTGGTTATGCCCTTCGGGTTATCCAATAGTCCCTCTGTGTTCCAGGCTCTGGTAAACGACATCTTCAGGGACCTACTCAACCGCTTTGTAATTGTCTACATTGATGATATTCTGATCTACTCCGTTGACCTAGAGACCCATGTTCATCACGTCAGGACTGTACTCAAGAGACTCATCAGCCACAGACTCTTTGCCAAGCTGTCCAAATGCGAATTCCATCAAACCAAGATAGCATTTCAGTGCAGAAGGAATTGCCATGGATGACAACAAGGTAAAAGCAGTGGTTTTATGGCCTAAACCTCAAAATCTGAAGGAGCTCCAACGTTTCCTAGGATTTTCTAACTTCTATCGAAGATTCATAAGGAACTTCAGCAAGGTCGCCGCTCCTCTAACTGCCATGACCAAGAAAGGTATTAAGTGCCTGCCCTGGGATCCAGCAAGTGAGACCGCCTTCCAAAACCTCAAAGCTAGATTCACAACAGCACCAATCCTCCGTCACCCAGACCCTAGCAAACAGTTCGTCGTAGAAGTGGATGCCTCCAACAACGGCCTGGGAGCTGTTCTATCACAGAGACAGGGTACTCCACCCAAACTCTTTCCATGCGCCTTCTATTCTAGAAAGCTAACACAGGCTGAGAGGAACTACGATGTGGGCGACAGAGAGCTACTCGCACTTAAGGCAGCACTTGAGGAATGGAGACACTGCAACTTGGAGTACTTACGGTCCGCCAAGAGATTAAATGCCAGGCAAGCTCGATGGTCTTTATTTTTCTCACGTTTCCAGTTCCAAATCACCTACTGTCCTGGGTCCAAGAATATCAAGGCGGATGCTCTGTCCAGACAATTCGATGGTACCTCCTCCGTCACCTCACATGAACCAATCCTACCATCGACTCTTATCATAGCACCTGTACAGTGGGACATTCTACAAGAAATTACCGACGCTCAGACCACTGATCCCACACCTGCTGAATGCCCATCTGACAAGACCTACGTCCCTCGCATTCTGAGAAACCGTCTCCTTCATCTTATTCACGACAACCCCAATGCTGGTCACCCAGGTATCCTAGCTACAATCGATCTCACCACAAACCAGTTCTGGTGGCCTCAGCTATCCTCAGAAATCACTCAGTTTGTTAACTCCTGTGCCATATGCCAAGTCTACAAATCTTCACGTCAACGCCCAGCCGGTCTACTACAGCCATTACCCATTCCACAGAGACCTTGGTCCCACATCGCCATTGACTTCATCACCGACTTGCCTCCTTCTAATCATTACACCACCATTCTGACCATAGTGGATCGATTCTCTAAAGCTTGTCGTCTAGTATCTCTGACTAAGCTACCGACTGCCTGGGAGACGGCTCAAGTCATGATGGAGAATGTCTTTCGTTACTATGGTCTGCCCGAAGACATAGTCTCCGATCGAGGGCCCCAGTTCACTTAAAGGTTGTGGAAAGAATTCTGCACACAATTAAACATTAACGTGAGTCTCACCTCTGGATATCACCAACGGGCAGGTCGAACGTATGAATCAGGAGCTCATCCGCTTCCTACGAACTTACTGTCACAACAATCAAGAGGATTGGAGCCAGTTTCTACTCTGGGCAGAATACGCCCAGAACTCTCTGCGCAACCCATCGACCAACATGACTCCGTTCCAGTGTATCCTGGGATACCAGCCGCCACTCTTCCCATGGTCAGGTGAACCTTCAAGTTTACCATCTGTTGATCACTGGTTACATCATAGCGAACAAACTTGGGAAGTAGCTCACACTCAACTCCAAAGGGCCAACCGCAGACGTCGACCCAATCCACCATATGAACCCGGCCAGTGGGTATGGCTCTCCACCATACCACCTACCGTATCTCACCCACGTTCCATGTCTCTCTGCTTAAGCCCGCTGCAGAACCTGCCGGAGAGAGGAGCCTAGACGAGGCTGCAACACAAGAGGTTCCCCCCCTTGCTGAGAACCAAGAGGGAGTTTACCAGGTCAACGAAATCCTGGACTCCAGACGCCGAGGCAGGGTACTCCAGTATCTAATTGACTGGGAAGGCTACGGACCCGAAGAACGGTCATGGGTCAATGCTCAAAACATCATGGATTCAACTCTCACTGAGGCCTTCCATCGGGCCTTCCCAAGCAAGCCTGCACCCAGACCTCGCGGAAGACCTCGGCGTCCGCACTAGGTTTCGCTTCAGGAGCCGCTCGCAGGGGGGGGGCTCTGTCACCAGTCGCGCCTCTGTTGCGCTCTCCGGCTCATTGCAGCGGGAACCTTCGCCCGAATATTAGTGTTCCTACTCGGACCGTTTTTACCGGCACACCCAGCTGATTGTTTCACCAGGTGTTCAGCATTATCTCACCCTTTATAAGCAGCGTGCAGACGCCAGTTCTTCGCGAAGTCTTATTTACTGTTGTGATAATTCTGAGTGTTTCTCTGGTTTGATTTCCAGAGTTTCACAGTTTTAGTAACTTTGCTGTGCTTTGTCTTTTATTTATGTTTTTACTTTGTCTTTTAAATTTTTAAATATGTCTATACAATATACTCTAGCTTTCACTGATTTTCACTTTTATTAGTTTTAGTTATTTTATTGCTTCAAGTTAAAACAACACATGAGAAATATTGCCTTGACAACTACTGTGTTTGGAATTAAATAAGCTTTTATATATATATATATTTTTTTTTTCTTTTTTTTTCATTGCATTTATTTATTCATTTGTTTGTTTGTGGTATTACTTTTAGTTTAAGAAATAGCTATCTAAGATGCTGATGAGTTTGTTTCTTCAACAGAAAAGATTTGGAACAATGCAGCATACATGATTTGCTCACCAATGGATCTTCTGCAGTGAATGGGTGCCGTCAGAATGAGAGTCCAAACAGCTGATAAAATAAACCACACAACTCTTACATCAATTAACATCCTGCAAAACAAAAAGCTCCATGTTTATAGGAAACAAATCCATCTTTAAGACATTTTAAACATCGAACTGACTAAAATACTAGTTCACTATCAATAATACTGTTTTCTCTGGTGAAAAAATAATCTTGTCGGAATCAGAATACATGAATACATAGAGATCAAGCACCATTTGTAGTCAAAAACAATTCTAAACAAATATCTAGACGGATTTTGATATGTGATCTGAGACGACAACAGATGCTAAACTTTTTCACTGGAGGAAGTGTTATAGTGAATTCAGGACTGGTATTTCTACAGTTTAAAGTTAAAATGCTTAAAGAGATTTGTTTCACAGCTTCTCCTTTTACTAGATGCGAACTAATGCATCTTGTGTGGATTACTGTGATGTTTTTATCAGCTGTTTGGGCTCTCATTATCACGGTACCCATTCACTACAGAGGATCCATTAGTGAGCAAGTCATGTATGCTAAATTTCTCCAAATCTGTTCCAATTAAGAAATATCTTGGATGGCTTGAGGGTAAATAAATTATCAGTAAATTCTCACTTTTGGGTGAACTACTTATTTAACAATAATAACCCTTAGTCTGTTATTCTCTGAATATGTAATTATCAACTGTGTTGCATCAAAATAAGTGCATCACATGAAGTAGAAGATCTCCCAGGAGCTGGACCGATGGTTAGTTTCTCCGTCCGGTCGTAGCATGGGAGGTCTTTCAAGAAAAGCGCCCAAATCCCCTTGTTTGCTTCTGTCCCATGGTGCTTTACTGGCCGAACACATCCACCAGTAATGGAATGAATAAAATGATTTATTTAGTACATGCTCCGAGGATATTTGATATGCTTGGCTACGTTTAGCCCATAGCCTCATCATAATGAAACAGCAAGCATCCAGAGCAATGGCAGAGGCCTTCCACGGGAAGAAGCGAGACAAGCCAGCGCCCCAGGCTCTGTTAAATGATGCTCCATGTCCGCAGTCACTCTCTCATTTCTCCTCATGTCAATACCCCTCTGAACGCCTGGTTGGCTTTTTTGTCCGTTTCTGCATAAGAGGCATACAATCTGCCTCTTGTATATTTACAAGGAAGGAAACAGAGAGGGAACAGCTCTGAGGATGTGTTTGCGTGCCGTTTCCTCTCATATGTAGTCTTGGGAAATGTGTTGCGAACGAATGTCAGGAAAATATATTGTGGTGTGTTATTGTGGCTCGGCCGCCTTGTTGTTTAGCTACCTGTAAACCAGCGAATGGAACTGTCAGACCCTGACCCTGTGTCACCCAACATTTTTCTTGCTCAGTGATATAGCACAGATTCGGGTGCTGATGTTGGCCAGATTTTGGGTCAGATAGGAGTATGCGCCTCAGACTCACAGAAATAGTCTAGTTTTAGCACAAAGTCTAATTGAGGTCGTATACATATTAAAGGCAAAACACCACAGGTACATGGGGAGAAAAATAATATTAAAAATCAACATACTCTCCTAGGTGATGTAAAGAATTACAAACTTTTTTCTTTTTTTAAGTTTTTTTTTATTATTATTATTGAATGTTGTGTTTAAATTAATGCTGTCAAACAATCAATCGCGATTAAACACAATCAAAATAAAAGTTTTTGTTCACATATTGTGTTTTTGCCATGTATATGTACTATGTATAAATATAAATACAAACACTTGCATGTATATATTTAAAACTATTTTTTTTTCAAATATGTTAATATAGAATATAAATTATATGAATATAAATATATAAATGTTAATATATGTAAATATTTTCTATATATAAGCTGTATGTGTGTGCTTAATAAATATACACAGTGCACATCCATATATTATGTAAACAAAAACTTTTATTTTGGATGCGATTAATCACGATTCATCATTAGACAGCACTAGTTTAAATGTGTAAATGAGATATTTTCTTATTAAATATGCACTAATTTGCATATATTTCCAGAACAGAAATCTGAACATTGCATAAAACATGATTTAAAAATCTTTATTCATTAGAGGATATATTAGAATATTCGTTTTTACAAAAGGAATTGTTTATATTGTTGCTAATGGGTTTTTTTTCCATTGGTTGTTGATATACATGTAATGTTACAAATAAAATGTGTATAAAATTAGGCAATATTATATATTTTGTTTTTAAAAATCCTCTGTAAAACCTTCAGATTGCTGTCTTAGGTTTCTGGCTTAGTGCAGTAGAAAAAAACATCTAGAAAAACAAACAGATGAAGTCCCATTAAAATGAAGACTTGTTTTGGATGTCTGGAACACTAGTTATGAAATGAATGAAAAATGAATGAAAAAAAAATGTTTTTGCCTTTTGTGCACTGCCTTAATTGAGTTACTGCTAATGTAACTCCTGGATATAAAGCTACAGCAGATCATAACGGTTTGAGTGAAAAAACGCCAATTAAAATGAGCTTTACATCTCACACAACAGTTTGCTTAATTGTTTATACAAACAAATAATAGAAAAACTGACAATTAGTGTCTAAAATGTTCAGATTTCCTGATTTTAAACCATGATGTCAAACACTAATGGAAGGAAAAAGCTGTACCCCGATGCAGAAAAATGCCAAAACAATATGCCCCGTGTTTTTCTCTCTCGTTGGAGTTCTTGTGAAAATATTAGGCTGCTGTCAACAGGGATGGTAGGACAAATAGCCTAGTTTCCCTCCATTACTATTAGTTGTTGCCCCCTGTGCTTACATTATCAGTGAAATCCATTCCATTTGTTTAACGTAGTTTGATTCACCGTGTTAGGATTCGAAAAGATGAAATACGCCTTGTATATATTTCAACCATGCATTATATATGAAGAAAAATGTGCCAGGGGCCGAAATCAGGAACAAGGTATGGGAAATGCTGAAATGTATTTTTTTCCTCTTTGATGCTTTGCAATGATTCAGTTGTTTCATAAAAGGTTTGTGTTGAAATAAAAGGACTACCAAGCTTTCAATGTCAACCACTGATGATTAGAGCTGTAATTTTCCTCACACTAAACACAAAAGGTTGGTCAAATTCAGAGCACTGATAAGTGAAATATATTTAATGATTACCATCAGAACAAACACACACACATATTTACATATAGACTCTCAGCCTATGATTCATCCCCAGACAAAATCTCGAACGGTGGAATAACAAAAAGTTGATATCCCCTTTAGACGGCACTCAGTGAAGGTAATGAGCCTGACAGAAGTGGCTGCTTACCGAGCACGGCTGCTCATGATTACACTGACCCTTTGTTGCTCCATCTGACATCATTATCCCCCATTGCCATGGTCAAACTCCACAGCTACGGCTCCACGTGTGTCCGTATCATTTCCTGAAACCCAAAACACATTTCTCAACAATAACAACAGCGAAATCAAAAACTGACAACTTCAAGCGTTCAACACAAAACCAAACACTCTATTTAAAACTAGATTCTATTTGATCTGCTTCAGATTTTGTCAACAGACGACTCACAAAGACATCAAATCCACACTGGGTGATTTATTAAACGCGGTATGACTATGACTGCTTACTGCAATAATGTGCTTTACCGGAGGAACTTCTGCAACTTTGTGACATAAAAATACTGTAATTTGCATAAATTATAGTATGCGGGTAAAAGTGACACAATAAATCCTGTATAAAATTGTACAATTTTGGTTTTGTGCTTAGAGTTTTGCGCTTGGGAAGAAGGAGAGTTATTAGGAGAAAAGTAGATTCACTATTGGGGAAAAACATGAGCTTGGATGTGAATGATCAACATGAAACATGAAAGCATAAAAATGCCAAATGTTCAGCAAAATGCAGAAAGAGAAAATGCCTTTTTCAGTGACTTCCAATTCATTAGTCACAATAGGTAAATAACTGGAAGAATAACAAAGCAAAGTAAATGGTAATCTTTGCTCTGCAAACCAGTGCATTCACCATTATCATAGTTTTTCAATATCTGTTTTGTACAGCTAAACTGGAAGCAAAAGCTACTGGATGAAATGAACGTGAAATCGCATTACCTCAGAATCAGCATCTTGTCCCCTTTTGAACTTCACAACTCTCCGAGGTAACATCCTCACAAATCCCCTTCAAGAAGCCTTTCCTGCCCATGTAGATTTGTGTCATCTACCATATATCCAGCTTTCTATAGAAAAGGACAACATGGTCAACTACAATAGCACAGGCCTTGTGAGAGACAATTGTACACTTTTGGCCTTGCTCTCCCTCCTCCTTCCCGCTTTCTTTCACTTGTACTCTTCGTCGAATCTGAAAACTGTCTACATAGTTTGGATCCAAAAGGCAATGAACTAATCTGTAACCTTTTTATACATGAGGACACTGAGGAACTGTGCTCTGGTTGTGATGAAATAGTGTGAATATTTATAAAAAATAAATAAATAAATAAAAAGAGTTCTAAGTAGTCTGTGTGTCATATCTTTGAGGTCATTTATATTCTAGTGTACTCTGAGAGTTAGCAAAGTTATCTTTTAGGAGATCTGTGCTTTAAATTACATACATTCTCCCTTCGGAATACTAAACAAAATCACAGATGACTCATTCTGCACTAATTTCTGTCCAATCAAACGCTTTCTAGAGAAAGTCCCTCCCCCTGATATCACCTACAACTGATTAGCAAGTATAATTAGTAACAAACAGACAATGCCCTAGTATTATGTATGCTATAGTAGACCCTAACAAAAGGTTAACGCATGCAAGGTCAAAAACACTTTAATTTTCTTATAATATGCATTTATTTTTACCTTAAATGCTAATCGGCTCTCAAACGATTTGTATAACGATTCATTTTTCCAAACCCCTCTTTTGTGCAACCCTGATTGGTCGATTTCATTTAAAGCTGTGTTTGTGAGCTTTCACCTACTGGCAAAAAATGAATTAGCATTTTCATTCAGACCAACATAAAAATTCAGTTTTTCACAGGCCTCTGCGTGCAACAAGTGGGCGGGCAATATGCTAATGTTTCATGTTGACATAAAACATGACAAGCTTGTCCATGAACTATCTGTGTATTAAATTTCGCTCCACCTGAAAATCCAGGTGATGGAGACTTATTACTAATCAAAGAACCGGCTTTACTGACAAAATGTCAAATCATTTTGAACCCAGCATGACTTGCAGCAAGGTACAACTTGTTTTATAAAAAAGTCTCTCTATTGTAATCTTTTATCGGCCTTGCAGTATTTAAAACAACATTAGAGTAATCTAGATTTGAGAGATTTTGGGGGTAAAACTGGGTCATTTTGTTGTGACAGTTTGATAGCAAAGCTTGAAAAATGGAAGCACTATGTGCTGTTCCCAGAGTAGCGCTTTCATTCCTCTAGGGTCGAAACAGCAATTTTTAAAGCCATCGCTTTATTTACAGTACAGTTGCAGAAGTTAAAGCTGGTCAGAGAAATCTGCTGCACTGTCCATCAGACAAATAAGAGCACAGGCAGGTGTGCACTGATAGAACGGCCACAAAATTGTTTTCTCTCTCTTTTTCTCTCCCCTTACAACAAAATACTATATACTATATACAGTTCCCTCATTTCACTGGGATTTACTGTAATAAACAGCGCAGCATAACCCACACATGAGAATATACAAAAGCTTGTATATTCATCAGAGGCCTTTGCTAGGCTGATCTGCGGGTATTACGTTTTCCATGAGCGTTAATAAACTCTAGAGTTGTCGCGTGGGCAGCAATTGTTTTTTCTCCAGACATGCATTCAGAGATTCAGACAGTTTTGTGGTTTTATTTGGAAAGGGCGTGATGCCAGATTAAAAACAGTAATGCTTGTGCAGAGTTTGCGGAGGGTGTGAGCAAAGCTGGTGCTTCCCTTGTTCATTAGGGAAGGAAAACAGAGTATACATCAACTTGACACAAACAGAAGTCTTGTGTTGTGGCATAATTAATCATATTCTGACACACTCTCACATTTAATGAGCAATCTAAGATTGTAAATAGCCAATCATGAAATGCTGCTCAAAAATCCATATTGCAAAAATATATCACAAATGTCACCTAAGAATATACGTAAACTTTCACAAACTTCAAATTTCAGGACTGAACTTTTGTTTGGGCTAGATTTAGTCAGTCCTAATTAATGCACATATCTTTATTCCAAATATACAGTATGCATAAAGTGACATATTTACAGTTGCAAATTGCATTCATTTAATGTAAATAATATTTTTTTAATTTAAGCAGGCATTTTTCTAATGGTTCAAGTGAATTTAGTGGAAATTGTTGTTTTTGCACATTTTTTTTACAAATACTGCAGACAGCTGAAATTAAATTAAATTGACAGCCCTTAAATGCACACATTCAAACAAAAATATTAATATTTTTCCATGTACTATGCAACAGTGAATGTTATTAAGATATATTATTTCTTATTAAATGATAATGTCAATTTCGATTAAATGATGCAGTTTGATCAGCGATAAGGCACTCTATTATAAAAAAAAATCTGATTTAGTATAGCAAATTAATATATTCTCTGCTTCAAAGTTCTAGTGTAACTGCACGTGAGAGAGAAGTAAATCGTAATTGTGAAGAGACTCTGAAGAATGGATTTTGTTGTCGTGAAGCGTTAGGATTAACTGGCCATCTTAGGCAGACAGAATGATTGACACAAATCTGAAGACAATTCCCCCGGGGTGAATCGTTGAGAGAGCGTGGAGGCAGAGGGGAGAACAGTGTTTACTGGATTGTGCGCCTTGATGGATTTACGGGTTTGAGAAGAGAAAGGGCTGAAAAGCCATATAGCCGAATGAGATGCACATCCACTCAAGCCTCATAGACAACCTGCCAGCTATCATAGCATCCCTGACACTTGTCCGGTGGCATGACGAAAGCTTAAAGCCGTCTGCTAGCAGGACCAGTGCAGATTCAGCAAAGGCTTCTTGAAATGCTGTCTGGGAAACCGAAGCACTCTGGCCATTTCTATGGGCGGTAATAGGAGGCAGGTGTCATCGGAGAGATTGCCTTTACGATGAGTTGTTAAACTCAACCAAAGTGACCATTAAGGAACTTGTTTCACTCGGGAGTTTATATCTGCTGCCACATTGTTAACTAAATAAATCCTCCCCGGTCGGTCAGTGTTCTGCCAAACCTAGATGCAAAACAAATCACTCCAACAAAGTAATATCCAGCATGTTACCAATGGGAATCTCAAACAGTAATTTTTATTGGCGATAAAATTAGGTCATTAATAGTTATCTATATACATCTAAATTTTCATTAACTTCAAAGTTCTGTCATTAAACTCTAAATGACGTACGCTTGCTACACAACATTCAAATACAATTGAAGTACTTGGCTAGTTGCAGTAGTCTCAGAAACACTCCACCTTCCCCAGCTCCACCTGAACAGATCTGCTAGAGGGTGATTTCATGTATGTTATACACAGGTTTTATTTCATTAATGTGACTAGTGCTGGCAAAATTCATCACAATGTGCAATTAAAAAATATATATATATTTAATTTTTTTTTTATATATATATATTCTCCATTAAAAGACCTTCATCATGATATATGTTATTTGTTGGAATCTGACAGAAAAGTTACTGAGCTACACCTAGTTTTATATCATGTTTATAGGGTTTCAGTAGCACATGCATTCTCTGGGTTCAAACCCACGATAACGTCTCATTTTATAACGCATCTCTCTACAACCGGAGTAACACCAATCCCGAGTCATATGGGAGATAAAATAGTACAAAACATTAATATGCAAATGTCCTGTTGCCGATAGCGGCGCAAGTGTAGTATATGCTCTGATGAGTCGTATTTCGCCACTATGTACAAAGGACCTATACAGGAGTATTGGTTGGAGGACATGTTGGACATAACAGATTGTTTGTGTGAATAAACTGTAATAATTCTGTGTATATATATCGGGGTTGTTCTGTCAGAAGCATTGTTATGTGCACGATTGATATATTATTATATATTATATTAAAGGTTTAGACAAGTGCGAATTTGTACAAATTAGCACCTCGTACGAATACATACAATTTGGTTGTGAGACTGTGTTGATCAGTCAGCTGTAATGCAAGAAGCAAGCAGAGAAAAAGGTATATAAATAAGGATAATTTTGTATGTTTAATCACTATTTGAATCATTGGGATCTCTGGGAGAGGGCTTAATGAATTAATTTTTGTGAAAACCTCAAATTCGGCCAAGATCGACATTCTTCACTTCTTTTGCCTATAGCTCAAAATTAGCCCATTTTGACTCATTTTGCCAGCACAGGTCACATGTGTTATATGTGCAGCCATAATATTTCTTACATGCTCACAGAATTGGTATACATAACATGAAATAAATAAAATTACAGTTGTCAATAGTGTTCATTTAATTGCATAGCTAACATTTTTTATTTAACCATCTTTTGTCAAGTGATCTATATACATAGTTTATTAAAGGCAGAGCTCTGTTTTTCAATTAAACAAATAAGTAGCGCAGCTACAGATTGAATTGCATTAAATTCTTCTACCGAACCTAGATAACCAATGGGAACCAGTAACTGAGTCTGAGGTTTTATTGGGTGTAAAATGAGGCCATACGGAGGACCGGTTAATCATACGTGTTAGGATCCAAATTTGCTTGTGTGATTTTATTTGCTCAAATAACTCAAGACAAAAGCTGCATTCTTACATCGCACAGCTTGAGGGGAAAGGAAGAGACAGCAACCAACATCGAGACAACACAAACATCATCAGCAGGCCTCTGGAGAGCCGAGGCCACCCCCTCCCTCCGGGTGCTGCCGCTACGTCTCTGAGACTCACTCCCAGCAAATAAAAATGTCTTGGACTGCAACCACATTAACAGGGATGGAGGGGACAGATATTAGACACATAAAAAGAATGAACCACCCTAGAGCAAGCTGCAGCACGAGGGGAGTGGCAGACCATAAGCATGAAACTTGGTGCAAACAGTGTTTTGGCAGGCATCGGAGCAGAGGGAGCAGGGGTTGGACTCAGAGCAAAACACCTCGGAGGAGGCAGAAATGGGCACAAAGAGAGAAACGACTACATCCGTGAACTTTTTCAGCAGATCCTCCATGTATCAATGTATTGACGTCTTTGTGTGGTGCATGGGCGTTGGCGGCCAACACTATTAACTCAGTGAAAGCTACAAATAGCAGAGCAATTGACGGGTCTCCAAATGACTGAGAAGATAAACAGATGCACTCATGCAGAGCACACAAAATGGCCGCTCTGTATCTCAAACCATTATTTTCACAACAACAACTGGGTGATAATTAGGGAGGTAATGCTAGAAACCACATTGCTTGTGTAGTCAGTTTTAGACTTTTTATTTAATTCTTCCCGTTTTTAACTTTAGGACAATGTGCATTCACATATTATTAAATCTAACTTCTAAACAGCCAAATCATTCATTTAAAGATTCAAGGTTTGGCTGGTTAGCCCCTGCTGGTAGATGCTGTATCTACACCATCAGGCTGTAAACATATCATCTTTGTCCACTGACATCCATACTACTGTTCAAAAGATTTTTCATTATATATATTATTCAGCAAAGGTACATTAAATCACTTAAAGACATTTATAAATTAAAATAATTTATTTTAATTAAATAAGCAGTAATGGACTACAAATTTGTAAGTATATTAGTGCTCCAAATTCAAAATTTTTTTTTTTTAAATGTCCTCAATGTACACACAGCACCCCATATTGCCAGAAAAACACAGAATTGTTGACATTTTTGCAGATTTATTAAAAAAGAAAAACTAAAATATAACATGGTCCTAAGTTTTCAGACCCTTTGCTGTGACACTTATATATTTAACTCAGGTCCATTTCTTCTTATCATCCTTGAGATGGTTCTACACCTTCATTTGAGTCCAGCTGTGTTTGATTATACTGATTGGACTTGATTAGGAAA
>JAUCMS010000062.1:12692962-12703279 GCA_032357445.1 Enteromius radiatus | reverse complement strand
GCGTTGTCCCTTGAAAAGATATAATAAAATATCTACCAAAATGTGAGGGGTGTACTCACTTTTGTGAGATACTGTAGATATAATAATACATTTCATATATGTAGTAGCCTAATATTCAATATTTTGCTAAATAAGCATTTTTAAATAGGACAATGCATAGATTATTCTTCACTAGCTATGCATTTCCTATTTAAAATGCTTGTTTTGCAAAACTTCAATTAATGGCCATTGTCACTCCCTTGCGTACAGGCTTTCAGTCTCAAAACATATACACTATATTGTTAGTAAATATTCTAGCATACAAAACTGGTTACTCAAAAGCCTTATTCAGGAATGTTATGGTTTAGCTAGTTTTACTTTCCCAAAACTTACTAACCATTTTTTTTTTCTAAAAATTGCAGACATGTACATCCGTCTTGGCCACATATTATTGTAGCACAGTTTGTGCTGAATGAAAAAAAAACAATTACATGCTGGTAAATAGTATGTTATAAGCAGCTGAAATAACCACAAATATCAGAGCATGTCCAAACATCTCAGGGACCCCAAAATCACCTCAGACCCCAGAGGGTTAATATTCAGTGATTCTCACCTGAAGAGACAAAGACCCCTCCCCTAATGGCCCATTAATGTGACAGCGACGGAGGCAGGTAAGAAAGAATGTGACGAGATTGGAATAACAGTATACTTACAGTAAAATTTAAATATATATAATGAAGGCCAAAGACACATTATTGAGCACATGATCTAACACAGCGGTTCCCAATCGCGGTCCTCGTGCCCCCTCGCTCTGCATATTTTGCATGTCTCTCTTTGTTAACGCACCTGATTCTGATAATCAGCTCATTTGAAGAGAGCTCCGTGCATGAGCTGTGTTCTCAATTGACATGGTCCCTACACAGTGTTCATTGCTCCATTCTCCCTGAGCAGGGGAAATCAGTTAAAGTTTACTTCACTTCAGAACATTCATTCACGTATTCCATGTGTTAAAATATAGCCTGACAAAGGTTTAATATTCAGAATACTGTAATGTAGTGAAATAAAAGAGAAATTCCTGATAGAAAATCTTTTCCCCGGTTCCAGAAAGCTTTGTAAGACTTTTTTTTTTTTTCTTCTCAGGACAAAACTTCTAATCCTTGGCATAATCCTTGAACGTGTGTGTTAGAAGATGTGCCCTCTCAATTTTTATTTTTTTATGAAAGAAATTTCACTTCTTGGACTTGGGTCTAAAGCATCCTGATTGCAGTGGATTAGTAATGCACTCATCATTCCTCGCTCTCCCGTACCTGTAATTAGTAGTCATGCGTGTGCTCGGACTGACACAGACAGTCAACACCTGAACACATGGACTCTGGAGTAGCTGTGCTTAAAAAAATCATTCGTGGTAGCTAAAGTGACAAAGAAAACTTGCTAAGGGATACAATGATTCATCTTCCTCCTGAAGACAGAAGGACCGAACAGCTGTTTCCTCTCAGGAGGCTGGAGCCCAGAGCCCCATACAGAAATCGCACTGCTTTTTGTAGGCTTAATCACAAACAGTAAGACCAGTAATCCACTGTCAGCGGACAAATGACCCCGGCCCCAGAGAAGTGCAATTACTGCTGCAACTCTTCTCACCTAAAACACTTGACCTGAATTTAAAAATACAGTCATTGCTCTCCACTTGCTATTCTTTTCATGCCAACTTTCCATCGGCCCGTCATACATAACAATAATGAAACACTTTCTGTGGGGTATTATCCAGCAGACACAAATAAAGTGTACCAAAAGTCCTTTCATCTGCCCTGTGGGTCATTAAAAGCGCCTAAGGAAATGCCTCTGCCGTGCCCTCATTTATCCGTTAATCCGCTTTAATTAATTCCCTTTCATTTACCTTGGTTAGAAGGAATCAATAGCACAGGTTGCACTTAATTTGACAAATGTTCTTTCTCTTAATCCCACAGTGCTTTAATGGATTTGTGGGGGTCTTTCCTTAAAGTGTGTTGCGTTCTTAATGAGTTGGGCCATCGATCCACCCAAACTTCCCAAAATTTGCTAGCCCCTCATTTTACTGCTATGGGAATAAGAACACTGCCGACTTCAGAAAATGTCCCAAAAACAAAACTTTATTCAGGAGGAAACATTTTTGAGAAAATAAATAGGTAAACAAAGAAATAAGTAATTTTTAACTACCAAAAAAAAAAAACAGCGTTAAAAGTTGCAAAACTATCTTTATACAGTTCATGCCACTGTAAAGATTTGTGTTCAGTTCAGTATGGTATATAAACAGATTGATGTTCATAGAGGTTGTGCCACAAAAGCCTGACAAACAAAGTGTTCCCCAGCAGGCACAGGACAGCAATATAATGTCAGGTTGATGTTGGACGTGACGTCAAACAGACATTGCATTTTGATTGAGAATGAAAATCAGGTTGACGTCAGTATCTGAAGACAATTTTACATTGACTTAATATTGGTTATATAACCTAAAACAACTAATATGAGCGTTAGCTGATGTTGGTATTGGATATATAATAATGAACATTTATATTAGACTGAATTTGTCACCCGAGGTCACAACCCAAAATTTTATCAAAAGTCTACTTTTGTGCCTGCTGGGTTCCATTAAGAATAATTAACATCTACATCATTCCACAAATGTGTTTTTTTGGTTTGTTTGTTTTTTACAGAGGAAAGGTGTTCTTCAGATTATTAAAAGTTTCTTCACTCAAACTTCACAAAAAGAATCTTTGAAAAACCTCAAATAATTATTTTATGGCATCACAGCTTGTGCATGAGCTCAGCTTTGTGCAAGAGCAGTTCGCCATGACTAAAAAAGGGGTCATATTTAATATGGTGGGGTAGAAAATGGCATATTAAATTGTGTCTATATTACCAGCCTTCCACGCAATGACATTTTCTTAACACCAACATTTTGCATATGATCATCAAGGTCCTGTGACTCATTGATTTAATCACTAAAAATTATAATCTTAGAGTTGTCTTCTGCCTCCTTGCAATAGGTCTCTCCCGACTTTTAAACCAAACCTACACTCTTAAGCATCATCTTGCATTCATGGAACAAAGCAGCACCTGCACCTTTAGCACACCTGTTTCTCATATTAATATACAGCAGAAGTTTCATAGCTGTGGGTGTACAGATCACAAGTGTGGGATGCGGTTCCTTGAAAGTCAAGACTACCATTTTAAAAAGCACTGAATTTTCAGTATGATAACCAGTAGTAGTATGATGATATCTATAGTTTTTATTCCAATTTTAACATTGTACTGTGCTGCTTAATATTTTTGTGAAAACTAAATACTTTTTTTTTTTTTATATATATATTCATATTCTGATGAAATTTAAAAGAACATTTCTTTGAAAAATCTTTTTTTTTATTATTATTAGTTGAACTCCTTTTCCCTTTACTTTGGGGAAAAAAACTATATGAATCATTAATTAATAATTAGTTTTACTAATAACTAGCTTTGTCTCAATCTCTAAAATCATTTACGTAACTACACAAAGTAACGCAGATCACATTAAACAATACAGGCTAAAGATATAACGTGTTGCAGGCAATCCACATCAAAAAATAAAGGCAGCTGAGTTTAATAAAGAGACGCTAAACATGTTGTTTGGCGCTTGACGTAACTTGCCCTTTACGTAACAAGAGAAAATACCCCTTTTTGCTTGTGTGTTTCAAGTAGAATGACACCTTTGATTGTACATGCTCACAGTTATACATGGTTTTCTCAAGAGTTAAAAAGCCAGTCCCAAAGGTTTCAATTAGGAAAGCGTGAGGCATCCTAGTGTATTCAGTCTAATAGTAAAGACCGATCTCCTGAGTGTTGGATAAGGGCATTGCTGGTAGTATTGCTCTCACTCTAACTCGGGTTAATTGGGTTCGTCTCAGCTTTTGCCAAAGAGAACAGAGGGAGCAGGAAAAATCCCCTTATTGTGAGCTGAAGTTGTTATCCAAGTGTGGAATTTAAATGTGTATTTGTCAGTTCCAGATGCATGCTTTAATATTCCATGTAGGTTCAAAGCGATGTCAGATACTCAACCTTGAGAGTAGGGCTGCTTGGTAGAGGCCCTCTTGACCATTTTTGGACTTCATTATTTCTCTGTGTGAGTACACAGAAGCAGGGGCTTAGCTGAACACAGACCCTTAAGGAATGCCACTTTAAAACCCAGCAGAGCAATGTCTTAAAGTTCTTACAGGAAGATTTCAAAGTATCAGCCTATCCCGGTCCTGTGTTGTTACGGAATTGTACAGCTGTCCTAGAGTCTATCTAAAAGTGCTTCTAGGAACTTGTTTAAGCATAGTAATCCATTTGACCCAGCCCTACCAGAAGAGGTGGATGGGAAGAAATAAAGAAAAACATTTAATATTTATTGGTGGAATAATAACGTGGTAAAATCATGAAAGCATCTGCATGCAGCACTCCACAAAGATTGGTAATCTCTGAAAATCATTTCAAAACATTGTCTGAAATAACCATGTCCAAAGTCTGACTCTGAGCCATGGAAATCCAGATTTATATATTTGCAAGGATGGCTCGTATTACAGCCAGTTGCACCTCGGCTTCAGCGCACCCACACTGACACTTCACTCATATTTTACACCTCATTCAGCAGCCTGGTAATCAAACAGTTACTTGCACCTGGTAGCCCTTGTAAAAAGGCAATTACCCAGATGAACAAACTTGGATTTAAGCAGAATCAATGATTTTGAAAAAGGTGAATTTTTATTTCATGCTGACTTTTAGACCAGTTGAGTTAAAACGGTAATACTTTAGATGATTTGATAATAAGATTAGCCCAAAGACAAAGGAAATTCTTGTTAAAAAAAAAAAAAAAGGAAGAAAAAAAGTGCAAAATGTGTGTACTGTTGGTGTTCATGCTGGTTTAATTTAATAAGTGGCCTTCAATTAAAAAAATAAAAAAAAATTATGTACATAAATACATATACACACACCCTGTATAAATACAAAATTAGGGCTGGTAAACAATATTTTTTTTTATCTAATTAATTACACGGCATATCGTGTTGGCTAAAACACACAAGGAAACGCGTTGTGAAAAATAATTTCACAGACATCGCATTCGGACTCTAGAATTATCACAGAGGTTGTGAGAGAAAACACAGACATGGCAGATTCGGATGGCATTAAAATCACCAAGTACGTCTGTGAAACGACCCCCTGTAAAACTAGTCCCGTCCCAATAGGGCTTTACTTTTAGTCACTATTTAGGTAGCACACATCTTCTTAATGCCTTTGGCAGAATTCAAATGAGCCATTTTAATCTAGATTAATCGAAATTAAAAAAATTAATCTATGCCCACCCCTATTTAAAAGTCATTGTTGCATAAAGCATCAAACGGACATTACAAAAAGTAGCTTTTTTATTTATATTTTGTTTGATAAAATTTATTGCATATATTCTTTTGGACCATGAGGGTATGATGACAAAAAAAAATTATTGGATGGGTGAATTTAATAATTTATTTTATTAATTTATTAATTATTATTATGATGATTATTACTATGGGAATATGAAATAATTTATTTAATGAAACTCTAAATAATAAAGTAAAACTGCCAGTAGGTTGTGGTAAATGTCATAATGATTAAGTCATTGAATCATTTATTCATTCATTTGAATCATTCTAAAAGACTGATTCATTCAGGAGTGAAGTAAAGGGTTCTTTATGAATGGTCCGTTGAATCATTAGACTTGTTCGACTCGAAGCAGATCATCATCAGACCAATCGGTGTGAGACATCAAAGTATAGCAAGAGCAGACAACTCTGCATGCTTTTAAATCACTTTTGTGGCACTTTGATGTCATACACCGATCATACACTTCAAAACCAACACCCCTATGGCCTATAGTTCAACGCTAAAAGATTCACCCAATTCGTTCAAAACGTGTGAAAAAATGCCGCTGTGTGAGTCATAGATGAAGGTCTGCTTTGTCTTTAAATTGAGCAAAACAATCTAAAAGTTTCACTTTTGAATTTGTGTGATATTGCGTAACTACAATATGTATGATAAATATGAGACAAAGCTCAAACAGGCATTTTTGCTCCATATCTTGAATTTTAGGGACATTCTAACTACGTTCTATAGGTTTTTCTACGCAGTGAGTTGTTGCCCTGCATCATATTTGTCATCAGTCATATGAAATATGAAATGTCAGATGACCCACATAGGTCTGAGGCGGGGCAAGTGCATTAAATGCGTTAATAAATGCAACACGTTATTTTCACTAATGAATCCAATTAACACATCAAATTACCAGCCCTACAAAATATATAACATTACTTTTTAAAAAGCAGCTTGTATATGATGGCTTTTCCGTAGCAGTCATACATTTTTTTTAACATTAATAAGCAATGACGAAGTGAAGTTTTTTTTTTCAAATAAGTAATAATATAGTACGCCAATTTTCAAGAACTTCACACATTTAATGAAACTTGTTTATTCATTATGATTAAGACAGTTGTACTTAATTTTCTTTTTGATTAAAATATGTATGTATATTCAAGTCATTGTGTGTACGAATTGCATCGATAATTTATTTAATATTATAGTATGTAATGAAAACTGCATATTACAATTCAGTGGTTTTATTTTTGAGTAGATTATCCTTTTAATACTGCAACTGCTTGCAAAAACCACAAAAAAGTAGCTCAGACTGACTAAAAACTAAAAACATGTCCTAATAGAAGTGTTGCTCTTTTTACCTTGAGGACGTGCAGTGTGAAATGACGCTGGCACTGTTAAGCATACGGTGTTTACCATCAGAAGGGAATACAGTGAGTGAGCGATGGTAGTTATTTTTGTGATAGCACAGCGATAATTATTCAAGCCTTAGGAATCCCTAGTTAGACAGACGAACCACGAATGAGAAGCACACCACAGAATCCGAGACTACCCACAAAACACAGAGGCAGAAGACAACAGCATCCATGTTAAAACGGAAGTCAAATGCAAATCAAAGGAACAACATCTCGACAGGTAGATCACGGAAAACAAACGGCCGCTTTCGCAACCAAATAAATGCCTTGACTTCCATCTTGAATGCATTCTCTTGATTAGTATGGGGCAGAGGCTGTTAGGGTTTTTGGCAGGAGCTGAATTAAATGTAGATGGGAGGGTGTGGAGATGCTCCAGTCTGAATAACTGCAGATGCCAAAAAGAGGCAGGCAGAGAGGGAGGCATATAATCTAAGTCATTATCAGACCTAAATGGACAGAATGTGCAACCATCTCAAACGAACAAAGTGATTTCACAGATCGCTGGTGCCCTTTTCTGGGGATGGCAAATAAATGGCGCCACTATATATTTTTTCCCCCCACTGTGTAAGTTCTCCGTAGTGCAGCTATACAGAGAGCCGTGACCTCCCATCAGGGCGACCCAATCATCTCACACCACACCTAAATGGAGTTCAGTGATGGAGGTTGTGCTGATGAAATACTGAGTGTAGCTTTCTTTATCAATAAAGGGATCGTCCTGTAGGGTGATGGTATGGACGATAATGGGATGTGCATCTACTGCTCAGTGCATCAACAAACTCGGCTAAAGATATAATGACTTTAGATGAGGTCAGGTTGCCAGGTTATGGGAACAGTTCACATAAAAAAAATGTTAAATGTCATTCCAAACCCGTATGACTTTGTTTATGCTGTGGGACACAGAAGGAGATTTTTTTTTTACTCGTGTACCGGCTGCTCTTTTCCATACATATACAAAAACATAATAAAATCAGTCTTTTTGAATATTCCTGGTATACAGCCTTGTATGGCTGAAATTACTATTATTATTTACTCATCAATCAATTCTTCCATTGGACCTTGAGCTAAACCCGAGCTAAAATCATTCAGTTTTTTAATCTGAATTAACAGATTCACTGAAAAACAGTCTTACTCAATATGATTTTGTCAAACCAGAAAGACATTGCAATATCTGAACATGGTCAAACAACAACTGGGTTCACTACATGATGCTATATGTTTATTTTGCTGGTAAACATCAACTGGTATCAACTTCAAATTATATTATTTTCCCCATTAGCCCACTAGAGTAAATTACTTAAACCCACCTTTGACACAAACAGATTTTGACACCAGAGTAGATCAAATCACTATATCTTTTCATGTTTTTCTTTAATGTCCTGGGGCCTAATCTTTAGTGACACTCACTGGATATTTGATTCTGAACGGCCACAAAACGTTCTAAAAATGTTATAAAAACACTGCAATATGTACCTGTACCAACATAAATCTTAAAATACATCATTGTCATTGTTTGGTCTTAAAATGCTCACAGATAATGCATTTTTGTAAGTCATGTTTCTAAAAATGTCCTAAATTATCAAAGGTCTAGTCCTGGCTTTATCTAATTCCTATCCGGGAAACCGGCCCGTAATGATGTAGTCAAAAGCACAAGCTGTAATTGTGGATACAGAGTGATTTGGACCCATTAAAACAATGGCACAAAGTATATGTTTTTGATATTGCACAGTTTAAAAAAAATAAATAAATCGGCCGAGATATTAGCACACGGATGTCTGAAGGCATTTCTTCTAGTATTATCACTGCCAGTAATTACAGACTCTGATTGTAAAGAAACATCAAACCAGCCCACCTTATTAAAAAGCATTAATGAGTATTCACAGTAATATCTAATTCAGCTGATTATATTATCACAGATATGAATGTTGATGAGAACAAATTTAATTTGCTTCTACACCACATCTAATCTGCCGTGATTAAGCTTTATTTGAATGTAAAATGAGCACAGACGACCATATATAATATTTTCCAGGGCAAATTAAATCTTTCCTTTTGTAAATAAATTGGCAATACATTTTGCCTTATGCCTCAAACTGGGAACGTCCTTTAAAACATATGGTCACGGTTAATGATGAGATTGGGTCACTTTGTATTGGTTTGAATTGAATAGAGGGTTATGCAGTCATTCGTTGTGCTATGTAGCAACGTTGTGTTTCTTTGCACTAAGTATTGATTTTTTTTTCCTGACATCATTTTTTAAAGTGGTTTCTGATCCCCTTTTGTCTTTAGAGCCTCATGTCTCAAAGCTTTCAAAAACTGCCAAATGCTTTGAACTCTTTTCTAGGTAGAGTCTGACATGTCTGCAATGGCAAAACAAAGTGTCCATGTAGACTTCCACACCTTCCAACAGCACGTTTCATCTAATGTTATCCAAGAGGGATGAAGATGTGAACCCTTTTTAGGAAAACGTGAAGAAAGGCTAAATTTGTGTAAAAAAAAAAAAAAAAAGGACTTGATAAAAATTACAATTCTCCACAAACCCTTTATTAGTGATCATACTGATCTAACGTCAAAAACAGGAAACAGGGTACATTTATTATATTGTCTTATATTGTATCGTATTGCATTCTATTGTATTATTACTACATGGTTGTTGAATGCTTGAATCTGATTGATGGTTTATGAACATGCAAACAAGATGTGCAGTTATTTTCAGGGAAACGTACGGTGAAAAACCCTATGTACAAATGTAGTTCTAGGTTCATATCACTTTTGCACCAAATAGTTTCAACTACTTCAAAAGTTTGTACAGCCTGGAATTAGAAACAGGGGCATTGGATGAGATGCGTACATAATTATTAATTCTACTCACAAGAGTTTAAGGAAAAAACCTTCATGAATGTTTTTACAACATCTGAACAATGTCTTTACGTGTGGTAATCGCAGTATAAGCGGAATAATTGACTTTAGTAGGCTGAATTATTAGAAAGCAATGCACACCTGTGATGTTTACGGTCTATGGTTCCCTTGTTTAGTGTTATGTGGACTTTTATTTTGAACGTTTGTCTCCCACTGCGCCTTGCTTCCCTTGTGTTTGTGTCTTGTTAGTTTCCATAGTGATTAATCGGCTCCACCCCCTCGTTTATCTGATTGTCTCCCCTTTATAAAGTATTCAGCTGTGAGTGTCTAATCACTGAGTATTGTGTGTGTTTTCCTCCTCTACAACGCGTTTGCCCTGTCTTTTGTTTCTTGTTTTCCTTGTTTGATTTAGCTGTTTACCGACCTCACCTTGCCTGTGGATCAGGGGCTCAAGTGAAATAAAGGGCACTTCTCACAATTACGTTTGGTTTTTTTTAAACAAAAAAGTATATATATATATATATAAACCTGCTGGTGTGTGTGTATATGATGTGCGTAGAAAACTGGGGGGGGGGGGGTTTGGTCATAGAAACATAATCTGGTTCTTCATCCAGAAAAAAAAAAAAGATTTATTATTAACGTTATATTGTAATTACCCGGCGGTCTGCATTTT
>JAUCMS010000062.1:12668546-12692862 GCA_032357445.1 Enteromius radiatus | reverse complement strand
GTTGGGGTTTTGTATTACTTATTGTATTAGTGATGTTAAGTTAGTTTGGGTGGGTTTGGTTCATTTGCAGCCCTGTTGTTCAAAAGTGTAAGTGTTACTGTCATGGAGAGAGATGTGTAGGGGAGTGACTTGCCTTGCATGCTAAAGTTGTACACTCCAATGAATTAATAGACAGAAGACAGCACTACGTCTTATTGGCCTACTCTGTCAGTTCTTCTAAATGTAACTTCAAACACTAAAGGTCGTGTGATTTAGGCGCCAGTTGTTACGAAATTAAAAGGAGGTTGGTCTGTGCGGTGGATTTTTGTGTGCGCCGCTGCGCGGGGATGGGCGCTTCAGAACTCCTGACCTGATATTTAGATATACTATTCTTCAATAAATAGATTTGTTTGACATGGAAGCTGTGCGCAAACAGGAATATATATTATTTTTCAAAGAAAAAAGGGCACTTTCTCTCCAGGAATAAAAAGGGCCGGTGCTCAAGCCCCCTTTGATGTCTATGTGTGCACGTGCCTGCTGTGGATTATTCTCTGTTTTGCCCCTTTGGACTCTGTTAGCCGATCGACCGACCCTCGCGACCCGTCTGGATATTCTGGTACGCTGTTGTCTTCGCTATCTCTGACTATGCCATTCAATAAAAGCTTGCACATGGATCCGCCCTTGTCAGACTCATTCGTCACAGAACCAGAGTTTGTATAATTTTTCTAATAATTCAACAGATCATCATTAATTATCCCTTATTTTATATTACATTACATTAGAACATTTCACACTATTCAGAGCATCCAAAAAACTGTCACTAATAAAACATCTACAATACACTGTATAAAAATGAGTCATTTACCCCTGTAGAGCTTACAGTAGAGCAGCAGACATGCAGAATTCTTATGCTTCTAAATTATCAATAAGATCAAAATATGAAAACTTGTTGCATAAAATCTTCCACAAGCATTTTGTCATTAGATTAACAGTGCATACTTTATTATAATCAAGTTTTTTAGTCGTTCAGTATATTTGAACAAATGTCAATGTTCAGGTCATGGTTCACATTATATTTTTACTGTGAAATCTTTAATGACATCATAATGCACAGTAAACATAATAACTTCTTAATAATTAATATTAATATAATGAATGTAATTAATATTAATAAAATATTGATTATTATTCAATTTTAATGAACACTCACTGGACTGAAGCAACTTAGGTTAACTTGATTATCCATACATCATTTTTATAAAAATGTATCAAATATGATATATCAGGCTATTAAGGACTGTTTATTTGTTTCTTTTCTGAATCATAACTGTTGCATTGAATTAGCCTATATATATTTGCCCCTCGCAAAACTACATTCCATTAAATACTGAAATATCATATTATGTGATAGTGATATTTATATGCATTTTGATTAGTCAGTAGGCATGAATCGTAAAAGCCTGATGAATCATAACATATTCAAAAAAGAGAAAGAAAAATTCAGACACTTATTCCATATGTCAGACTTTTGTTTCTTTCAAATCAGCTAATTCCAGCGTCAGTGTCAATTGATATTATTTTCTTCATCCGTTTAACGTAGTTCTGTCATAAACCAGTAAAGACTTGACCCATAATGTGAGGAGTATAAAGAAGACTTTCTCAAATGCACTAAATCTCAACTTTTAAAAAAAATGGAGCAGGAAGTTGATCAGCGGGCCATAAATGCCCAGTGATGTAATGTCTGTGGTCCAGCAACGACATCATTAAACGTCTGCAGCACATGGTGAGTCATACCAGCTGAGCATTTAAAGAGCAGACTAATGCCTTGCAAATGAGTAGGTAAGTCTAATGATAAAAAATGGGGTTTTCTATAAGAAATGATCCAAGGCACACACTCGCCTTTTTTTTTCCGGTGGCCGAGTGTTGCTTCAGTCCTCATTTTCCTGCAGCTTTACTGGAAATGATTGGATTAGCCATACACATTTCATCTCCAGCGTGTTCACATTCCACCGCAATTAGTCATTCTGAACAGACAGGCAGCAGAATAAAGCCACTGAGCCGCAGTCATCACAGCCACTCTTATCACACGAGTCACACCAGTTAGGAGAAATTTACAGGGCTGGAGGTCCTGCTTAGCCTCAGACTAAATGGAAGACAAAAGGTTTTAGTTGTCATGACAATTAGATGGAGTCTCAGAGCTGAGTAGGTTTTGATTGCCTGAAGTTATTAGCTGGCGGTAATTAAGTTTGCATTATTCTCTCCAGACAGCAGTTTTGCTTCAACACTAGTCTGTCCTCAGCACATGGACCAAATCCCCTTCTGCATAATGGCACACTCTTATTTTTTTTTTTATTCATCGGACCCTTTTCATCTAGGAAAAAACAGGCACTTTAAATAAATCCAGCAATAAACGGTTGATGTGAAGAAAACTAGACGGAAAAGGTCAAGTCGTGCTCAATAGCGTGACCTGAAACTGAAAATGTTTGACATTCATTGACCATAAAACGACTTTGATATTTTTGTTTTTTGGCATGTCTGTTCCAGAATAGTGCACTTGCTGCTCCCCAGTGTGCATTACGGAAAATATATTAAGTATGTTGTAGTGTCTGTCCCCTTTCCTGCTGGGAATATTTATGTGCATGATGGTATAGTAGCTCCAGGGAGTTTGCGTCATTCTTCTCAATAATGTACGGAGAAACACTAACTTTTTTGTGCTCCACAGAAGAAAGTCATACAGGTCTGGAAAGACATGATGACGTTTATTTTCGTTTTTGGGTGAACTATCCCTTTATGCCTTGAGATTTATTGTGGTGATGAAAATAAATCAAAGCGCTTTAGTGGAATCCTGTACTTTCTTTGCTGTTGAAGTCTATCTCTGTCATAATTGAAACATTCAGGTATTTGATACATGTGCAATTGTGACTTGTGTAGACATACTCCACATGAAAAGCCACATCAAAGGCCGGAAAAACATCTAGTGATGTTTGTACTTTGAATGAAAAGACAAAAATAAATTTAAATTAAACCTTAAAATGAGGCTTATTAGAAGTTATCATATATAAAAATTATGTAATGTAATTATAGTTACTATTTATAACAAGTTACGAGACGAGATGAAAATAAATCAGAGCACTTTAGAGGAAAACAGATAAGATGATTTAGTTTAATACTATTTTTGCCAAATTTGGAATGTTGGGGTCTAGCAAAGTCTACTGAGGTTAATGTTAAAACAAGAAAAATACCAGTGGCATTGGGAAACACACACAGACAACTTTACATAAAACAAATGTATTCTAATCAATTACCATTTATAATGAATTACAGAAAATCGTAATGCTCTGATATAACAAGCAGCTGAATATTCAGATCCATATTTCTGATTATTTTGAAACTCTTACTTATGCTTTTTGTATATTCTCTCTTCACGCCAATAAAAGGCAGCAGAACAAACCTTGCTCTCAAGGACACCACGACTCAGAAAGGCAGCACTTGTCTGCACTTGTAACGACAGCCACCTCCAAAGTCTGTCTTTCCCTGAAGCAGCAGCAGCAGCAGCAAGCAAGCAAGGGGGTTTTTCAGGGATACTTTGTGCTTTCACAAGACGGGGCGACTTCAACTGGAAAGCTTACCAGTCACACTCGCCTCTAGGAGAGCGTCGGCCCCCAGGTAGAGTCATGCAGGTGGAAACAGAATATGTCAGTGCCTAGATCATACTAATGCAAGCCACCCTATGTCCTCTCATTCCTCCGAGGGCGCAAAGCAATACTCGTCTGCAGCATACAAAGAGGATAACAGAATAGCAAATCTAAGATGACACATCGGTGCCTCCACACACTTGTAGCAATACAGGGACGTAGGTTTCCTTCAATAAAAAGCACAACGCCACCGCTAGAAAGACGCCAGTTAATTCACAGAGTCAAAACGTCAACAGGTGACCCCAAAACACCTCCATCGTTAACGTCTATCTGAAAAGCATGCTTTGAAGTGCCCCAGATGGTGCTCTGCGTTATTATTCATGCTTGTTGTTTGGGTAGACGCATGACCTGTAGCTACTGCACAGAACTGCTTTGCGGTGGGTGTCAACAATAAACATGTGAGCGTTGCTTTGCAACTTCAAAGCCGCTGAAAGTCTCAGTACACAGCCCCCCATCCCCTAAAGAGTTCATTTGTATTTCGCCTGCTTCTCTTTTAACTGCAGCACAACAAAAAGCTTACCAGAGCTCTATATTTGTATTGCAGAGGTTTTGTTTGGGGAGAAAAAGAACAATTGTTGCAAATGCTAATTATTGCGACTCTTTCCCCTTTTTGCAGAATATTCAGTTTTATTTTTTCTTAATTGATGCATGACTTTAAAAAGAGCATGCTCAGCATGTGTTCATTTGCAGTATATAAAGCTGTGCATTATGTGTATTGTTCCCTTTGCTATTTTACAGAAATTACAGACCGTGCTTTTGTGCATATTTTTTTTTTCCCTGTGACTAACTGCCTCTACTTATTTTGTCAATGGGATAACAGTTAGTGCACATGAATGGCCGACAGTGGCACTCCAATGCGTTTATGGCACCGAAGGATCAAGGATCACACTGACAGGTTGAATTTCGGCAGCAGAACCCAACGTGGCCTGTTCATTTCATGGTTGAACACCAGTAGCTCTCACCAGCCTGCTGTTCCCCTTTTGTTTCAGAGCTCTTTGCCGGTGAAATAACAGCTTTTCTTTGAACAAAGCTGACAAATTCTGCTTACAGACGGCCGGCATGAATGTAAATGTATTTTCACAGTCACATTCTGACTGCGGGGAACCAAGAGTTCATTCGAACAAACTCCAAAGATTCAGAGCAGAGGTGGCTGAAAAGGGCCGAGCAGATTACCCCGCTTACCCTTGACTGCTCCAATGTCTTGTTAGCACTAATGAAACAGATTTTAAAGGTCACACTAGCCGCACACATCATCTGTTCTCGCCAAATACTGTAAGTATACTTTAGTCTCTGAATTTCAAACCTGCTGTTTGATCAACTATTATCGAATGACTAAGTGGCCGAGAGAAAACGCCACGGCCAGCTTCTTCCGAGCAGCTGAAAGAAAGGAAGGTTAAATATCCAATTTCACTCCGTCGGTTTTTCCTCACAGAAAGTAAATATACATGGTGAAATTGCTGCTGATGTATTCAGCAGAATAAGAGATTATATTCGAAGAGGAATATAGTGTTTCCTGGGAAAAAAAAAATCATTTCAATTATAGAATTAATTCAAGTCACGCTGGCTATATAGGCTGTAAAACTGTATGCATGGGCCACAACTTTCCCCTTCTTGATTGATCTAACAATTATATTTGTATGGCTCAGAAACAGTGGGAATGTAATAAGCTTTCTTCTAATATCGCCGAAATGATCCTTCATGCTAGATGAGCATTTTGAAACACTCAGTTCCATGGCACAGCTGGGAGAACGGGCTTTATGAAATAAAACGCTGTGACTCGTCTTCCATAAACAGAGCGTATCTTTGTGTCAGTGCACTAATAACTTTCGGCAATGCGCTCATGCTATGTAATGGGCTGGGGAAGAAATGATTAAGTGCATTCTCTTTCATTTCTCCTAACTCCGCCTCTCCAAACCACCAAGTCGAATAAGCCCGATGATTTATAATTGATGACAGCTCACTGTCTATGGGTGAGAGGGTTTTCATTAATATCACAATGAAGCCAATCTTCCAGCTCTCCTCGATTGTCTTCAGATCCCACAGAGACCGGATGTACAGCAGCAGACTGCGCTGCCCTCTATCCACCGCTTCTGCAAGCAAGTCCGAAAATTCTTGTTCCCATTTGCCATCTTTATCCAATCATTATCATTAAAGATATATCAGAGATGAATATTTCAGAGGATTACGTAAATGCTCTCCGAGTGATGTGGAAAAAGTTGTGGGAGAGTATTGAAAAGCACCAGACAGAACCAAGAAAACCTTTGAATTTCATTACACAAGATGGGAAGCACAGTGTCTTGGCTTTCATTATAAGACACGCTGCGTCAAGTGAGTTGAGTAGCACCAGGCAATTCAGTTAAGAAGGCATCCCAGGGTTTTCTGGGAGAGGCCTAATGTCACTCCAGATATATCTTCCCGGTACAGATGGAGGACTCCATCCCGTTCCACAGATCCACTGGCAAGGCTTTTGAAGCAACCTCAGCATGGGTCTTCCTTGCATTTTTGCATAGACAGCTTACTTCCTTATCATTATCTCTAAACCAGCCCTTTAAATGAAGAAAAAAGACAGCACATTTAAGGCACTTTGGCGCAAACACATACGTGACTGCTGGTTTAAACTGCAATTACACCCGAAGGACTGGAAGGAAAAGTGCACCCTTAATACTTCGGCATGTGATAATTGTGCAGGACATTAGCAGAGCTCGCTTTCTCTCTGTGGCAAGGACGAGATAAGTAGCCCTGCCATGGTGTACTGTCAGCAGGGTAAGTGTGAATGATGACCACAGCAGTGCTCGGCTTAGGAACATCTCCTTCACCCCTGGCTCTGTCCCCTTTGCTGAGCTCTGAGATACCAGAGCACTGGCCTCATTTGGATGCTGGCTTCCTTTTCAACTCCCCATACCATTGCTCACCACAAAAGCAGCACACAGATCCAATGACAGCATGCCGCCACACGTGCAGGTTTTATTCTGAGCGACAAAGCGCTCCACCATCTGCAGCAGTATTCCCGTTGTTACCCATATGTGGATGTTTAGAACTTGACTTGGGCCAAACACACCAAAGTCTATAAGTTTTTACTTTATTTCACCAGTGGCATAATAATATGTGCATTTTGTAAATGTATGTTAGTGGTTTCATAAACTAATTCATGCATGTGTTTGTTTTTTTTGTCTTGTTTTTGGCTGAAACAACTTAGTGATGCACGCTAGACTTCTCCAGTCCACTTAAAGTTTTCTTTTCTGTTGTGGCGTATATATCCAAGTCAAATGGCTTCTTGAACTAGAAAAAAAATAGGAGGTGACACTTGTATTTGTCCAGCTGAAATTGGTTGAATCATTAGTTTGTTGTTGTTCGCTAATTGCTCCAAACTCCTGTTAGTGACATGATTTGTAGCTGGAGGGGAGGCATTATTATGTCCTGCTCTTGAGCTGGACCACACATCGTGAGAAAAGAGTCTCTGTTTTTGATAAAATATGAGGGGGGGAAAGACAAATTATTAATTAATTATTATTACTGATTTTAATTTTTTACAGTAAATTTAAACCTCACCCCTACAAAATATACTGCAAGCTCAGTTTAAATAAAATGCCCACTTCTTGAAACCCAG
Organism: Enteromius radiatus; assembly: GCA_032357445.1. Taxonomy (NCBI): domain Eukaryota; kingdom Metazoa; phylum Chordata; class Actinopteri; order Cypriniformes; family Cyprinidae; genus Enteromius; species Enteromius radiatus. The sequence goes on along the minus strand of JAUCMS010000062.1, from coordinate 12,685,581 downwards.
TCAACAACTGATGGAAAGAAGCAAGCCAATTCTGAGTATTCCTCTACACTTATGTATGGCACAATATGGAAGAAAAAAAAATATGTCTCACTTCTGTTTCATCTCAACTCCACGGTAGCATACAGTACAGTGGATTTTGAGTGCAAGTAAAGAAAACCGAATCCTTAAGGGCCTAAATACAACGAAAACAGCATAACACATTCAAACTATTGAATTAATGTCTGTAAACTTCATGAGCAAATGATTGCAAGGTCCAGTCAGCTACTGGCTTTCCATCTGCTACATTCAGATTTAGATAAACCGGGTGTGAAAATTAAAAACAAATCTCTGAAACCATTGTTTTTGGTTCCAGTGTGGGCAGAATTACCACATTTTGCCTTCGTCAAGCAGTACGGAGGTCTTATTAGAAGTGATTTGAAAGTTAGGCTTCATGAACTCAAGAAGGGCTCAAGCTCTCGCTGCCTGTAATTTGATCCAATTAAAAAGCTTTGATGAGGAAGCCTCCTTCAACTGTCATTGAAGGAAGATAATGGTTTGGATTTCTGTTTATGGCTCAGCTATTCATTTATGGCAAGCAGGGGCAAATCATATTTAACAGTGTCTTAAAACTAAGTTTTTTTGGGAGGAGGGGGCACGAGTATTATATTTAATCTTTTTTTTTTTCGTACTAAACTCATGGACAGCATTAGCCGCAACACAATAATGAAGCACCTCGCCCCCGAAACAATCAATGAGTACAGAGGGAGACGGATGGACTGTTTCACAACATGATCACACCTATCTCAGCAGCTCGAATTAGAACCATCACACTTAGTCCTCCTCTGTGGACGTGTCTTTGGCAACAAAGCATGTCTAATTCGGAAAAAAAAAAAGAGAGAGAGCAAAACGTTTAAATGAGCCGGAAAATGTAATGCATCTGCCCAAGCCTCTTTGATGGGAGTCCATTGACTCTGATATGAATGTAGGATTTATGTGGCCATTTATGTATGCTGCGTTACGGCTGAAGGAGCATGGCCCTGTTCTATTACATGAGTTAACACTTCTGCAGAGATCACCTGAGACTCGCCTGACGTTTTCCCTTCCCCCGTGCTCGCTCTCACTCTCTCCCTCCTACTCCTCCGCTCTGGAGTGTGCTGAATGCCTGATTTCTCCCTGACAAGATGATCACATTATCCATGGCAATTTAAATCAGATAGACACTGGCAGGTTAAGGATTATCAGACGATGCAGTGCAAGAAGGCCTTACGCTAACACCATATTCTAATACAGGTGATAAAAAGACACTTAAACCCTGAGCAGAGGGGTGCTTTAAGCAAGTAATATCTTTTAGGAGAAAACATTTGAAAGAAGTTAAACAAGGTAGTTTCGTTTAGCTTTTGTAATTGTATGTGAAAATTCTGGCCATATAGAATTATATATTTAAGAGGGGAAGCGCCTTGAATAAAAGCATGAATTAAATATGATCAGGATGAGAGATGGAGCAAGATCAAATTCACTGTTTGCTGAAGAGAGCAAGGGTTTAACTGGGCTTCAAGGTCAAGGTTTACAGCGCACTGACAAAACCATTAAAGTTTAAAAATTTATGTACAATGCTGTTTATGTAATAGACATGTCAATATAATTAAAAATAATAAAAGTTAATGTTTCTGCAACACCATGTTGCAACATAGACATTAAAACTTTCGGTTAATCTTGCTGTGCATTCAAAATGCAGAACAGACATCAGACAAAACTAACAATGTGCATTTTTAAACTTTCTTTGCAAAATATTGTTCACGACAAGTTAATTAATGTTAACAAATGAAACCTTATTGTAATTCATCCAGAAAAGAAAAAAAAAACTAAGCTGAAAGAAAAAGGTTATTTTTTAAACCGTTAACAATGCAAACATCACTACATAAACAGTGTAGACTGAAGTTTTTTTTAGCCAAGCGAGTCGATTTATAAGCCAAGTAAGCAGAATAATACATTTAATTGTTGTTGTTATGTCTGCTCTTAGAAATGAGTCACAAAAAAGTGAGTCTGTGTTGGCAATGCAAAAACTGTCAACTGCAGTAGGTGAACTAAAAAGTCACCTGGATTCAAACAGTACGTTTTATAAAAAACAAACCTCTCAAACGGTTTTGACTTAATGACATGGCATTCCTAGGAAATTTCTTCCAAGGTACTCACATGATTCATAATCTATCAGCTATTGACAGAGAGGTTTAGATCTGAGACGAAGGAATGCTGAAGGAGCACTTTCAGTTCAAAGATCACAAATGATAGCAGTGGAATCTCCAAAGGACCCACTCAGACAAGTAGGCCAAGAGTCGACCAGACGGTGGCTTTAGCTCATCAGACGGAGGCCTGCAGATCCCTAATAGGGCTCAAAGAAACCAAAGACATACTACCTGGGCTCTGACCTCAAACACATCGGCTAGCCTTGGAACCTACTTCCACTGAAGGTCGTGGGAACAGATTGTTTCAATTACCACAATCCTCACGTACCCAAGTCCCCCCGACACCGGCTGCATCCACGTGCTAGAAAGGGATTTGGGAAGCAACATGTGGCACCAGAGCACTGGGGGCCAATGATTTCCTACACCAATCTATATTCTGTTTGAACCCAGAGATCTCTCCAATCTAGCATCCCCCAACACACTCAGATTTTCTTTAGATCAAACGTCTGTCCATAAGCAGAGATTTGTGTGCTTTTCTAAACGTAAAGCGAAATCACTTGTGAGTGCATACATCTAAACTAGATACATTTTGGCTCTTATTTTCAACTTATAAGCATGGAACAGATGCCTGAATATTTTATCCCTACACTGGCTTGGAGAGCTGTGGCTGTCTATAACGATCATGGGTATATATTTAAGTATAGATCAAATTTCATGAATTCTGAATTATTACTGAATTATCCAAATATTTCTAATAATGAAAAAGTAATAGTAAAAATATGTCTATAGTTTATGTTTCAGAATATTGTCCTTTGCATCTTAAATAACTTGTTCAGTCCCAAAAAAAAAAAAAGAAGAGGTTTATCTTGAAGTGCTTCTAAGTATAAAACGCATGTCATCATTCATGCAGATACAGCTATATACAGGTAGAGTCCCCATTATTTTAATCGTCGACGCGTCTGCGTGCTTGGAGGGGTTGAATGAGGTATCTACAAACACTTATTTAGGGTACAGCAACGCGCATGATGTTATCGTTTACACGATCGTCAAGGATACGCAGAGAGAATGTGGGGAGCATCGCCAGTCCGTTTTCCAGTCTCAGTTTCGCTCCATTAAATGCAACCACAGCCTTTTCAAACTAAAACACTTTCACTTATGTTCAATGAAAATAGCCACATTATTTTTATAGTTATAAATTTCCCTACAAATGTTAAAGATCAACTACAAATGCCAAAGATGAAAAAAATATGGGGGTAAGTGATTAATGGCTAAATTTGGGGTGGAGTAAAAAAAAAAACTAAATTTAAAAAGTTGTAGTTTTTTTTTTTTTAGTCTGTGTTGTGCTGCTTAAGACCAAAACTACACTATTTTCTCTCTTTTGAAATCATCCCATGATTTAAATCATCAAGTATATCCTGATAGTTAGCAGCGACACAGAAAACCACGCCACTAATTGCAGGCCACAGTTGAGAAATTGACTAATTGATCAAGGCCCTTAGCTGCTGGATTTCTTATAGCATCAGTGCAGGGAGGATGCAGGAGTCCTGTCATTGCCGGTTCACATTCAATCTCACAGAGAACAAGAGATCTCAACGGGCTCTTTTGTTCAGCGGGGGGGTAGCGCATCATCCGCACCTTTCCCCAGCCCATTAGATCTCCCTCTAAATCAGCATTAGAAAGGTTAGCCCAGTGCTGATAGGTTGCCACAGATGATACAGTGTGTATGTCAGAGAGCTTCTCTGGATGAAGGCATAGCTCCCTGTACACCACAGATGCGCGTGGAAGATGTATGACCGTGCTTTAATGAAGGCAAGAAGGGAGCGTCAGCCACTAAGGAAGCATCTCTATTGCTCAGGGCAGTTATCGCGTCCCTGAGTGTGAGACGGCATTTCTGATGCCTGAGGCTGAGGACGGGCTGCGATGGTACACAAAGTTCAGGAAACCTATTCTGCCATAAAGACCATCAAACAGGGTGTGAAATGGGAACATGGAGTTCTTCCACTGTGGAACTGAATCTGTTTAATGCAGCATTACTGTACAGAAAAATATTCGACAAGCCAAATTCACTTCACCGCGAACAGGAGTTATTAATACATCAATAATATACCATTATTTGTGCCTTTGAGGGAACTGGATTGATGTTACAGTAACAAAAGAAGACACAGTCATTTGTGATTTAATTGCTTTCTCTTCTATTTTCTGAAGAAAAAAAAAAACACTGACACAGATTCTTAAGCAATCGCTGTAATTCTCATGGTGCCTGTTGCCTAATTTCCATTGTTTCTCTGAGAAGGTGTACGAGAGCTCCTTTGATAAGAGTCTTTGATGTGCTTGCGAAGACAGAATGGAGTCATGTTGCTTTTTGAGATGTGCTGTCGTCGAGGTTTAAAGGCAATAGTCTTTGGCACGTACTGAGATGGCCACTGTAGATTTAAGTGATGGCAAACTGTCCATGTCGAGCATTGCAAAACACTGTGGTTTTGTTTTGTGCGTCTGAAAGAAGAAAAGACATTGTCTGCATTCAGAATTGCTGGAGGTGTTTGATCGCGACAGCTTTCAGGCCTGTGTTTCTTAAGGTTAAACAATATATTGACGATGGGAGAAAAGACAAGGCTTATAAATCATCAAAAATAGGCTCACCTGAGATGACGTAGAAGGTGAGGCACCACTGTTGATGCTGTTTATATCAGTATTATTTTAGCATCACTGATATTCTATTATAGTTATTGTTAATAACTAGAATTTCTGTTATCATTTTTGGTTTATTTAACATTTTAGTGATTCTTTTATGCAATTTTGTCATTCTTTTTAAAATACGGCTACATAAAGTAGTTTACACTTTTCGTTCATTTATGTAGGTACTTTGGTAACGCTTTATAATAACTACACACTGTGAGTCATTAGTTAAGCATTAGTTGTCAGTAAGCAGTTTATTAATACAGCTATAAATGCCTAGTCCTTGATTTATAAGGATATCTGTTACATAGGAGATTTGATAGGTTCAGTTATCTTTCTAACAGAATAAACAAACACAACACAGAGGGATACAAAACTATTCATTTCAAGATGCAAAACAAATAAAAATGTACAACTGTAAACTTGAATGATTTTCTATGAAATTGCAGAGTTTTTTTTCATTTATCAAGTGTACAGATGTACAGTTTCTTGTAATATTTCTGTGTTCTGTATTCCTCTGTGTTGTGTTTGTTTAACTTTTCTGTTCGGAAGATAAACGAGTCTCCTTTGAAAATGCTTTACAAGCTATAAATAGTCCTCACTTTAGATGAGCTCACAAAAACAGACGGCTGGCAACTACTAAATACTTTATAACTACCTGACTTATTTATGAATTACAGCAGGAACATGTGTTAATAAAGCATTTATTATCATACTGAGCTATTATCATGCATCTAAATAAATAAGATTTATTAATGTACATTTAACAAATTTCTTAATAATTTACTTAGGCTTTCTAAATGATCTTATTAAACACTGACAACTCCTAAATAACGGTTTGTAAATAACGTAACAATTTAGAAATTATAAAATGATCATTCATAAATTATGAAAATACAATTAATAAACATTATGTATAAGCACAAGAACAAGGCATGTATAGCTGCGCTTGTAAACTGCTTACTAATGCACTATAAACAATTAAATAAGTATTTACTAATGCTTAGCCTAACTAATTATTCATAGTGTGTAGTTACAATAAAGTGTTACCAGTATTTTCAATTTAGACTAAACAGAAATTAAACAAATTCTGCTTTGTCAACAATTTCTAGATGTATCAACAATGTATGTGCTAGTTCACCTGCAGACTCTAAACTGGACCCTGAACCATTTGAAAACATTTAAGACCGTTCCAGTGTTTCCAGGTTTGTTCAAATTGACATTTTTAAAATCTCACTTCCAAAAAAGCTAAAAACTTACCATAAAACAAACTATTGAGATGAAAAAAGTACAAATCTGTCGCTCCACTGGTGTCAAAGAATCAATCAGCTAAACTATTGCATAGACTGACAGCACACAGTGCCCATGGGAATGTTCCTGAGTAGATAATAGAAAACAATTAAACAGCCGAGCTGTGAGGTTGGAGGTAGTATAAGGAGCTTATGGGAAAATGTGATCCTTCAGCCAGTTCACTTATAGTCCTCCAGCTTCATTTCTGACTTTCCCTTATTCCCGCTCAGAATCAGAATCACCTTCAAACACAATGGTATTCGTAAGCCTCATGGATATAGAGGTAGAACAGTATGACTGCTTGCTTTGGTCTTCAAACAAGACATCTCGTGTGCGGGAATGTTATAGTTCAGAATGAATGATCGGCATGATGCTGCTGCGATTCAAAATCAGCTTATTCCTAAAGTAGCTACTTGTTAAAAAAAAGTGTCTGTCAGTTTTCCAAGCTTACATTATTAACATCTAAGGCATACATTAGCATATAATCAACATAAAATTAAAAGCACACATTTAAATACACAAAAATAGTTATTATAATAATCATTGACTAAAATCATCATAATTAACAACCTGCACCTTCAGACTCGTTTAGATAATCTACTGACCCCATTTTTTTACTTTTATGTCTATCCTAATTACTATTCAAAATTTCACCTTAAGGTAAATCATAATTATAAAAACAGATTTATTCATTATCTTGTATCTGCAGTATGTCTCTTAGTGTGTAAATATGAGAACAAACAAATGCAAAACTGAATGGTTTTTTTCATATGCGCACTAATACAGATCATTTCAGACATTTATAACAAACAGCCCTTTATCTAACATTAGAAATCTGTAGACTAAATCTATCTGAAGTGATAAAGTGATTCATTTTCTAGAATTAGCTCATCATAAGGGTACAAGAGTACATCCACTTTGATGAAGAAGAAAAGACTTTCAAACTCAAGACGTACTGTCTCTCTAAATGAATGATGTTTTGGTGCATCATCATCAAAACTGAACAATCAAAACAACTCACTCATATTGTTTATTATTCTATTCTTAAATCTATCCAGCTAGTTATTATTTTTGACAGGTTTCATTAACTTATTCTTGTTTCACTGATCACCAGTTACTGGTAGCTTATGACTTCTAAAATCATCACAGATGTACATTTTCATCAGGTAATGTGCAACCTACAGGCGGATAATACAGGCAACACTGAAGATAATTCAAAAATATGAACACAAATTTGCATTAAGAGAAACACATTCAATAAACAAACTTCTGGAAGCTATATGCAGAGCAATTTCAGCCTTAGGATTTTCTTTTATCTACTCGCTTCCAATGCAAGATATTTTGTACAAAACTATTTATCTAGCTTTTCATTTAATTTAACCAATCAAAACTGCAGTTGTTTAACAAGAAAGGCTAATTAAGCTGGTCGGACTAGCACATGACTAGCTAAGGACAAGCTTAAACCAGAGTCCATCTTTAAAAAATACCTAACCATGCTGTTTTTTTTTGTTTGTTTGTTTTGTTTTTCTCTTTGCATTTTAACTGTAAATGCCAATTTACACCAAGGACAATAACTACAATAATAGCTATAACTATTAAGTATAGGTAATCATTGTAATTCTTTACAACTATATACAGAAACAACATCATTGGAATCACTTTCAGCTGATGAATGATAAAAACATTTCAACCAATCAATATCCACTTTAAATAGAAGATGGCAAAGCTGCAGCCTGCACTTATAACAGTGTTATAATCATTAGTTAGTGTGTATAATAAAGTGTATCTTTATTATAGGTAGGTCTTGGTATGAAACAATTTGCTTCATCAGGAAAAAAAAATCAAAGTAGCATATTCTGGATGATTCAAACAACTATTTAAACCACCATGTGCACTTAGTTAACCAACCACACACTCTCATAACATATCTTGTCCCGTTGCATCCCAAATAAAGCTGCATAATTATAAACGCTTCAGTGAACATGAGAACATGACACCTGAAGAGGAGCACTTGAACATATAACACTAGAAGCTGCATTTAAATGATCAGGTGGGATACGACGCCATTACTCCAGCAGTCAACTGACACACGAGTCAAGCACAACTAATAAGATTCAACTGCGCTTGGGGTCCAAACGAGACTTGGCTTCATCCGACAGAACTCGTGACAGCCGGAATTGCACCTACGTTCACAATAACGTCACACGGCTGAGGAGCTTTTCAGAAACACTGAGTAGAATAAGTGGCCTAGAACAGTGTTTGCTGTAAAAATTGGCTGTTCTGTCACAGGGCATCTTCCTCATGTGGCCGTGATGTGACCAGGCAGCTGGCAGCGGCAGAAAGCGAGGCAGGTCACAGGTGCCAGAAGAATTATCAATCTCTCACTCCCACGGCAAACAAGCACAAACGCTTCCCCTCCCACGTGCAGCCTGAAGACGGGAAAGGCATCCACCCCGGGCATGAGATTCTCGCACTGGAGAAGAGCACAGGCTCTGTGAAGGTAACTGCTGACCCAGTTGGAAAATGGGCATGTGTCCCAAGGTCATACGCCCACACACCCAAAAGGTTTTGTTTGTTCGCAAACTGCCACAAGCCATCTTTTGCAGTCCTTATGCCAGGTGTGTACTAGAAAGGGAGTTCTCCGGGAGGGAATGTAGGCAACTGCTGGCTCAGTCGGAGTTACATAACAAAGTCTTGTGGGACAAGCGCGCGTATAATGAATGTTGGCGTTATTTGTGAATTCTGTTGAACTGAAGTGGAACAACGGCGTGACGCACTACGCTATTATCGCTCTTGCACTGACGCATTAATAACGCTCAGCGCTAAGGCCTGTTCACACCAAGGACAATAACAACATAATTGTTAAAAAAAAAATTATATCTGAATCACTTTTTTTTTTTTTCAGTTGAATGATATAAAATGCGATCAAAACTGCATTGCTTGATTATAATAAACAGCATGTTATTGTGCGTTGTTTGCTAATTATAGTTGTCATTGTTTGGAATTGGGTCTTAGCATTCATCTTTACAATTACGTCTAGCACAGCTTACAAATATAAATGACCTAAGCACGATCATTTTTTATAAAAGCAAAGTTTATGCAAATATTCAAATGCTATGCAAATGTGGATCAACTCAGAGAGAAGAGATTGGAGATCATGTGATCTCATCATGTATATGTTCTGATCACGTAGATGGAAAACGCGACTATGGAACTAGAGAGACAGATGTTTGCAAAATAGATGTAATAGCAAAAGAGCACATCATTTAGCTCTGTGATATAATGTGTCGTGTACTATACTTCAGATCACTACACATTTTTTTCCGCCATGTCCTTTCTGAAATTCACTGTATGTCACTGATTATTGAATACTTTCAACCTCATAAACCATTTTGTATTTGCTCTTAAGAGCTATTATAAATCAGAGCGTGATGTTAACTGTCACTCGATTTAGTGTGACAGAAAACAGAAAAAACAGACTTCATACATGAAGATTATAAGGAGCCATCAGCCATGAACATGTGGGCAAAATGGGCGATCCTTTTCTATTCTGCTCACATTTGCTAATGCAGTGCTGAGCCACAGGGTCTGGTGACATTGCTGCCACACTACTGCCCTCTGCTGGTCACATGAATGTAGCAAGCTAAGAGTTGCACCAAACTCCATTAACAGTTTTGTCCTAAATCCACCCTCTGAAAAAAAGAAAAATCAGTGCAGCTTTGTTTTTGTTTCTCATTACTGATATCAACTTGCATTCCGTAGCAAAGAATCAGTTCATTTACCACAATGAAAATGAAAGCGGATCATTACATTTCCAACAAAATTGAAAACAGGAGAAAGAACTGACTTATTAGAAACAAGCTATATTGTAATAACTCACTGCTAGGAAATAACTGTGTGCGTAACTGTGCTGCTGAAGACAATTAATTTTGAGAGAGTGCATATATTTGGTTTGTACTCACCACTCTGGCTGGCTTCTATTAATGATACAAGAAAAAGAATAAGGCTAAAAACTTACTCTAACCACTATAAGGGAACGCAAGAGCTCAGTTATGACACATACTTAGTTCTGTCATCAATACGCTGTGTTTTTACAAGATTTTGGACAGATTTTTGCATTAGATTTGTCCGATGAGTAAAAAAAAAAAAACAGCAGATGGGCTGAAAGAAAATACAATGTCACTCCCTGACAGTAGGTGGCGCACACAGAAACGCAGAAAATAGTACACCTTCCATTTTTGACACTTGAAAAAGAGAGTAAAAGAAGCGTGTTTACATGTTGTCAAATACAGTGTGCTACTGTCAAAAGTGGAATTTGTTTTTATAAGGTTCACCTGCTGCTTGAAATTTTGTTTTCACTCTGGTGTCTATTAAACTCCATCACATACAAGAGTACAGACGAGAACCCCTTCCTCTGATATTCACTGCCACTGTTCAAAAGTGCCACCAAGTCATAGTTTTACATAACAGGAGAGCCTCTGGGCACTGTTGACCAGCTTTATTGACTGTGTCATGGAAAAGAAATTAAAACAATAGTGTATTAACAACCTAAACATTTACAAAAATATATTACTTCACACAGTTAACAGTTAAAAATGTATGTTCAATTCAATATGAATGTGTGTAGTATGAATGTAATCCAGATCTTTAATCATGTTGTCAATGTCATGTCACCTACCAGTGTCAATATCTTAGCTTTAGTGCCTTTCAAATCCTCTCCCCTGGCCTTATGGGATTTTAAAGTGTCCACTGGAAGTGCACTTAGAATCTCACCAGAATCTGCAGGTTTTTGCCTACTGTTTTATGAATACTGTGAATTCAGATATGCTACTGTTCACATACTGGTATGTGATTTCAGATGTGGTCCAAATGTTTATCACCCTGAATTCTTACGCCAAACATTTGTCTTGGTGAGAACAGGCTTTAAATCACCTATTAAAGCTTGCTGACCCAACATGAGAGAGCACTCTGTCACTGTGAAGCACCATCAAAGCTCTCTTAAACCTATTCCTTCCCCCCGGTGACTCATGGGATTTTCCCTGCTGTTACTCTGAGTGTGAATGAAATCCCCCTGCTGCTCTGCCATTAGGATTGGCCACAGTCCAGTCGGTTGGAGTCAGTGGGCAATTCATGACTTACTCTATGCAACTGCTACATGCACATACTGTCAAACTATCTGTTTCAATCTCAACTCCACATGCTTACTCGGAGTCAAATCATCTGAATCATTGTCTTTCACTGAAGCATCTCACTGAGACAATATTTAGATTTTCTTAAAAAATAAAAAGTTTTACCTTGTGGAAATGTTCTAGATCTTTTCTCTTATGCATCCTGCGTTATGTCCTTCAGACGATGGCCCGAACAGTCACAAGTCACTCATACCCGTTGCATCTTGATTCAAAGGAGACGCTCCGAAGGGAGCGCAGGCAGAGGGGGTTTATTCCATAGGAATATCCAGAAACAGCTGTTTTACCTCTAATTAAAGGAATGTAGCAGGTGTCACCTGCACCCCAGCAGTGTGAGGGCACACCTGGTTGAATTAATTTGATCCAAAGTGGTTCAGACAGGGCTGCCTGTGCTCTGGTGTGGCATTCAGACACTCAACACATATTAGGCTTCTGAAAATGAGCACCTGCTTAGCTGGAGATGCAAAAGTGCCCCATGCAACAGCAAAAAGGGCCTCTATCCTAACACTGACCACTGGGACTCTGTTTAGCAAGGTACGAGGGAGGAGAAACCTGTTTATACCAAGAAGGTCTGGAGAGCTATCATTCATTTATCTCAATGGACGTTAACGTTCATATTCATCTCAATGGCGGTTGCTAAACATGAGCAACAGGAGAACTTCATGGTATTGGTTCACTGACATTTTAAACAAGTCATGTATGAATGTCAGCCAAAAGAAACATTCTGCCATCATTTGCTCTCCTTCAAACCTGTATGAATGTCTTTCTTCTACTGAACAGATTCTGGTTCTCACTGACTTCCATATTTGTATATACACATCAGAGGAGACTGGCAACGATATAATTTGGGTGACCTTTTGTGTGAGAAATTCATACATGTTTGAGCAGCTTGCCTTAAGAATAATAAATGAACTATCCCTTTCACATACACTATTTTTCATCAGTTCGAGTGAATCGAATATGATTTTGTTTACATGAGCCCTAAACTTTGCATTACATTTGATTCATATTTTAATTTCCATTATATGCATTCCAAACAATACCACATTTAGAGCAGAGTAATTCAGTGTAATAATGTACTTTCCTGACCAATTTTCCTTTGAGCCATCAAGCTGATTACTAACAGATCATTTGGGCGCATGTAAACATAGCTTGTAATAAAAAGGAAAAATGAGTTATAGTTTAAAAACAAACATTAAACGTACAAGTATACTCATTGTTTATATTTTGGTTTCATAGCATCTGTGGTTTCCCTCAAATTTACACTTTACATTACAAGTTTATCTGCTAGTATTAAGTAGACAACTAGGTTCATGAATGCTACTATTTACTCATTTAAAGCTTCCCTTTTTGTGATTTCACAGTGCGTTTAACTTTAGGACCTTCATTTGTCACCTCCGCAGGGCATCTCCCATGTCCATTAGAAACAACACTAGAAGTTTGCAACCCTTAACCTTTAATAGTTTTTACGCATTCATAAATTGCCTTCAAGATGCACAGGGGCACTGCAGTGGTCATTATTTACATTGACAGGCCGCAGCGTGGAAGAAGCACCAGGATGCATCCCAACATAATAAAATGGATTCCATCAAACATCTCCAAAAAAAAAAAAAAAAACCCTGTAAGCAGCATATTGACCTTCTTTTGTAGAGGACTAGCCAAAATAAATAAATAAATTAAAAAAGTCAATTCTAGCATGTGATTAGGATTATCGATGCCCTGGTGTTGTTTTGTCATTGAGTATGCACTTTGGTGTTAACATCTGCCAGGTATGCACGCTATGTCAATTTGTCTGAAACGCAGCCTGAGGAAATGCTGTGCATTCTAGTGCACTGGTTTCTTTTGTGCCACAATAATGCATTAATTTCATGAGTCAACAGGCTATGACTGGCGGCTTATGTAGAACTAAACAGTGTTTAATTGGATTCTGAGCCGCGGCAACACAACTGCAGGGCTCTTTGCCTTTTTTTCCTCCCTTTTTGCTTTTTTCCAGAGCACCTAGAGCATAATAGAGGCGATTACTTCCCCCCCCCTCTGGTGGTTTGGTGACTTGGTATTGTGAGCCCCTGGGAAGGTGCTGTTTACGGTCACACTTCACATTGCCCTGATGCCCTGGAAAAGAGCCTGGCAGCAGTGCTAATGCTGCTAATGCTGTCGGCTGCTGCATTGACACTGCCGAGGCCAACTAGGTGTCATGCTGGGATTAACCTTAAATTGATTACCACCACAAAGATCATCTGCTGGCTGACTGACATGCTTAGGACACAGTTCATTTCACAACCCGTGAGTCAAATCTCTTGTAAAAATCAGGGTAAGGTTTCATTCAAGAGACTTTCTTGCTGTAATCGTTAAATACATGTATACACATCTACACCCATTTTTATTCAAGGATGAGGGCTGAGTGATATTTTGATATTTAATATGTAGACTGATTTTATTTCATTCAAAAGAATTAAAAAGACTCAGTTTGGTTTGCAATATTTAAAACAAGAAATAAACTAATGGAAGTGGATAAATTAAGCAAAGCATGCTTTTCATTAAATAAGTAACAACTATAATGAATAATAACTCTTACTTATATGCACTAATCTAATAAATCTAATAATAAAACTGGAAAAAGCTGGAAAATAAAATAAAGATTACTGAAGCATGTTTTACAAGAAAATAATATGTTAGTCTTTGCATTTGAACAATTTAATTAAATGCTACTTGCCGTGTCTTTGAAATTCAGAAATATAATATATTATCACAGTAAGTACCAAACCATTTTTTTATTCCTGTGTAGTTATTACTTAGGTTATTAAAACTTTTGAATAATTACTAAAACAGTCATGAATCATAAAAATAGCATTTTTAAAAAATGCACGCTCACAATATTGTGATACATCACCTAACCCTCATCCATATAAACCCTTAGCTACAACACAGAAAATTCATTTTCCTCTTTTCAGTTCCTCTCTTAGTCTTCCTTTGTTCCCTTCAACTACCCACAATGCAATACCCAGAATTCGCCAGCTAGCAACTATGTTCCCCCTCAAAGAATAATAAATTTTTGATGCTGTTATCACTAAGGTTACGGTTAGGTGCAATACAGATACATTATATAAGATGCAATCCCCATATGCTCTTGATTGCTTGTATACCTCACACACATATATCTACGAAACTCAGTGCAGCAATATTTCATATACACAAATGATAAATTACAACATAACAAAAGCCATGAATTTCTAACAGCACACATTGCACGGCATGCTGCATATGAAGCGGTAATTGGTTAATAATGTCTCCAGTACCCATTCCATTAATAACCTCTTCAAACCCATTGGAAAAAAAAACTTCTTTTTTATGAAAAATGTGGAGCCAACCACACCACTCTAGGAGGCCAAACTCTGGCCTGCACTGCTGGATGAGGCTGAAGCAGAGGAAGGTGAAGTGCTGAAGTGTGCTCGGGAAAACAGCCAGCAGGTGATGTGAGCGCTGACAGCCTACGGACGGGCATTATCATCATCATCAGGCCCTCGACCTTCAACACAACCCTCCCCTTCCCCTTTTTCCCCACAGTGTGTGCCGCATTTGAATAATACATTCTCCTCTCCAGCAGAGACAATCCAACCTCCTCCTAACCAGGGCTAAACAAGTACAGTGTCTGCTCCGTGGTACCATTCATGTTTACTACAGACCCCAACACAAAGACCAAACGAGGTTACGGGGATCAGCAAGTGCATTTTTCTGTAATGTCGACCATGAGGATTTCATCACTTTCCAAATGCTGTACACTTCCTTTTATAAGAGTGTTGTAACATTATTTTTGCAATCTTGCCAAAACATAAATACACTGGAAGTTAAAACTCGTTGCACAAGCGGTTGACACAAATGTTAAGAATGACTAGAACGTTTTTGAACAAAAAGGCAGACTACACTACACTGCACTGCACTGCAAAACAGGCCTCGGAAGGCGGTGTGAACTTAGAATGCACTTTGCAGATTTTCTATTTATTTTAAATGCAATATCTGCAACCTTGCTACCAAAACATACATTTCGGGCAAGCCTAAACAAAACCAATTTTATGAATCCAAAACCAAACTATTCTGCATGCAAATATTTTATTGCATGATTTTTCCTGTTAAAACAAATGCGTTCCCTAAAATTTGTAAACAATTTTTAAACCTATTTGATGCTTTTAAGGCATTTTATTGCATTTAGTAAGAATTTTAGTTACATGTTAATTTAATATTTAATGCATAAAATATTTTAGTTTTAGTTCAAAATAGTTTGGTTTTGGATTCATAAAATTGGTTTTGTTTAGGCTTGCTTTTTTTACCATGTTAAAATATTATATCAAAGTAACGTAACATGCAAAAAACGTAACAAATGTGTTTGAAGAAAGCATAAAAACATCATCCATAAATCACCATGCCTCAAACCAAATGTTGTATTACACAGCAGCATTAAACCAAGGATCAATCATTTATTCTGTTTTACATTTCAGTATAAATTATCACACATAATTCACGCCACACGCTGACCTTGTTTACAGTCACAGAATCGATCTTCAAGAGACAGGCCTTATCAAGGTTGTTTGATTGATTCAAAAAGCAGCTCTATTCAAGCTGCATGAATTCTTAAGATTTAGACAAGCACTTAATTAGTGCATAAAAGGAAAAACAATCCACGATAATCTATATATTTGAACATACATTTAAATTTAAAATATTAATACCCTTATCTGAACACAAAAAGAAGACGAAAGTTCTGAGCAATGTGATGGCTCAGTCTCTTTCACCAAATCTCATTTTATCCAGTATTTGAACTTCCTAAGTACTAGGACTGAGCTCAAGCTGTGTAGCTCTTATTCCGAAGCAATGGCTTTCTGTCTTACAAAAGGACACAGTGGCCACGAAAGCATTTTTGTAGACTGTCCTAAGGCCTGCTCCCAGCTATTTTCCATTTTTGACATGTTTCAATGAGCAGATACTGGGTTATATCTGTAATGTGACAGAACTGAATCATTACTTTTGTCACAAGAAACTGCAGCCACAGAAATATACAGCCTGCACATTTATTACTGATACAATGTAAGTTTTCCAGGTTTGATACCAGGTTTTAGACCCTTCCAAAAAATAAATTACTATTTATAGTAGTAGATGTATTATATTTTAATCTAAAATACTATAAAATGTAATATTGTAGCATAGCAGACTTCACAACCAAACTTCCTAACAAAACTTAAATATGGATTCATCCATCCATAACACTCTTTCATCTTTTTAAGTTTTCCATCTACCCCTTTCTTTTCATCTTTGAGAGTCAGATGTGGCTCTTTCTATGAAACGCTCAGCCAGTGTCTGAGAGCATTCTCTGATGCGGATGAAGCTGGTGTTTAGTGTGCGATGTTCAATGCCGCTTCCAGCTGAGCACCAGTAACTTTCAAACTACACATTCTTATATACTCAATCTCTTGTTGTGTATCTAGGACGATCATATTTATTTCTGTGCTGGTTAGATCAAGTTTGCCTTTCTCTTTTGTATGCAACAACCTTCATCTCTCAACAGATCAACACACTGATGAGTTTCTAAAGAAATGTGCTTCTTTCTAGTCATTTTAAAACCAAAATTCGACTTGCAAGTGAAAGGATGGAGATCATATTTCTATTCTTCTAAACTGCATTTCTTCCCCGAGAATGTAGAGCTAAGGAGACTCTCGCAGAGAACCCACG
>JAUCMS010000062.1:12656184-12668446 GCA_032357445.1 Enteromius radiatus | reverse complement strand
AAACCATCTAAATTTAATCATTATAACTTTAATCTAAAATAATCTATAAAAATTGGAGTCAGATTTAAAACGAGGAACACCCAAATTAAATATTTTAAACCTAAGATCTAAAGAGCCAGCACATGTTCAGTAGCGCTGGGAGACAGCCGAAACACGCAGGCCTGTGAAAATAAGGCCATCCTTACACAAGAAATTCAATACTTCAGCAGCTGAAAAAAAACCCAAAACAAAACACATTTTGCTGCAATTTGCATGCTTCATTAAGCCACATTTTCAACTGTGCTAATAATAAAAAAAGGTTTCTCCAGAACAAATTTGCATATTAGAATGATTAGAGTGAAAAGGCTTTTTAGTAACCTGGATGCTGGCGATGATGGGCTTTTGCCATCAAAGTCAAAATTAGAATTTTAAAATGCATAAATAAAAGTTATTCCGAATAGTAAAAATAATTCAGAATAATTAATTTTATTTTTAAAAATATTAAAAAAATAATAACGGCATCAGCAAAATAAGCACAGTGTCATCTACTATAACCAAAATAATAATAATAAATATATATAAACTATGACAAAACTTAGCAAAGACAGAGCTTCCCATCTTCCCCACGACTCTGACTGACTGTGAAACACAATTTCACCATCCAGCTGGATTCATAAACAATAATCTCATCATGTTTGCTCAGAAATCTTGGAGTAATCATTGATAACCAGCTGACCTTCAAAGACCAGATTGCAAATACAGTACGATTATGCAGATTTGCACTGCACAACATAAGGGAGATCAAGCCCTTCCTTACATCTAGGCCCTTGTCATTTCTAGGCTGGACTATTGCAGTGCTGCTCTGGCTGTAATTCAGTGAAATGCAATAAAACGTCTACAAATGACTCAAAACATCTCTAACAAGCTCAAGAGAGCACACGTCACACTTCTCTTTAAATCTCTACGCACAGGTTGCAGGTAGTCTCGCGTAACCAGACCTTTATGGCGCTTTTCCACTACACAGTGCCAGCTGTGCACTGCCATTTTTCACCCGCCATTTTTAAAAAGTTTGGCCAGAGATCCATTACATATTATGGCAACTCGGATGAATACACCGTGGTCAAACGAGGAGGTGCAGACTTTCCTTTGTGTGTGTGGGTAGTGGGTGTGTGTCGTGTAGAAGATTACGTCACGGCAGTTTCCTGCAGCTTTTTACACAGTGGAAAACCAAACAGAGCCGAGCCGAGGCGAGCTGGTACTGTGTAGTGGAAAAGCGCCATTAGACTGACAGCAAAAGGTCTGGAATACATGGCAGGTTTCATTGGCCAAGGTCCACCCATAAGACTAACATGTCAAACAACCAAGTTTGTTTCGTTCAGTGTCACATTTTGGGGTGCCAGGATAACAGACCAGTGCATAAACTTTTTGAATGCATTTTGTGCTGCAAAATTTTAATATTTAACATTTTGAAAAAATTCTGAAAAAGCTTGTTGTCATGGTTAAAAGCACAACAGCTTTCTTTTCTCGTGAGCAGTTCGGCTTCTGTGTCACGGCATCTTTGTTTCTTGGTGGAAGGCAAAAGAATGCGTCACACACGTCTCCCGGAAATCCTGTATAATTCTACCAATCCGACCATGACTTCGAAAGTCCTGAAGTGTTCCCAGATAAGCTTGCCATGTGCATCAGACATACAGCTAACTGTCCATGGGCGTGAAGTTTGAGGCTGAGACTAGGTTGCAGGTAAATAAAGTTCAAGACATTGATGCTTGCACACAAAAGAACCACGTGCTAAACACTCTCTTCCTTTCACTCTCTTTTACAAACCCTTCAGAAGCGAAAGTGAGCAACGCCTCGTGATACAATCTCAGAAATGCACCAAATCACGTTGCAGAATGTTTTCCCTCATTGTTTTTAGCTGGAATGCGAGCTGAAAAACAATTCCTACATGCTTTCACTTTATCTTAATTCCTCTCTGTACTACCTTGTACTTTTCTGAACAATGCTAGAAACTCTGCATCAATAGCACTTCTTGTATTTATTGCCTATTTAGGATGATAAAGCTAGTTGTGTTCCTCATTTTAAAGTCACAACGGACAAAGGTTTCTGCTAAATGAATAAACATTTATGTAAATGTAAAGTGTTCTGGTCACATAACATCTAAAGGTGCATTTCTCTTATGAAATATTTTAAATATTGCTATCATTATCCTTAAAGAAATCCATTGCCATATATCCTTTTTTATGCAATACTGGCAATGTCATTGCAGTTTTGTATTATTGACAGAATTACCACCATGCAGCGTTCACCACCATTAAAATCTCATGTAAAAATCTTACTGTGCCCCCCTAAACACACTCCTTCACAGATCATCTAGCTGCGCAAACATCTGATTCTTCAACAGCTGGCTCTTTTCCACAGAGCAGTCTGCTCAATGGCCATGGGAGAAATCAAGGGTAAATTAAAAACCAAACAAATGCTGTCGTTTAAGTAACACACAAAACTGATTAACGCACCAAAGAGTGTCCTTCCCAATTCTAGCGGTCAATATTTGCTTCATATTATCTCCTCTAACACTTCTGCTGCGTTACTGCCCTAAAAGATACAGCTGTGTTACATGTGCAGCATCCAATCAAGTGGCCTAGTTTGTAAACAGGCTTGTTGACTCAGCAGCAGAGGGTTATGAACACATCAGCAGAACACAGAGGTAATCACTGTTTTCATTATATCGTGCTGCATCTTTTTTTTTTTTCTTGGGAAATTTAAATATTTCTTGAGGCTTATGGTTTCAGATCATTGTTTAGCCCTTCACGCGCTCCTCGTGAAAGCATATCTGTAACAAGGAATGAATTATTTAGTAGCTTTTTTGTCTTTTACATAATACATCACAGGGTTGACAAAAGGTCATTTCTGTGATACATATGGAAAGTAGGCCTCAGATAAAATAAACAATAGTTCTTCAGAAAATATCAGCTGCAAAAATGCCCTTATTACATGTCCTGAACACAACATGTACTTGAAACAACCTTGGCTGTAAGGAATTGCAATCAGGACTAAAATGGAAAATATAATTACTTTTATCTGTCAATCATCATTAATAATCATGAGACAAATGTACTGTCTGGAAGTAAACAATAAAGGCCAGAGGTTTCCTTCTAATTTGGGGCAAAATGGGAACAGTTTATTTATTGGTGTTTCAGAATAGAAACAGATATTCTATATTAACAATTTAACATTTAAATCAACAGATAAATACGCTGTTCATAATGTGAACGTTACAGAACTTCACGTCTTTCTTTGATCAAACCATGTTTTTACCTGTGCTTTTTTATCTTGTTTCCTCCGTCTCGCTGTTGATACAAGCCATTGTAAGGTAATGTAAAATTGTGAACACTTTGCATTTTCAAACCAACAAATGCCACTCCGAGCTTCTTTTTTTTTTTTTTTTTTTTTTTTTTTTTTTTTGCGCTATTAACTTCCGTTTACCCATATATGGACTGTCCACTGTAAAGGCCCAAAATGATTGACGGGCCTTTAAAATCTAAAAATTTATTTATTTTTTAGTAATAATCAATATTTGAATACATATTAAAAATAATAATTATTATTAAGTTTTACAGTGAATTATATCTTTCGGGTAGAACCTTAATGGAAGTTAACTTTACACAGTGACATTTAACATAATCAGTAAAACACATCTACACACATTAAACAGATTCTTCTATTTCTCCATACAAATATTTGCACAAATACCGATTGACTCTCTCTGTTCCGAAGCGGAACGTTATTTATATTCCGTGTTTCCCGCCGGACATTAAAACCGGGTACTATGCTCCACTGGCTTTCACGTTAATACTTTCGTTTTTACATTAGTTACTTATTTCTTGCGTAATTAACGCCAGCTGTTTGTATTTGCTTTAAACGGTGTTTATCATTGTAACAAATATGACTTTTACTGTACACCAGCTCGGTATCTGAGTACCATGAGCAGTAGCTGTGTTTCTCCTTAAGCATGTAACCATAGACCATCCATCAGAAATTAATTACAAGTGATCTGCAACAGTTTCTTCTGCTCATGGCTCCAGTCTGTGCTGATGTTCGAGCTGTTTTGCCCTCGACCGTGTCTGAATTCCCCCTTCACTTCAGCGAGAAGATTGAATTGAGTGTGTTGAAGCTTCTTGAGCTGGTTAGAGATCAGCTGTACAGTGAAGCAGACTGCCCAGCTTCTGCTCAAAGAGCTCAGGTTATTATCGATTACTCCTGGGAGAAGCTCAACACTGGGACATGGAGAGATGTGGACAAGGAGTGGAGGAGAGTTTACTCTTATGGCTGCTTATTCAAAGTCTTAAGTTTTTGTCATGGAAATCCTTCTCAATGCAATATCCAAGAGGCCATTAAAACCTGTGACATGGGTTTGTTAATGGGAGCAGGCATCATGGACAACATTCTGCAAAGGCTTGTAGGTGTCTTAAGACATAAATTGAAAATGGAAAGTCCAAACAAAGCAGGAAGGAGTGGAGAACCCTGTTCAAAGGTAAAGTCATCTTTCTTAAAGACAAGAGCATGAAGGATTTATAGATACATTTTGTAAATATTTTAAAGTAGCATAAATGCTACTTTAAAATATTTACAAAATGTATCTATAAATCCTTCACTTTAATTTTAGTTTTGCATTTTAATTAAGAAAATATTTTTTGTACCTTTTTTGAAGGCCTATATATAGTTTTATATTTATTTTAATTATTTATTATTTATTTTAATACTTCAACATGCCTTCTATGTTATTATTTTCCAAACAAAAAACTAATCAAAATTATTTGTCTTGCTATAGTTATTATCCCTATAAAATTATATTTAATAATTTTCAGCTCTTATTGCAAATATATTTAGTAAATAATTTGAAAAGAAACATTTAATAAAATGATGTGTGAATTTATTAATTAAAAATGGAATTATGTGTTTACAAATATATATTTAACATTATATTATTGTTTAAGTTTAATTTTTGTGTTTGTTGGGATCAGTTAGGTCAAATAAAAATGTGATTTATTTTATTTTATTTTTATTTTTTTTTAACATCTATTTATTTATTTTTGGATAAGGTTTGACCTGTGTTTAATATTGAGTCAGAAACATTAGTTAATCATGTCATGCTCTTTAAAACCTTATTCTAATAGCCTACATAGCTGTACGTTATTCACTTATAAAGCTTTTCTGCAGCAGAAAATGAAAGTGGACTGTGTGTCTGAGCCAGCAATAAACCCTGCACAGGCAGTGCCTAGGATTCATTGTCCATCCCTGGAGCGCTTCAGATTAGATTTCCTGGATCCTCAGAGACCTGTGATTATAGAGGGAATAACTGACCCCTGGCCGGCCTTCACCCAGCATCCATGGAGGTACTGAAAAACATGCATTATTAGATTTTATCTTCTGAAACATCTGTACACTGCCATATAGTACACTCTCTCTAAGCATAGACTACTTACGAACCATCGCTGGCTGCCGGACGGTACCTATCGAAGTGGGATCCAAGTACACTGATGAAGAGTGGTCACAAAAACTCATCACAGTTAATGACTTCATAGACCGCTACATCATAGGATCAGTAAGAATCATTTGGGTTTTATTTCAATGTAAGGTAAAGGTTTATTGTTTTTGTTTCTCTGTAAACTGTCTGTACTTTGGATCTTTTTCTTCTAGGCAGAGGATGGAGTGGGATATCTGGCTCAGCATCAGTTGTTTGATCAGGTCATATGCATTACTTTTTGGTGCTACTAGAGCAGAGGTCTTTACCCCTGCTCCTGGGGACCCACTGTCCTGCAAACTTTATTTCCAGCCTGCTTCACCACACCTGCCTGTGTATTTTCAGGAACTTGATTGGCTGTGTCAGGAGTATTTGATTAGGGTTCTAGCTAAACTAGGACAGTGGGCCCCAGGAACAAGGTTGAAGTTGTAAATGTTCCTGTGTACTAGGACCAAAATCTACATACTTAATTTTTAAAGGGATAGTTCCCCCCAAAACTAAAATGTACTAAAAATGTACTTAAAATGTACTCATGCACAGGTCAGCCCAAGTGTAGATGAATTTGTATCTTCATTGGACTTAATTTTATTAGAAATAACAGGACTTGCTCACAAATGGACCTTTTGCAGTAAATGGGTGCCGTCAGAAAGAGAGAACAAACTCTGACTCCATTACATCAGTTAACATCTTATGAAGTCAAAAGCTGCGTGTTTGTAAGAAACAAATCCATCATTTTGAACTTTTTAATCATTGCTTTTGGTTTTATAATTATAACATGTAATAACATATTTATAAGCACTGTTTATCACTTGCTGTAAACGATGCTTTGTCTGTACATATTTCACACCTGATTCGGACGAGACAACTTTTCACTAAAGAAATTATTATTATCGATTCATTATTATGGATTGGTCAGTTTTAGCCAGAAGTGTTTGAGTTTCAAGTTAAAACTGAATTACAAAGACAAACATATGGATTATTGTAATGTTTGTATCGGCTTTTTGAACTCTCATTCTGATGGCACCCATTCACTGCAGAGGATCCAGTGGTGAGCAAGTGATGTAAGGTTAAAATCTCTACAAACAAACAAATCAGCCTTTAGCAAGTTTTCATTTACGGCTGCACTATTTCTTAAATTTTCTCACTATTTTTAGACTGCGCTTTAGCAGTCTTCTTAGACGTGAAATTATACTGATGAATGTAGCTTCATGTAAAACCAATAGCAGTCACTCTAGCTGTTATTCATCCTGATAGGTTCCAGAGCTGAAAGGAGATATTCGCATTCCAGACTATTGTTGTCTTGGAGAGGCAGATGAGGATGACATTACAATTAATGCCTGGTTTGGGCCTGGAGGGACCGTGTCTCCTCTCCATCAGGATCCCCAACAGAATTTTTTGGCACAGGTAAACAAGAGACAAATGGTTCATTTGGCATTTGAAAGGCAAGGCTTTTGTTCTCCCTTTTTCACAGCATTCTTGTTTTGTTTTTGGACGTCAGGTGGTTGGAAGGAAATACATCAGGCTCTACAGCCCAGATGAAACTAATTATCTCTATCCTCATCAGTCACAGCTACTGCACAACACCAGTCAGGTACAGACCTCATTTATGACAGCATGTTTCTTGAGTGTTTTGAGTTGCGTTGTAATATCTTCTGAAAAAACACTCAAAATTGTTTTACCACCACCACCACCAGGTGGAGGTGGAGAATCCAGACCTGGAGAGATTCCCAGACTTCTCTAAAGCCTCATATCAGGAGTGTGTTCTCCGGCCCAGAGATGTCCTCTTCATCCCTCAGCAGCACTGGCATTATGTGCGCTCTCTAGAGCTCAGCTTTTCTGTCAGTTTTTGGTGGTCCTGATTTGTACATATTAAAACTTGCTTTTGTGTTGTCATGTCTTGTCTTTATTTGCAGTTTTAGGCTCTGTTATACACATATAGAAATGTATTACTTACTGTAAATGATGGGGTTATTATTCAGTATTCAAATAAATTAGATATTCATTTCTGACATCTTTGCTCTTGTTACAATTCAAATGTAAATGCCAATTGGTCTTAACATACCCTATTCTCTTGTATTTAAATTGTTTTTTTTATTGTTACATTACAAATTCCTACATGTACTGCATTAGACTAATCGGGACTCATCACAGCACTTGCATAATGTTGCGGTTTTGTTTATTTGATTGCTTCTGTCATCATTTCACTTTATTAATCAAGTCACTTCAGCTGAATATATATGCTAAAGTAATATATAAATTCTAACATGCCAAAAAGCATTACTTTTTAACATCGGTTCAGATATTTTACCATAAGCAGCAACGTATTCAAGCTATATATATTGAATAGTATATGTACTGTATAATCTGAACTTTTTTTAAGACACATTTGAACAGTGTGCTTCTCAATTTTGTATTTTTATCTTAGCAGCTGTACAAAATGTTACAATTCTATAGAGAAAGCAAATCAATTTTGTTTGCTTATGAATCAGAATTCAAAACCATGTAAGAGAATGGTTCGTTAATGGTCAAAAGGCTAGCTTCAGCGATGAATCAGCAGGCTTTGCGATTACGACCTTCTTGAGCGGCGTGACTGTGTTGGAGCAGTGTTCTCTTTGGAGGATGAAGGCAGACTTTGTGAACTCTGTGACTGGGAATGCTGCATTTCTGCAAATGAGAAAAAGAAATATGAAAACATCAAAGTCTTCTGCAGTACACAGACAGTTCAAATTAAACCTTAAATCAATCTTAAAGAAAGACAGCTCACCTGGAATTTCGTGAGGCCAGAAATCATTGCATGCCGGACAACGAGGATCACTGCGTGCTCTAAAATATCGAGCAACACACGGGAGGTGCATCTTGATTCCACAGGCTGGGGTTTCACACATCTGGCACTAAATGTAAAATAAAAGCTCTTGTTTGAAAACACTATCAAATGAGCCCAATCACCAAGCCGATGCCATAGGAATAAAAATTTCAATCGATGTAACATAAATGGCTAAAAAAAAAAAATTGAGCTTCAATTCTAAAGCCTGGATTTCCTCAATAAATAAAACTTCTCAACCTTTACTTGTGTTCGTGTCTTTACCTGCAGGGCAATGTTGTGGCACACATGACACACTTTGATAAGGTCTT
Organism: Enteromius radiatus; assembly: GCA_032357445.1. Taxonomy (NCBI): domain Eukaryota; kingdom Metazoa; phylum Chordata; class Actinopteri; order Cypriniformes; family Cyprinidae; genus Enteromius; species Enteromius radiatus. The sequence goes on along the minus strand of JAUCMS010000062.1, from coordinate 12,659,814 downwards.
GGTAGATCGTGCGCATATACTGCTCCATCTCCACAATGCAGCGCACACTCAGAGTGTATTCACCGTCTTTCTGAAAAGAACAAAATAAAAGCGTCTTAATTGGTTTTGGCGGCAGCAACCAGTGAGTGAGTTGTTAATAACTTTGTCCAATGTATGCGAAAAGACCAATTTTAAAATGAATGGCCTACCTCTTTTAACCATTTGTCCTGCACAAATTTGTTTAAGACAAGCTCGGTTTCTTTTTTCTTCAGTTTCTTTGTCCGGAGGCTGTCACCACAATTTAATATATCGGTGGAGGAGGCGGTGCCACTCTCAGAATCTACAATCAGGTCCATCTGAATGCAGAGACAAAAAGTTCAGAGATATTATGAAAACAAAACATGATTTGCCTAAAAACTAAATAAGATTTTTTTTATATTCTCATTTTAATACTCGTATCCTCAGGACAAACAAGAGATAAGTAATGTGCACTAAAGTTTTCCACAGCACTACTATGATATATATATATATATATGTGTGTGTGTGTGTGTGTGTGTGTGTGTAATTTGCTGTGAACAAGCATTTACCGTTTTTCTGAATAATTCCAGTTCATTATCTGCATAATCAGATGCCATTCTTGTTATGTCCGTCTCCGTTACATTTACCTGAAAAACAGATGTATTTTTCATTTCTTTTTTGACTATATCATACCAAGCAAGTATTAATAAAATAATAATATATAAAACAGACTTTAACTAACCAAGGCATAATACTCAAGACCATCCTCTTCAGACATGCCTTTTCTGATGTGCATGAATAAAGGCTGAAGTTGAGTGTTGATGGCATTAATGAAGTCATCCAATCTGTCTGTATAGTGTGCTAGAAAGGCAAGACAGATGCATAAATTCAAACAAGACACCTAAACACAACTGAACTGATATCCATAACAATATTCAAACGCTGAGACATTGAAAAAAAGAGTGTAAAATAAATACTACATAAACACATGATTCAACAGAATTTGGCTAAATTGCAATCAGTGGAATTTCCTTCATACCTCCATGACTCTCACAGCAGTGTTTGTGTAAAGCTACGGCCTGAGATGCACTGATGATGCCGTTGCTCATGATGGTCTGCAAGAAGCGCTTGTGACTGTCTCCCACTGTTCGGGACATTCTGCTTTATGTACTCTTGAGCTGGAGAAGACATTTCACGATAAAAAGTTTGCCAATTTTGCCAATACTGAGCAGGCAAAGCGTGATATGACTGTGGGAGAACCCTTATTACTAAGATATTTAACAAGTTATGTTTAAACAATATTTATGATAGTATTAAGTGCCATCCTCCACCTATGGGTGTTTATCAAGGGATGATGTTCCGACCAGAATGAGACACAGGTAATTACATTTTAAGATCTGGTTGACCCAAATGGTTCTGTTTGTAGTTTAACCGGATGTTTAAGTTGGTAAATGTTCGTCTATAAATAACTAACGTTAAGGTCTTTGTAGGGTATATACAGCCAGGAAAAACTATTGTGAACGTAAACACATTCAAAAATAGTGTAACGTTAAGCCGCGAGCTAAGCTGCACAACATCCTCAATACGACATGCCACATCAAAATAAGCGTGCATTCGTCACAGCATTCAAAGACCGACATCGTAGTCTGGCCCAAACAGGTCTGTATTAAACACATATTGTTACAAAACGCTTCTTCTTACATACCTGCTTTCAAAATGAGGCCGAGCTGTCATTTGGTGCAGCATTCGCGCGTTCCCACTAGAAACAGTACTTCCGGTCACGTGGTAGGATCTATTTACAAGCAAGATATCTGGAAAGGTTAAATAAAAAAAGGAAAGTCGATAAAAATCAAACACGACGAATAACACGTATGTTTTTACAAAATGTTCTTTTTACCGTGGACTGTGTAATATATTTTCAGCTTTATCTTTAACAGCAGTCAAGGTGTGTTTAATATTTTAAAAACAAATTCTCATATTAGCAGACAGATTACACATATCTTCACATATGACCAACAATAATAAAATATCATAATGAAATATTATCAAAATATACAGAGATGACAGAACCTGAATTTGTAGTCATTTCAATATCAAATACATCAATTACTTGCTGTATTATTGTATAACAAACACAACAAACAGTGAGTATGTTATTGTAAGCTCTTATTCTCACATTTAAGTATTTTGTTATATCACTGAAACACAAAATTTGATGGTGTTGACAAATATGCCATTTTTTTACAAAACAAATAGAGTTCATTTAGTAGCCATTTTGTTTATTTCCATTGATACTAGATGCTAACGGAACCTGCTTCAGGAGAATAAAATGATCTAAATTATTTTCTCAGAATTTGGAAGAAAATGTTAACATCAGGATTTAAAATATTCTAAAACTATAAAACTTAGCAGAGTCTGTCTGACAGCGATGAGGTGAACTGTGGCGAGGGGGTCCTTTATACTAGTGACAGCTGCCCCTGATATTACCTGATTTTATTACATTTTAATAAATGTCTGATGGTGTTGACAAAAACTGGGGACGCAACTTTAAAAATACACACGTGTCATTAAAAAACAATCTTGCTTTGATAAGAGACATTTTTAAATGTTGCTTTTGATAAAACAAGCTATTTTTAAAATTTATATTTATAATATTAAAAATATTTGTATCCATGATTGAACCCTTCTCTGTGGACAGACTGTTATAGATGCAGTGAGAGGACAATACGAGTCATAGATATGGTATAATAATGAGGAAATTGAATTGAAGGTGATAACTGTGGTAAACACATTCTATTATTGATCCCTCATAACATTTAAAATGTAAAATATTTTAATTTTTAAATCTAATAGCAGTTACACTTGCAGGGCCTGTTTTGTCCCATGTCTCAAGAATGACTGAGCCATGCTTGTTATTGTATTGCTATATCCAGAATCTGTTGATCTATTGAATAAAATAGATGTAAATAAACATATTTGGCTACTTAATCACAATTAATAGTTGCAATGTTTCCTTCCTGAAACATAAAATAGGAAATTTATTAAAAAAAGTATCTTTTTTTGTGTGAAGAACCTTATTGTATGTGTGACAATGGAAGGACATCAAATGAATCTACAACATAACATCTAGGCCTGGTTTCACAAACGGAGCTTAGCTAAAGCCAGGACTTGGTCTTAGTTGAGATATTTAAGCAACAAAAATGCCTAAGAAGAAAACATTAAGGTGTGGATCTTGACACAGAACAATGACGCTGGCATATTGTAAGATGTCAGAACAAGATATTTTCAGTTGAGACAGCTCAAACATGCATTTTAGTCTGGGACTAGCCTTGTCTGTGAAACCAGGGGATAACTGAAAAAAGGGCCATCTGTGCACACTCCTGCTTAGAACCAGCTTAAACCAGCTGCCCTGCTTCTAGTGTAGCTAGCAACATTTTCTTCCAAAAGCACCTAGCAACAAATTTAGCCATTTTTAAAATGTATTTGGCAACCTTTGGTAAATGACTCAGACAATAAAAAGGCATACATTTTTGATCATATTACCCCAATTTTAAATTCTCTGCACTGGCTGCCTATTAGATTTCGCATCAGCTATAAAATATTACTTCTTACCTATAAGGCACTTAATGATTT
>JAUCMS010000062.1:12631212-12647622 GCA_032357445.1 Enteromius radiatus | reverse complement strand
ATGTGAGGGGTGTACTCACTTTTGTGAGATACTGTATATATTGTGTGTGTGTGTGTGTGTGTGTGATTATTAGAGCGAGAATATATTAATCTCAAGAAAGTTGTTTAAAGTACGTTAATTCCTGCACTCAATACTCAGTCAGGGCTCCTTGAGCACAAACTCCAGCATCAGTAAGGACTAGAATGGAAAAGATCAGCCTGTGGCTCTGCTGAGGCATTATTGAGCTTCAGCTCGTCTGGATTGTTGGATTGACTGCTTCTCATCTTTCTCTTGAAAATATCCCATAGATTCCACATGGGCTTCAGGTCAGGCATGTTGGCTATCCAATCAAGCACAGTAATATTATGGCAAGCAAACCACTTAGAAATAGTTTTGTCACTGTGGGCAGGTCCTATAGTAAAAGAAAATCAGCCTCCATAAAGCTTGTCAGCATATGGAAGCATAAAGTGCTCTAAAATCACCTGATAGAAGGCTGTATTGACTTTGTATCAGATAAAATGCAGTGGACAAACATAATTATGTAGCAGATGTAAATCATCACTGACTTAACTTTACACTGGACTTCAAGAAGCTTGGATTCTGTGCTTCTCCAGTCTTCCTCTGGACTCCAGACCTTGATTTCCAATTGAAATGCAAAATTTACTTTGACCAGAAAAAAAGCCTTTGTTGACCTCCTTTATTAAGAAAGTAGTCATATGCATTGCTCTGCTGCGATTTTGGTGTAATTCTTGTTTCCATTCATCCTTCCTTCAATTATATGAATTTTGCCAGTGCTATACCATGATGTTTTGGGCTGATGTGCAGTGCCATTTGATCTTATGGCATCCAAAGAGTAAAATTTTTAGACCAGACTGTATTCTCCCAGTATTTCACAGGTTTGTCAAAATAATGTGTAGCAAACTTTAAACCAGCTTCATCATGCTTTTTCTTCAGCATTAGAGCCTGCGAACAGGCCAGTACTTAATGTTTTCTTTTGAACGAGTGCACACGCTAATTGCAGGTCTTTCAGAAGCTTTCCACACGTGATCCTTGGCTCTTGGACAACTTCTTTAATTCTTTAATGTAATTCTTTTCACTGCTCTGTCAGAAATCCTGCGAGGAGCACCTGGTTGATCTTTCTTCATGTGTCCAGTACTTTTTTTCCTGTGCCATGCCACTTTATTACACAGAACTTGGTTTCTGAACTTATTTTGTTTTCTTATATGTATGGATTTCATGTCAACAGCACCTTTAAAAACATATTTACTGAGAAAATGGTAATGTGTTCAATTCTGTTCTGTTCTGTTTTTGCTAATAAACTTTTCATATATGTGTGTGTTCATACAGATATCCGAGACGATTCAGAAAACTGTGAGATTCTTTGAAATTGTGAGCAAAAATCTCCAGCCAAATACCAACTACATTGTGACAGCAACAATGAGCACAGCCTATAATAATCATGGTATATCTAGTGACCAGAGCACACCTGTTCAGTTCACCACACGTAAGTCTATCTATATTTGTCTTGAAGATATTATTACATCTGTCTTAATAGACTTATGATCCTGATCAATTTATACGTCTTTTACAGCTTTATCACCATGTGAAAGAGCCAAAATCATCATTCCACCTCTCTGTTTTGGTGTAATAATCATAATTCTAGCTATTTTCTTCTGCATTTTGAGGTGAGTTCTGTTTTATGTTTTAACATCATTCAAAAACATTTTTTTTTTGCTATTCCTCCACGCATCTTTGACCCATTCAGTTCTGACATGCTTTACTTTTTCATTACAGAATAAAGAACAATTGGTGGGACAAAGTCTCCATGCCAAAAATAGATGATCTCGGAGAGGAGAAGGTGGGAAAGAGATCCTGCAATAACCATCAATAATACTAATAATTCATTATAATTTGACTTCCCTTATTTTTCTTTTATGTTTACCAGGGTCATATTTTGCCTTCGTCTGTTATGAAGTTCTCTCCGATCCATGTCGAGATCTCAACACTGGACCTCCAGGAGGATCAGGCTTTTCAAGGCTTAACAAAGAGCACAGAAGGACAGTGGAGCACTGAACAAGCACTTAATGCATGTGGGGCTTTGAAATTCCCCCCGAGCTCGGGCCAAGATCCCACATCTGTGCAGCAAAGTCCTTCTTTGCATTTCCCACCCGTTATGCAAATGGACAGTTCATATCACTGTGTTTAACTGTGCTCTGAATACAAATGCTGTGGTGACCTGTATAATTTTCTTTTCATTTCGAGTGAAATGTGTTGAACAGTAAGAGCTTTCTTTTAAATGCTGATTCTTTCCTTAGGCTCCAAAACCTTGAATTTGAAAGTTACACTTTGCACAGTAAGAGGTTCTATGGCGTCTCATGCTTAAAGAGTTTACAGCACAATTTAAGATTGACTGTCCCATCAACTGCCAAGTAATGAACACTGTCATGGCCCAGACATCTAAACTTTATGAAGCTATGAGAACACCGCGGCACATTGATACTTCATTTATTTACATTTTAGTTTGAATGAAACGCAGAACTGAGTACATTATTTGCATCCAGCAGATACTGTCCAAAATGGTGGTACGTTGACATTGCAGTGCCGAATTGTTGTAAATAAAACCATTCATTGTTAGTTAACTTGATTTTAATAATGCATTAGTAAATGCTGAAATTAGCATTAATTAAGATTAATAACTGCTGCACTCTTAGTTCATGTAAGCTAATGTTAACCAATGAATCTTGTGAAGCGTTCCAGGTATTTTCAATAGGATCTTAAAATGAACTTTTTGTGTGTTGAGTTAAAGTGAGGGTTTTTGTGATGCAATGCAGTTTGTTGTTATGAGGATTATTTGTCTGATGATCATTTTCTAGCCCAATGGGAATAGACAAAGTTTCTGAATCTGAAATTAAATGTGGACAAATATTAAATCAAAAGACATATTGAACACAACAGACTTGTACACATTATAACAATAATAATAATTCTTTAATGAAATGCATTACAACATCAAATCAAACCCAGAAGGTTAGAACATTTCATACTGATTGTCAATTACAAATGCAAAAATCTAAATTTGTCACAAAAAGGCTTAAATCTAAACACTATATGAATATGACACATAAATTATTACAAATGATTGCAATCTAATGAAATGTAGTACAAATGTAAAAAGACATGAAATGACACATTAAAACATACAAAATGCAGATCCAACTACATGTAATGCACATTTTATTCAATGTAAAATGTAATGTAAAACTTTTGCTTCCAAATTATAGGCAACAGAATCATAAAAAATTACTAAACTGTTTTCAGAACAAATAATCCGATGTACACACTGGTTTACAACAAACAACACTTTTGCCAAGAAGACAATTGTGAAAACATTATTTAAAAAGGCCAGTTCTCATGACATCACTTTCTGGCTATCTAATACTATCAGTATCTGAACCAGCTTGACTGGTAGGCTTTAACGACTTTAAAATGGTTCACAATACCGAACACAAAGTGTATATTAAGTATGCTTTTAGAAATCTGAAAGTGAATTGGCATGTCATTAGCCTTTGAGAGATTCTATACAATTATACCCTGAGAGAAATGCTTTCTTGACTGAAATGATACAGCTCCACTGTGTTATAGACTAATTGTATCTATATGCATGCTGTATACGAAACTTCTTTGCAAAATATAAAACATCTTAGTGATTCCAAACTTTTCCATTCCGTAAAGAGAGGGAGAATATTTCATAAAATCTGTTTACAATCTCACACGAGAATGTGGCTCCAGGCATATCAGTAGAATAGTAAAAGTTATATTTTACATGGAGCAGGTCCAATCACGGGGGCAGACATGAAATCACATGACCACATAATTACTAGTTTTATCTTGCTAACCCAGCCGTTACCCCACACTTTTGTTAATGGAATAAATAAATCAAGGGAAATTCCACATTCGCTTTTCACCAACTTCACCATGAGGTGTCAGCATAAAACGACATGTCAGTCAGCACAACATAACATAACCAAACCAAGTGCACCTTTAATAATGTTGATGTATCAAATTTAATGTAATACAATTCCATTAAAGATGGAAAATTGTAATGCAGCTCCAACTAACAATTTTCTATTATAGCAGGTAAATAAAATGTAAAAAATCGTAATCCCATTTATATATTAAAACAAAAAAACAAAGGCACTTTTACATAAGTCACATGTAGTGTTTTATACGAACAACTTCATTTTGCATCAAATAGTGCAAGTAGTACACTTACTGAAATGTGTCCTGAGAAAGACTCCCAGCTAATACTCCTGTGCGTCAGCTGACATATTCTGCATCCTCTCCACCAAGAAAAAACACAGCGTTCCAGTAAATCCCATGATGACCATCACGAGGAGCTGCCAGCTCAGCAGAATATAACCACTGTAGAAGAACGCCACAGCTGCAAAAATAGACTGAGAGAGGGAGCTTTTTATTGGCACAATATCGAATCGAATTCGTATATAATACACTTCACCTCATTTATTGGCCACTGTAACTTTAAATGCATTTTATTCATTAAGAAGGTTACGGGTATACTGTGTCTGTCAAACTTAAGGGAAAAACAAAAAAAGTCTTTAATGAAGCACGGAATTTTTTTCAGAATCTATAGATACTAATCATATACTCTACTGACGTAAACCAGCAGTCATCAAATTCTCAAAATACTTTTATTCATGCATTCTATGATGAGGAATGTCAGCTATACATGCATCTACTGATTAGATCTGCAAAGATCATTTTTAATGATTTAAAATGTATATACGTTACTTATTTATTATATAACAAATGTGAGCGTGACCTTTGTTATGCTCACCAAGGCAGCATTGGTTTGATCAAAAACATTAAAAATAACATTATGAATATTTTCTATTGCAATAGATTTTAAATTTTATTTGGGAATTTTCAGCATTAGTACTCCAGTCTTCAGAAATCATTCTAATATAATGAATTGCTGCTAAGTTTCTTTTTATTATCAATATTGAAAAAATGGTGATGTTTAATATTTTATGGGTTTTCAGGGTTCTTCAATCAGAAATCTTTTGTTAGTGTCACTTTTATTCAAGACTTTGATCAAATAAATGTATTAAATAATTAAAAAATATATATTTGAGACAATTTGCCCAATATTTTTCCACACATTATGCAAGCAAATTGGTCTTCTTTGATTCAGTAACAAAGCAGGCTTGTTGATCTCAAGTAAAATACAACTGAAGTCAATGCAGACTGTGGTTACCTGGATGAATTTGAATATAGCGAAGGCTGGTGCGCTCTGCTCAGCAAACGCCCGGCCCAGAATGCTGTAGAGTTGAGTGTTGAAACAGCTGTCCCCAAGACCCAGCAGGAAGCTGCACAGCAGGGCGATGGACACGCTGCAGAAGTGAATAAATGAGCACAGAAATATCAACAACGCAACACTGCACTCCTTAGGAAACCAAATTTATCACATCAGCTTATACTGGATTCACTGTATCCATATTTATCAGTTAAAGCATTCCCTGCCAGTTTTTGTGTTTTGTTTTAAATTATTTAGTACCTCGGTATCAGATATGGCTTATGCTGTGAGCTTGTTTGGAAAACCACAGGTGCATCATCTGGTATGTTGAGGAATATCAAGTAGAAGGCCACAAAGTGCACAACCATCCCTAAAAAGACAACTGATGTGCGCCTGAAACGGTTATTCTTCAGTATAAGTCCAAACAATCCTCCCCCTGCAAACAAGAGACAACAATTAATTACACTCCTAGGCTGTTTTGGTCACAATTGGCTTCCATAGTATTTTTTTTCCTACTATGGAAGTCAGTGGTGACCCAAAACAGCTTGGTTACAAACTTTCTTCAAAATATTTTCCTTTGTGTTCGGCAAAACAGAAATTCATACAGGTTTGGAAATACTTGAGAGTGAGTAAATGATGACAGAATTTTCATTTTTGGGTGAACTATTTCTTTAAAGGAAAAATCCACAGTTTTTCAATATTCCACTATGTTTTTCCCTCAACTTCGACCTTGGTGCAGTAATAACATCACTTCTTGGTTGTATCGACAGAAGTGAGAGGGAGAGGAAGAGGGTGATGACAGAAGTCAAAGTGCTGCAAAGTGTTTTTCCGCCATTATAATTATCTTTTTTATCTGCTTAGAAAAATCGCCCACGTTCTATTTTGTGTCACCATGCGTACTTGTGTAACTACTCGTATAACAGTATTTAAACAGGGAAAACGTGGAAGTTTGGTGGTTTCTAAATGCATCCCTGTTTGGACCTTAAGCAATGAATGGAGCTAAGCTAAATGCTAACATAGTGATTAAGTGCAAGCACTGAGATGGGAGAGATACATATCAACTCATTTAAGTTGAGGGAACAACATAGAGAAATATGGTATATGCTCAGCTTGTCATTACATGTCCATAGACAGATGCTTCTGTGTACTGAAAGTGCACTGACCAACTATTTCTCCGATTCCCAGCACAATGCCTGAGATGCCGATTAAGCCTTTTGCTGCATCACCAAAGTGTGTTGTAGCTCCAATACAGGTTCCATAAACGCCACTGTAAAATGACAGCTCCAAACCTTCAATGAGACAGCAGCGATCAAAACACACTCATCATGCTCAAATGCTCATGCAGTTAATGGCTGTTCCCTTTAGTGATGCCCTTACCGCTGTATGCCATGCAGAAACTTAATAACAATATGGTTTTTGTTTTGAAGATTTCCAAAATTGTTTCTAAAGGAGAAAAAAAGTAATAAATAAACAAATACAATAAAAACAACAACTGATGAAGCACTAGAATAGATGTCCAACCTGACATTTTGTATATTAATAATTTGATGAATTAATTTAATTAAAAAATAGCAAATCATGTTATAAACGTAAAACTCAAGTCAAATGAACTTACTAAACTCTGTTTTAGCTTCCGTCACAGCAGATGTTGCTCTTTGTTTATATCTAAAATAACAATATACAATCATTTATATCAGCTACCAATGAGAAATCTAAAATTAAGTTGCAATCAGCATTTTTTTCAGACGACAAAGTTTAAGAGTTTATAGTTGGGGTTATCATGGCTATCATTTACAGTAATTATTGGAACTTAAAAACAAATTTAAATGATTTGTTGGATTTTTATTTGTTTGTTTGTTTGTCTGTCTGTTAAAATGAAGAACATAAAATTAAACATGAAATTTGTTTTCTGTGCTGGTACATTAAAAATGATTGGTGGGACACTGATGGTTGTAATCTGAATTTCTGGCCAGACTGAGAAGTAGAACACCCTTATTGTTGAATCTGTGAAAGGAAATGTAAAACTCTCATTCCCCATCACAATTCACTAAATGAATGAGTGAATTTACTTCAGTCTTGTGGATAAAAGTGACTGGCCCTCTTCTTCAGAGAGAACCTCTTCCTCCTGACAGACCTTCCTCAGTGCAAGAAAACTCAGCGTCCCGAGCACTGAGATAACCAGCAGAGCAATGAACATAATCTTTCTGTCTCTATCTGTGGAGGGCAAAAAATGTGACATAAGAAAAAAAACAATTTATGCTTACATTTTGTAATATTTGGGTCATTTGAGAGTTAGTATATATTGGGTTAGGAGAGATTAAATAAGTGCTGATTAACTTAAGTTATTTAAAAGAGTGAACACAATCAAGCTTTCATCAAAACACAATTTTTAAGCCATCATGTTACCTGAAATTTCAGTTTTTCCTTTCCAATCAAAATAAACGTATAGATTTCCAAACAACATACTGGAAAGGAAACACAAATAAAACTTTTCATACAGCATTCAAGAACAGTTTTAGATGCTTAAAACAGCTCTGATGATTTTACTGATTTGGTTAGTAAGTTTGCATAACTTCAGTATGAATATGATTTATTTTCTTCAGGAAAACACAAAAGGAGGGCATAGGTAGAATGTCCAAACTGCCATTTTCCATACAAAGACGTAACATAATATAAACCTTATATTAAACTAAATGCTTTACATTACTTATAAATAAATAAAATAAATAAATAAATGAATAAAATTGAAAAACTAAAACCAGATGCAAATGTATGTCTTTGTCAGGAAGATTAATATGATTTGCTAAAATAACTAAAACTGAAAAAAAAAACTATATAGATCAAAAGATTACTAAAATTAAAATTAAAACCAATTAAAAATATTAAGAATTATTCAATAAATGTCAATCAAACGCACATGGAAATATAAAGTAATATGGACTGTGTTAATGACGTTCTTGTTTTATTTTTAAAGCTTGGCAGTTTAAATTTATTTTTAACATTCTGTCTAATATCTCATTTTTTGTGTCCTTTCACAGAAGAGAGTTTAAAACAATATCAAATATGTTTGGATGATCTATGGCTTTAAGAGAGTTATTGATCTGGATGCTGCTGATAAATCTATTGTTTTAACTCCTTTCATTCCATATTAGTTTCCTGTTGATTACCACAGATGATTAAGGTTAATATATTAAAGTGATTCTCAGATGATAATGTTGGGTTAATAGTGCATCAGGCTGATTCTTTGTAAGCGTGTTCTATCGTCTCTTCTTCCTGACCTGCACTGCAGTAAAGCCCAAAACAATCCTGTGTTCCTGTTGATAGTGAAAGCATCAGAGTTCTCCACTAGAAAGTGCCCTTGAGCTGTCCAGAGCACTGTGTATAGAAAAAAATGGAATTAGAATGTATTTCATTATTAATGCATTATTAATTAATGTATTTTTAATAATAAACATTTCTTAATAACCTTTAAGTGCCATTTATATTTTTGCCTGCCATTCATATTCAGACTGACTATAATAGTGTCACCAGTGTAACTAAACTACCTTTTTTTGTTTAGGTGCAACTAGAACCTGCTTCTTCTTTCCTTTAAGTGGGTGAAAGAATTTAAGAATGTGAAAAGTCTACTTCTGTAGAAGTCTGTACTTTACACAAAAGACTAAATACAATGGACTGAGAAAATGTTGAAGTACTGCTTACAAGCTTTGTATTTAGTGGGACTTTTTGATGGCATGAGGGTGATAATTTACTGTATAGTGTTGAGTGAACTATCATGTCAATTATTAGCTTGCAGGTGATTAAGTATTAGATGCGCTTGCATGTTTTAGGTATCTACTTACTGGCTGCTCCAATGCCAATTATCACTGATGTGAAATAAAAGGACCATGTGGATGGAATGATGAATACAGCTATATAACCACTGAAAAACACACAAAAGTGAACAATACAGACAACGGTGGCATGGTGACTACAAGATGGGCAGTCGCAAAGAAATCTGGGATACTTGCCTATAAAGAACTCCACTCAAGAACATTGTAAACTGAGGTCCGATTATTGCAACGATAGTGGGAGCTAACACATTGCAGAATGAAAAAACTCCATATATTATTCCAAGGCTGTTGAAAGGAAAAGGGAAAATGATTGGATTTCCGTTTTCATATCTACACCTACGATTTACATAGCAGACATTAGAAAATGTTATATATATAATGTTTTAGCCTCTACTTCTTATTCATATTGCACTGCTGCATAAGGTCTCTTTTGCACTTCTGTGTCGCAATTACAAACTCAGTGTTCAACTGACATAGATTTGCTACTTTAGTTAGCACAAATTAGTGCCAACCTACACACTTTTTGAAGCGCTTTAATTACAGTAATCTAATTAATGATGAAGAAATCTGAGTTAAAGCTATGAAGTCTCATTAAATCATGTAAAATAACATAACGATATGTTAAATTTGACTGAAACAAATATGTTTTAAAACAATGGTGCAAGCATGCAGTGCATATCCATCATAAACTTCTAAATTATGAATATGGGATGTAGAAAAGGTGAAGGGCTGAGATCTTACCTGTGATACCCACTCCCAGTGAAGTTAGTGCTATTCAAGCTTTTCACCACTGTTTGCTAAAATAATAATAAAACAATACATAAATATTAAAATAAACTTTTTTGCTGTTGACCTAAATAGCCCTGTAGCATGACAAATAAAGTTGATGAAATGTTAAACAAACACTTAATGTAGTGTATGAACTCTAAAACTACATGCATTTAAAAAAAGGTAAAAGAATCATAAAAAGAAAATGCGATTTAAAAATATTTGCATATGAAGGATGTATTCTGCAAGACTATATGTGATATATGGGATATGTCAACTACCATTGTCATTGTGAATATTTTAAAGATGGTTAATTTTGCACTGAAACTTTCAATACATAGATGAACCTTATTGAAAATTGTTGAAACTCATAAGAAGACTTCCTTTTGTGGTTAAATTGAGTTTGTGGGTTTTCTGTGTGGGGTAACTGTGAGGTTAACATGAGTCCACCGTGACATTTGAATTTGTTTCTTCCATTAGTTATGCAGGATAATTCATTGACTGATGGGGAAAATCAAAAACACGAGATGTGCCTGACCCAGATTTACCTCAACAATAGACTGTTTTCAGATGGTCTAACTGAAAAACCTTATTGAATGTCTTTTTATTTATTTATTTATTTATTATTATTTCATTTTTTACAAAAATCGTAGGCTAAAAAACATAAATAAAACTTAATAAAATAATAAATAAATAACTTTAGTTTTTGCTGTAAAACTACTGCTAATAAAAACTTTAAACTACTGCAAACTTAAACGGCTTGCAATTCTTATGTTTTGGCATAAGCACAGCTGAAATGACAACAACAATAAACATGTCAGACATCTTTTGAAACAGCAGCATAAGGAAGCATGCCTCTATAGTTTATATAGCATGCGATAAGAATGAGACACGACTTACTTCGATATTACCGCAGGTGGTGAAGGCTGTAAAAATGAGCAAAAATCCTATTCCCAAAATAACAACATTATACGTCCTAATATCCGCCATGTTCAGCTCATTTAAATCTTCATAAAAGATGCCAGAGTTTCAGCGAGTGTCTCTTTGTCCATGTAAATAAATCAGCATCCAGGAAAGCCAACTGCTAGAAAACAAGCCAAACAGTTGAGTTATTAGTGACATAGAGCATGTACATTAATGCATTATATCCATAACAGTAGCTGAACGTTAGTTGAGCGAATACAAGTTCGTAGTGACAGACGTGCACGAGCCTCGTGACCATCGAGCATGAGATGAAAGTTACTGGAATGCAAAAACCATGGGATGGTTTGGGATTTGGTTTCCTTGACAACTACTTCAGAAGAAGCATGGCGCAAAATGTTATAAAAACCAAAATATAAAAAGCATATAGAGATAGATACAAAAGCTATGCGTACTCAAAGACTATAGAAATACAGGACTTTGGTGCTGCTTGGATTTGTTGTGTAAAAATGTTAAGAGCTATTTATACATTTGGGTTGTATCCTTGAGGTTAGCTACAGCATTGCGCTAGTTAGTTAAACATGCTGTTAATAACACTGCATCACTACAATAACTTACCCGATTCACAAAGCCAAACTTTAACACGCAGTCTCTGTTGCTGCTGAACCGGTCACGCGCGATCTTTAAAGTCAGCAGCGACTCATTCAATGTCTTCTGAACATTACAGTGTGCGCGAAACCATCTGTACTTGTTTACATATTGCTTTCAAGGGTTGTGGATTGTGAAAGCGCTTAAAGATCACCAACCCTACAAGGTAAGGTAGGGTAAGCTTACGTATAGATCTATAAGCAATATCCACACAGCTCAAGCCAATCGCTATTATTTGGAAATCATCAAACGTTGACAAGGCTACGTCACATCTGGGATCCTCATCTATGTTTGCTTATTTTTTAATTGCAGTACTAGCAAGAAATACAATTTAGACGCAAAAACACAATAAACTAAATATTCTAAGAGGGTCGCAATATAGAAATGGCACCACAGAAGAGAAATAATATGATTTTCAAATAATCGGCACATTTACTGAAATGTGCATTTATGAATGTAAAGTACTGCAATGAAGAGCAATTTAAAAAATCGAAACTTGGTCTATTTTCAAAGAGTCATTCAAAGGTTTGCTATACGGTTATTTGGGGATGGATAATTTTTTCAATTATTTACATCTTGCAACAAACACAGTTCTGCAATGGACATTTGTGATGTTAAAGGAGCAGAATACTATCATTAACTACGTTTACTAAAGGAACTTCAACTACTTTTTTATTTTATTTAATTTGTTTTGTGTCAAACAAGTCAGAATTTTGTGCATTGCATATGACTGAGGGGTTTTTTTCTTCTCTTTTTTATTTTTATTATACTATTTTATTTTTTTTTTTATTTTATAAACATAACAGAGGTGTCATTAAAAGCATAACACTTTGTATACAACAGAATATATCAATCTATCAATGGCGCCAGAACATATCAGATTTTTTTTAAATAATAATAATAATAATAATAATAATATTAAATAGTTAAATAATCAAACGGAGAGAACAAATTACAATAATTTGCCAGAAATATAACAATGAAGAAAGATAGAGAGGGGACGAAAAACAGAGAGAAATTAATATAAAACAAAAACCAAGAGTGTAAGATATTAATTTATAGCTACATCACTTAAACTGTACAAAATAAAATCTTTACTAATTGAAGTTGTTTTCCTTACTTTCTTATTTACTGAGGATGAAATAGTATTAAGAGAGAAAAGAGAGATTGGTTTGCTGTTAGTGAACTGTATGTAAATTTTTCCAAGCAAGTCAATTAAATGTACAACAAAAACAGCTTTAATTTTTGTAGGATCATAATCGAAATATCCGAAAATAATGTCTCTAAGGGTTATGGATATTTGTCTGAGTTTAGATTTCCAAAAAAAAAAAAAGTCCGCGTTACGTTTCAAAAATCAGATTTTAAAATCGCAAAGTCACTACGGGAAGCCGCGGAGCTCATTCACTGACAGCACGCTCTTTCCCAGAAGCCTTTCCTCATATTGTACACAATCATCATGGCGGCGCAGGATGGTAGGTAGCGTGAAAATGTACTTAAATGATATTTGCACAGTTTTTGCGGTGTTATTTATGGGCGTATTACATCAGTCCCAGTTATGTAACACTTGTATGACACTGAATGGACGCTCTTTTAACTTGTCAGGGTGAAAAAATAGCTAGATATTCTGTGATTAGCCATGTCGAAAACTTCGGCTGTGTCACAAAATCTAGAGTGCAGTCTACCTAGACAGCATTTTGAGGGATGCTGAAACGTTTGCCCTTTTCTGGAACTTTCGATTAACGCTTATGGACACCGCGGAAGCGTTCGCAACGTTTAAACGAAGGTTTTTATCGAATCCACAGCAGCCAAAGATGCTGTCTACATGGACAGCTCAGTGAATTTTGAGACACAGTCTTGATATGAGCTTGCGAATATTAGCACAGCGGGCTGGCTAAGTTACCGATGAGTCAGTTCTGTACGATTACAACACACTGTCGTGTCGCTGATGCTTATATTTACTGGTCTTAGTTCAACAGTTGGGTTTAAATGAAGCAAAGGGAATTTACTAGATGTTTCTGGACCTTTGGACAGCAGCTAGTCAGTTAGCTTTTCAAATCTGTACACTAGGGACGGTCTAGTTAGGACTATTTGAGAAATAAAACATACAAGTAATGGCTGGGACTGTAGAATAAACACACGAATTTGCCTTTTATCTGTAACATTTAGTCACCTAGTTTTCTCAAAAGTGTTAATATTAACTGTGTATCTTATTGGTTATAAAATATATTGTCCTGTGAAGATTTGTTTTATTTTAATACTTTAATGCTACAGTTTGACTTTGTCATATCAGTGCACTGAAAGGTCAATATTTGCACCTTGATAACTAAATTTCCTTAACAATATGATTGCTCATCTGATAATTATTCCCACAGGAAGTGAGGTAGTAGGAATGGAGGCTGAGGTCACACAGAAGGTACCAGAATTGTTGTGTGAAGCTGCTGGACAAGAAGATGCAGCAGGGACTGAACAAGCATCTCTTACCGATGGTGAAAGCACATCAGCTCAGCCCGCTGCTGTCAGCAACGGAGAGGAAAGTGACGAGGGGAAAGAGATGGTGGAAGTAAAAGTCATTTGGAACAAAAACAAATATGACCTTAAAATTCCCTTAGATGGCACCGGTGCTAAACTGAAAGAGAAGATTCACACTCTCACTGGTAATCATGTCATTCAAACCTGTATGAGCTGTCGGACCTCTTCTGAGGATGACATAAAATAGTTTCACCAATTATGAAATGCATTGCATGCAAAGTCGAGCTGTAAAGCAGGTTAACAGAAGACAATAGCGTCTGAATATTTAAATTCATTTAGCAGAGTCTGTTGTTATCCCTTATCTAATAAAAAAAATAATCCAGTATATAGATAAATATATTTTAAAAAATGTAAATCGCTTTCAAAAGAGTGTAAAAGCATCCCAGAAAGCCAAACCTCCAGCACTTACTATCCAGTCAAGTCACCTTTATTTATATATTTTAAAATACAGATTGTGTCAAAGCAGCTTTACAGTATTAAATTAGAAAACAGTGTGTCGATTAATGCAAAAGGACTGCAGTAAACACTCAATTTTCAGTTAAAGGACACCAAAACCCCTTCGCTGACAGAATGGAGAAAAACACTTTGCGGCCTTGGTGGTGTTGACCGTGTATGCGCATCATCCTATTAGTTCTTTACAGGAAAGAGAAATGTTTAGTTCATCTCTCGAGACGTTCGTTCATCCCGTTACAGCCCCATAGACACTATGCAGTCTGTACCAGACAGAGAAATTATTAGTTCACTTCTCCAGTCTTTGTGTCCGAGTCGTTGATTCTTTCGTCACATGGCAGTAGTATTATATCACTGCTTAATAATTCCCGACTTTCCTTACAAACACGTTTACAGATATGGGAGGCTTTTCTGGTCTTAATTTGTAGCTTTATTATTTCTTAAAAATTATTTCTTTCTGTCATTGATGGTTAACATAATCAACATAATAAAGAGGCTTTAAAATATATCAGTATGATGAGGAAAAGTCACTGAATAAATACAGTAATTACAAATGTGTAATGTTCGTATTTATTGTAAGAAACTGAGCTGGGAAGTGGACATGTGACAAGAGAATGAACGTCTTATAATAAAATAAACTCATTTCTGACTGCATAGCTTCTGTTTATGGGGATGTGACATGATGAAAAAAAAGAACGGTACAGATCGGGAGGTGAGGAAAACTAACAGGCTGCGTATAATGAATTATTTATTTCTGCGTTGGTTGCATTATAGTTTTCTTGCATAAGTAAGTAGATGTGTCGAGGAATTTGGCTATTGACAAGTAACAATTTATATATATTCTGCTGAAATTACTCCAAAAAAAAGATTAATTCATTTTGACGAATGAGATTCAGAGATCCGAGTCAGTAAAATGATCTGACATTCTCATCGCTATTAGTCCAAACCGTACTATCAAATATTTCTTTTTGTACTCTATATTGTTATGTTTGAGCACAAAACTACCTTGGTCTGTCTTATGTCACTACTGAAACATCAATAAAATGCTTCATGGTGAGACTTTATAATGCTATGTAATGGAACAACCATATTATATCAGGATTGAAATTACTTTTTGTGTGTGTGGTTTGTATGGTTGTCAGGTCTTCCACCTGCTATGCAGAAAGTGATGTACAAAGGTCTGCTACCAGAGGACAAGACACTTCGAGAAATCAAAGTTACAAATGGTGCAAAGATTATGGTGGTTGGATCTACAATAAATGATGTACTAGCTGTAAATACACCAAAAGAAGTTATTCAGCAAGAGGTTAAAGCTGAGGAGAACAAAAAGGAGCCATTGTGCAGGCAAAAGGTGGGTGGAAATCCTATTTACGTAATGTGAACTCTAGCTAGTTAAGATGGGAAGAATTCCTGTAAATATGCCTATGTACTTGTATTTTATAAATGGAGTTGTTTTTTTGTTTGTTTGTTTGTTTTTCTCAGCAACATAGAAAAGTTTTGGACAAAGGAAAACCAGAGGATGTCATGTCATCTATAAAAGGAGCTAAGGTATGCAAAACCTGTGAAGCATAGGATATGATTAGACCGTGCCAGTTCATCGCACTCGTGCCATACAAAATTAATTTTATGCATATTAGGGCTGTTAATTTAATTCATTAGTTATGGAAAAATAATGTGATTAAAATGTTTTAATGCACAGGCCTAGACCTGTTTACAAACATGGTGCGAAGCAGCAACTCCAGAAATGCATTATTATTATTATTATTATTATTATTAATTTCATTGTGTGAATGAAAAAACTTTCAGATGTCTCTCAAATGATATTCTTCTCAAATGTTTGTGCATAATTCACAGTCGAATCGGAATTTTCGCATCTTGCCAATAGTCGACTGAAAGTCGAATCATATGTTTGGGGGCGGGGCAGAATGAGAGTCAGTCATGCGACAGTCATAAATACTGAAATTAACACAG